>CM035149.1:58774508-59212008 GCA_020205605.1 Panax ginseng | reverse complement strand
AGAGGTATAAACCCTAGTTCACCTTTTGATCTTAAATGCTAAAAAAGATTTTGTGTTTATGTGTTCAGAATCTTGCTAAGGGATGTTTTATGGTGATCTATGATGATCTATCATAGATTCATAGCATCAAAATGGGTAAAAAGTGATTTTTTTTCAAAATTGTTCTTGAACTCTAAAATCGCCTGACAAGTTAATGTCAGTCGCTCTAGATCTTTATGTGTTTACGATTTTTGTTGTTTTAAGTTTTGGATCTGTAGCTTGTCATGTTGTCTTTGATCTGGAAGTGGATTTACAGCCATTAAATGGCTAGATTTGTAGTTATTAACGGTCAAAACTCGTTGACCGGGCATGACCGAGTACAATCTGGGCAACCCAGAAAGTATTTTTCAGTGTCTGACAACCTTTTGAACGGCCCAGATCTGACAGATTTGATGTCGGTTGATGGTGTTTTTGTAATCAACTCGTAGCCTGTTATGTGTTCTTTAAATATATGGCTTTAGATCATGTAAACAATCAACAAATCGAATGTAGCAAGTGGTCAAAGTAGCCTACTTGACCATGATAGCCGTTTTCTGGAATTTCCAGAAAACCGGATGAACAACCCTCCTCGATGGGTTTCGACCGAAATCATATCTTGTGGATCTGTTGTTGTTAAACTGATGTGTTTCTTTGTAAATGTTCTATGACATAAGGACTTCATATTTGAATCATAATAACACATAAAGAATGACTGGAACCTAGATTAAATGGGGGATAAAAGTGACTAGTCGACTACCTGGGTTTCTAGAAAACCCAGGAATGCTCTGACAACATATTTGCACGCCCAGATCTCCTTGTGTGTTTGTTGTTTGACCTAGATATTGGTTGCTCGTTGTAGTGTTGTATAATGACTATAAGATTGATACTTAAGTTTACCCAGAAATGAATTAAACAAAGAATTGCAAGCGGTCAAACGAGCAAGCTTGTTAACTGTCTGACAGTGTTCTTGAGGATCAAAAACACCTAAGACGACAAACAAATGTCACTATAGGCTTTAGCAAAAATAGTTTTAAAAATTATTTTAAATTATGAAAATAATTTTTAATAATTTAGGATATTTTTCATTAATATTTATAATTATTTGAATAAAATGATATTTAATTTATTTAATTAGTATTTAAATAAATTAGAGAAAATGATTTAATATTATGAAAAATCATTTTAAATAAGAATAATGTTATAAAATATAACTTTTAATATTTTTGGAGAATTTTCATTAATAATTTAATATTAATGATATTAGATTTATTTAATTATTATATTAAATAAATGAGTTAAAATGATTTTAATATTTTAAAAATTATTTTAAATGAGAATAAAGTGTTAAAAATTATTTTGAATTATAAAATATAACTTTCAATATTTTTGGAGAATTCTCATTAATAAATTAATATTAATGATATTAGATTTATTTAATTATTATATTAATTAAATGAATTAAAATGATTTTATTGATTTAAAAATCATTTAAAATGAGAAAAAATGATTTAAAATATTTTTTAAGTTATAATTAATAACTTTTGATATTTTGATGATAATTTCATTAATACTTAAATATTAATGGTGATGGTTTAAAATAATTTTAATTAATTTAAAAATTATTTAAGTAGAATATTGATGATTTAAAAATATTTTAAGTTATTAATAATAAATTTAATATTTTGACAAGTATAACATTAATATTTTTATTATTAAATATTAATGATGATAAAATTATTTGATAATTAAATCATTTAAAAATGATTCCGGTGTTTGCAAAATTATTATAAGTTATAATAATTGTTAATAAATTATTAAAAGCTTTCGAAAAATATTATAAAGGATAATTGACTTATCTAAAATAATATTGAAGCTTAGAGACCAAGTTTAATTGACAATCAATGTGTTAATTGTCGGATAGGGTGACCAGAACACCGAGAATAGACCGAAGTTCAACCAGATCGAACTAGTTAGACTTGATAAGTGTTTATATAGGTTATAAATCACTACTACAAAACAATAAATAGATAACGCGAAAAAAACGTTGTGGTTTCAGTCAGAAAAACGTTGTGGTTAAGGGTGTCATCTATTTGACACCCTTACACAGCTTTTTTAAAACGTTGTAGTTAAGCACATTACACAACGTTTTTTAAGAAAAAAACGTTGTAGATTTGTTTTTAATAAATTAACAGATGCTTAAAAATATTGTAGAAGGTATGATTCCACAACATTTTCTGGATAAAAACGTTGTAGTTTAATATATCAGACAACGTTTTTAACCAATTTATACAACATTTTTAAAATATTGTAGATAAAGAAAAAAAAAGAAAAAAAAAGGTTGTGGTTCACCTATATTACCAATGCACCTGCAATATGCTAATAACATGATATATAGCTAAAAGGTCTAAATTCTCATTTAAATTTAAAGCCAAAATATATCAACCATTCAAAATACATCCCAATAATATCATTTGTTTGCAGTTTCAAATTACTACATCCATAAAATATATCAAACTATCCATAAAATTAAGTTGTGGAGCACTACCTAAGCTATGGTGCACTACCTAAGCTGTCGATCTTGGTCAAGAGCTCAGCAAACTTGACAGCAATGTGAGAGGTGTGGCAATCAAGAACTAGGGCATATCCATTTCCAATCTGTCCAGGGTGGTTCATGATGATGACCTGAGATGTGAAGTTGGCAGTTCCCTTGGCAGGGTCATCCTTGGAGTTGGATGCAACATAACCACGCTTAAGATCCTTGACTACAACATTTAAATAGGTTTCACCCAGGCGTCATGAACATAAGAGGATGGTAAATAACCCAAAGCAATAAATAACCCAAGGCTCCAACCATGCATTTCATATTTCTACTAATGCACAAAAGATCTAAGAGAAAAAAGGATGATAATACCTCATTGCCCGATATAGTGGCTTATACCACAGAACATATGAAAGTGGGCATCCAAGTAGAGCATAGATAGTTGCAAGAAAGAAAATTTTGACACCTGCATATAGTCAACCATATCATCATCTCTATACTAAAGCTCAGTCACCTGCTATCTCTTTATAGCTTCAGTAAATTTCTCCTTTAATCCAGCAAGAACTAAGAAAACACAAAATCATCAAATCAACATTACAATAAAACAAAACAAAACACTTATCTTACTAAATCAATCGAAAAACTCATCATCTTGAGATTTTGATGACCATCCTAAGTAAGAAGATTGGTCAACTTGTAAGTGAACTAAATGTTGCCAAATGTTGTAAATGATTGTAAATTATAAAAACAATCTTGAAGAACCAGTACAATGAAGAGAGACCTCATCATCACTTGATTGCTTACTGTCCAATTCCTCAGGGGTTTGGGCATCATAATCCATGTTCCTATCTTCCAATGGAGATAAACTTCTCTTGACAACAAGCTGCAGCCTTTTTACTTTTGTTCTACTAAACTGGTCAAATAACAGATAACAGTTCAAACTAAAGAAGTGCAAAGACACAAGAAATTATTAAATTAGACAACTGACCACTTTAGAATTCCCTTGAATAAGACTCTTGTTTTCTTGATAGCTATCCAAAATCTCAGCCATTGAATGCTTGGTATGATCCTGTCAAACTGCCACTTCATTTTGCACTGCATGAATATTCGACTGCTCTACCTTTCCTCCCTAGAAAAACTCTATTACATTGGACATCGACTGTTCTACTATTCTGTGCTCAATGGACTCAAATTCAAATGAATAACGTGTTTGCCCATTTCGTCCAGCTAATTAGCTGCAAAAAAATAGTAAATAGATAACATTAGAAGTAAATAGTTTGTCATTGGTGAACATATTGTCACATGGGACATCATCTTTATATTCACTAAGTCCTGCAAAAGCAATTAAAATCAGAACAATAAATCATAGTAACAAATCATATGCTTAACATGGTATTCTAAGGCTACAACTATGTATATCAATTTCCCAACCTTTCTTAGAGAATAGCCGGGCTGCTTTTGCCTGCTGCATGAATTCATGTACTATCGATGGCAAGCATACCTGTTAAGGAGAAACCAAAAGAAAGATTAGTATTTTTATAATTTTCAAATGGACAGAGCAAAAAAACTTATATGACATATTACATAAATGGAAATGCAAAAGAATGGAAGGTTTTTCTCGAGGAGAGTCAAGACTGCTTCACCTTTAAAGGGTTTAATGAATGCTTTAAAATTGCCTCTATAGGAAAACGAAAGAACTGTGATTTAAGACGAGGAATGCCCATCATTGATCTCATATGAAAGCAAAGAATATACATAATGGCCTGCACTGGAGAATATGACATCATGAAAACAAAGCAATATCAATATGCCTATTATAGTAAATTTCTTTTAAATCTAACAAAGTATAAGTTGTGTTGAAGCCAATAATTAATGGAATATCAGGTCCCTGATAAATTACTCTAAAACTAAGCCATATCTATTCACAACCTACATGGAATCAATGCTATTATGAGCCTAATGAAAACTTGACAACCGCAGATCCAGCTCTCAGACCAAATTAAGGAATAATAAAAATAATTATAAGTTAAAAAAGCAGGCTTGACCAATTCAGTGGGCAAAAATTAATATGCAGTGAGTTGCTTAAAGGGAAATATTATTGTATAAAAGGATCACTCAAGCTTCATACAACTAGAACCAAATGAATCTTCCATCTAATCCAGAAAACCTCTAAAATAAGTAGCATAACTATGGAAGTAACAAATTCAGTGATAATGCAGTTCAAATTACTCATGAAAGTTCTCCCAAAGAGCTTTCTAGCTATCAAATTGGAAAATCCCAAAAATCATAACCCCAATAAAATTTTAAAAATTACCAACAAGGAGAGAAACCAACCCCTTTCCTCGGCACTCAGATCATCCAAGACATGAAAACACACACCAAAAAACATAACATATAGAGAGAAAAAGATTAATATAGAGAGAAGAAGATATACCTCTCTCTACCTTCAAACCCAAAATTGTTGTCGCCAAAAGAAGCCTCACCACCAAAATCAGTAAAATCCTCTGCTTCTTCTTTTTCTTTGCTTCCCCCTAAAATGTTCTCAACAAAAAAAAAACCTGTTCTTTCTTTGAATAGCCAATTGAGTCCGACCCAACAGAACCAGTGGCCAAAGGCCTCATCCTAGGGTTAGGGTTTGTTGGACAGAAATTGGGTTCTGAGTTTTGCCTACAACTCTCTTTAGCGGTTGATTTTTGTTGTTTTCCAGAAAGGTTTGATTTTTCAAGCCTTCGATTGCGAAGCTGAAGGTAAGATAATCAGGAAGTTCATGAAACCCGTGAAACAAACCAAATTAAAGCTCCTTAACGATTCTGAAGCTTCAAAAATGGCAAGATTTTGAGGAGAAATGGAAGGGAAAAGGAGAGAGGAACTCATTGCAGAGCGAGAACCAATATCGCAGAGCGAGAACTCATATGCATAAACCCAACATCGCAGAGCGAGAAAGTACAGAGATAGGAACCTTGTTTAATTTCAAATTTTAGCTTCTGTGTTTTTTTTCCTCCGTGTTTTTTAGATAGACAACGTTTTTTAAAAAAAATGTTATCAAATTAAAATAAAAAAATACCCTTTTAAATAGATAACGTTTTTACATATATATCTACAACGTTTTGTTTTAAAATGTTATGGAAAAAAATACCACAACATTTTTATAAAAAACGTTATCTTTTAAGCGTTGTCTATTTAGTACTTTGTAGTACTGAACAGTGATGCGACTATGTGGTAATGTGTCTAGGAGAAGATTGACTGTGAATTACAGTGTTGTGTGTTGTGAATTATTGTGCTAATTGTGAGACCGATATTGTGATTATAGGTCTTTCAAACGCAAATAAGTATAGTGTGTAGCTATAATCAGCGGAGAAGGCAAGTTTCCTAATTCAACCTTGAGTTAATATTGTTTAATTACTATGGTGGTTAATTATTGTTAATTAGACCACATCCAAGAATTTATTGTTGATTATTCGCAGTTAGTGCATGTTTAATAATTCAAATTGAATTACTGATTCGGAAAATATATATTCGTAGAGTTACTTTGTTGTTGGATATTCATATCTGTAGGTTAATATTAACAAAGATGTGATAATTCCTGCTTATTGTTTAATTATGTTGAGAAATATCTTAGCTAATTATTCTGGTTAGACGAACATTTGTTAGAACTTGATTGGTTCGAGAAGAGAAGAGAAGAGAATTTAATTATTATTAATAGATCAATGCCAATTGTATCGGCTAGATCGAAAAAGAAAACTTGATAGGTTTGAGAAGAGAAGAGAAGAGAAGTGATTAGATATTGAAATCATTGAATTTCATTGTTAAATCAAATCTTGATTCTTAGACTGAGAAGAACAACCTTTTATATAAAGGGAACATTTTATTGGTCATAAATTAACTTTGCACTACGCTTAAAGTATTATGCATAATATAAGGTACAAGGAGTTGGCCGGCTCTAAGTACTTGCAGAGGTGTATGATTTAATCTTTATGGTTATCTGATACACCTGAGTATATATCAAAGTAAATCTTTGATAGATACCCGAGAAGAGAAGTTCAAGATCCAATGGATCGCTCAGTATAAATCTGGAAAACATTCCACTTTGCTATTTCGTAGAATTAATTCTTGATTATTCATTTCATTATCAGATTATTATTGTATAGAAGGCGAGAAGACTTGTTATTAATTCTTATACATTTATTGTATAACTTAACTTGTGGGGCAAACTTGTTGCTCACCCTTGCTATATATAAAACTTTTCAGCTAGGGACGAAGTTGCAGAAGGTGCTGTGAAGAAGAACAAAGGAAAAGGCATAGTGATAAACTAATATAATGAACATTATTATTTTTATGTTGTATTGTAAACCCTTTTTGTATATCTAAAGGGTATGTTTGTAATGTTAAGGTTAGAGAACCTGGGACTAATGTATTAACAACATATGTTAATGTGGTATGTATTACTATTCATATATGAATGAGTAGTTAATTGGTATTATATTGTGGATTATGAACACCAAACTCGGGGGTCAGGTAACCCAGATTTGGGGGTGCCACAGGTTGGTATCAAAGCTGTAGGTTATAAACCTTAAGTGGGGTGGGGAAAACCCTAGGATTATAACCATAAGCGAGATAAAGAATACTCATTTAGAGTACTAAGTGAGGGATTGCCGAAGCGTATCAATAGTGAGATATGTGGACACACAGTGTGAGAACTTTGTACTATTAAAGTACTAATCAAGTTGTTTAAACTTATTGTAGGATGTCGGGAGAAGATGAGATGAGTACGGGGATGCCAGCGGCTGTTACACCAAAGGCCAAGAGTCGAGGTGCCAAAGACAGAGGCGAGTCGATGGAAGAAGTGGGAAAGATGAACCTATGGTTAATCTCGGGAGTGATCCTGATGATTATCCCGAGATGTATCTAAGTAGTGATGAGGAGGCGGAGTCTGAAGAAGCTAAGGTAGAGTTAAAGAATAAGATCAAAGTTGGAGAACAAGATCAACTATCTGTAGAAGTCTAGGAACTCCGGAGTAAAGTATTTCTCTTGAAAGAGTTGTGGAAGACGGAGCGAGCGTTACACAAAATGACTAAAGAACGGAATGAGCTGAAAGCGCAGGTGGACAGGATGAAGACTGAAGGTGGTGGATCATCAGAAGGAACCAGCAAGAAGGGCAAGACTAAGAGAAAGAGGGACAACGACAACGACAACTCTAAAAATTCAAACCCGAAGAAGAAGCAAGTCTGTAGCAAGTGTGGCAAGACTCACTTGGGAGAGTGCATGATGTGGAAGAATGTGTGCTTCAATTGTAAGCATGAAGGACATATTTCTTTGGATTGTCCTAAGCCAAATATGAGGAAGTGTTTCTCATGTGGTAGAACGGGTCACGGATTCAACAAGTGTCCCAACAAGAAGAAGACTGGTGAAGGGAATGGACGGTAGATAGCTTAAGTTTGAGCGTTATTATCTTTTGGTAGAAGTTTATGATATTAAAAGTTGTAATATTGAGAACGATGTTTGAACATATGTAAATATATATGTTTGTTTGAATAAGATCTTTATTTTCAATATGAATATAAGATTAAGATAAATTTGTGAGTTCTTAAAACTCATACTTATGGTAAGTTCATGACTCTTAATTATATGAAATGTTTCTGAACCCCTGTGACTTCCCCAAATCGGGGTACTTTTTACCTCAGATCTGGTACGTTACGATACATCATTTCTATAACTACTGGCGGAAGATATAAACATAAATTATTTATACAATAAACTTTTACAACATAATCCCAAGGTCTAGGGCCTAAATGTGGGCTTGTATTTTATTTCTTTTGGCTTCTCCTTTAATTGTTTTGGGCTATGTAATAAACATAGTTTAACAATTTTAATTTATTGGTTTAGCTACTAATGAACTTGAGCCTCCATAATTAGATAATTGTGCTACTAACATACTTGCCCATTAAATTTAATATTGGGCTAGTTTAACAATTTAGTTGCTCTTAAGTCAAATTATCTACAAGTCACATGCTTAATAATTATTGGACTTGTTTAAAAAATATAACCTCCTTAGTCCATTAAATCTAATTCTCTTGGACTCTCTTTAAATTCTTGGGTTATAACCTTATTATAGCCCATTACTTTTAATTCTATTCCATTCTACCCTTATCATTCAATTAGGGTTTTTATTTCTCACACTAGAAAATAAATTCCTTACTTATCCCTTTTAAATTTTATAACCCAACTAGACTTGGTTATAAAATTAATTATTTGAGATATATAAAATAAATCTCTTAATGTTAGTATATATATTTATATACTAATATTCTACCATATTATAAACTCTTACGTTAATTAATTACCACACCTAATGTAACGCCCCCAAAACAGGTATACATCACCCATCTTGAGTCGCTAAATACATGGTACAAAATTCAAATACAACTTAATTATACAACAGTCGTGTGAAATACGACAAAATATAATCTAAGAGTTTTAATAAGAATATTGTTATCTAGACAATATCCACACTCAATGGAGTCCTCATTACATTTATTGTCACATTATTTAACAGAATAGTGAGGACTACTAATGCTATCATCTGGACCGTCACTCCTCTCGTTCCCCCAACTAGTCCATTTCGTTCTCATTTCTGAAGAGAACGGTGAAAGAAAGGGTGAGCTCAACTAGCCCAATGAAAATATTATGACTAAGATAATGCGAATAAATTATCATTAGTCTTCAACAATGTTAAACCGATAAAATACAATAGACATCAAGTTTAAGCTGCAATGAATAAGCAATCCATTAGAAGAGTCAAGTAGAGCATGATATCTACTATCTTCTATGATTTAAAATATTTTCATCAATTTTTATCATTTGAGACTCAACTTAATAAATAAACCACATCATCGAGTCATCCACACTTTCTACGGGCAAGGATATTCATTAAATCATCAATGGTCATGACTATACCCGAATAATCTCTCGTCATAATCATACCAAAAATGTCCATCAATACACTTCACAGAGCTCTTGAGGACTTTTACCACATCATTTATAACATTACATGTCACGATTATATCAAATAATCCATGGTCATAATCATACCAAGTCCATCTATGCATGTAAACCAAAGATGACTTTCATCACAATATAAGCATGAGGATGATGACAATAGCATAATAATTCAATAAAATAAGTTCGAGAATAAATTTTAAAGATTTATAAGTTAATTTATCTTGAAATCAATTACGTCCAAATTGTCAACATGATCTTTGCTTTGTGGAGTAAAATTCAAGAATGCTCAGAAGAATATTTTCATGAAAAGATACTGGGATGAAGCGCAAATATCCGGGATATTCTACTAATTTCATGGAGTATAGAAGCCAAAACTTTAACCAAATGAGTATCATAGAATATATGAAACTACAAATGGATTTTCACCCACCATGCGGTAAATCCACGTGAGCGGATCATTTCCACAATTTAATAAGGAATGAATACGAAGGATCATTCACCATGCGTGTGATAATCAACATAGGAACGGGTTATTCCAATATTCCAATGTAATAATAAAATGAATGGAACCAAAGGTCGTGCGTGTCCCATACAGACATGATATTCAACGAGAATAATAAAGAATGGAATAACAAAGAATTCATCATGCATGCGATAGACCTGCAGAGACGAGTATTCCAATGAAATAATAAAGAATGGAACCGGGTTTAAGCGTAATCCGCATGAGACCACGATATTCCAACATAATAATAAAGAAGGGAATAATGTAAGAATTTCACCGTGTATGCGTAACATAAACGAAAGTTATTCAACATAATAATAAAGAATGGAATAACGAAAGAATTTCACCATGTATGCGTACTTTTTGCATGACAGGTTATTCCAACATAATAATAAAGAATGGAATATGACAGTAAGCTCTCTTCATGAATACGAAAGAAATAATACCCTTACCTTATAAAGAAAGCGGATCTTTGGAGTAGAGGTAGTAGACTTCTCTTCTTCTTTCTCTCTATAATTTCTCTATAATAATTGCTCTATAGCTTTAGTGAATTGGTGAGAAATGAAGGAAGAATGAGCTTCTATTTATAGGAAAATATAGTTTGATAATTGCACGTTTGGGGCTCAAAATATTACAGTACAATACCTCCAACTTTTCTTTCATTTTTAATTTAGTCCTGCAAGTATTATCAAACTTGCACCACCTCCCCTAATAGTAAATAATGTGAATCAATAGTTATAATCATGTGAATCAATAGTTAAATTACAATATAGTACCTCCATCTATACCTCCATTTTTAACTTAGTCATGCAAGTATTATCAATCTTGCACCAACTCCCCTAATAGTACATGAATGTGATTCAATAGTACACACATATGAACAGATAGTTATATAAGCATGTGAATTAGTAGCAATTAATTGCTCATTTATCCGATTAATTACCTGATTTATCAATATAACCCCCGGACATCAATTATCATCCTTAATAGATGTCGATTTCCATTAACACTAATAATCCCAACACAATGGAACTATCAAATTCATCTTTAATCAACACGAACTTATTCATCATTAATATTATAACTCACAATATTTAACAATCGTGTCGTTCCCGAAAGAGGGGGTTTTCGATAAGGATTTCTCCTTATTGGTAGCCTTGATTAGATGACCAAACCTCTCCTTGTGAAACTTCTAGACATTGTAAATATTGTAATTTAATAATATAAATAACTTTGTCGTCTCAATTATTGATTTAATAATATAACATATTATGTAGATGATACTGTGACAATAATTGAATCAATAATATGAGAGATATGATGCAGCAATTACTGTAGCAATAATTGAGTATAACTAAGTGACTTCTCACGTAAGTATCAATAACCAATACCGTGTGCTACTATGCAACCACGCGTATTACTGTACTTTTACTACCGGGTGGTTCAACAGTTTTAACGGTAACACTTCCGCTGTTATTTTTATAAAAAGATAATTCTATCGTTTTTTTATTACGACAATACTTCCGTTGTGGGGTCCACCAATGATTGTGCCGTCGTACGAATATTCCCTATTAAAATGAATATTCTCCGACTAATCGAATATTATATAACCACTTGCTTACTTTGCAAAATTTGTAAATATTACCCACAACTATAACATTATATTATATCCACACCATAATATTCAAAAATATATTTCGAGAGAAATTAATCTTTATTCATAAAAGTTGGGGTCTTACAACCTCCCCTTCTTATGAAATTTTGTCCTCGAAATTAGGGTACGTACCTGGAATATCGAAGAGGTGAGGATATCTTGACTTCATCTTAGATTCTAACTCCCAGGTCATTTCTTCCACATCGTGGTTTCTCCACAAAACTTTGACTTGAGGTATAACCTTGGAGCATAGAATATGATCCTTCTTATCTAATATTTTAACAGGTAACTCTTCATACGTTTAATCTTCCTCTATCTCGTCTGGTTCTAATTCAATAATATGGTTTGGGTCTTCCGCATATTTATGTAACATATATATGTGGAAAACGTTATGAACACGAGACATACTTGGCGGTAAGGCGAGTCTATAGGCCACAGTTCCTACTCGTTCAAGGATTATAAATGGGCCAATGAATTGAGGATTGAGCTTTCCTCTCTTTTCAAATCTCGTAACTCCTTTCCATGGAGCAACACGTAACAACACATGATCTCCAATATTGAATTTCACGTCTTTTCGATGAAGATCAGCATAACTCTTTTGTCGATCTTGTGAGGTTTTTATACGTTGTCGGATCGTTTGAATCTTTTCCATCGTCATACGTATCAACTCCGGTCCCAACAATGTTGCTTCACCCACCTCATCCCAGCATACTGGAGAACGACACTTTCTTCCATAAAACGCCTCAAATGGAGCCATGCCAATACTTGCTTGATAACTGTTGTTGTAGGAAAACTCCACCAATGGTAAGAAATTGTCCCAACTTCCCTTGAAGTCAAGGACACAGAGTCTTAATAAATCTTCAAGAGTTTGAATAGTCCTTTCCAACTGCACATCCGTTTGAGGATGATATGCCGAACTAAATCATAAATTCGTGCCCATAGCTTTTTGCAAACTAACCCAAAATCTTGAAGTGAATCTCGGGTCTCGATCAGAAACTATGGATACTGGCATACCATGCAATCTTATAATCTCATTTCTATACATACTAGTAAGACGTTTAAGTGTATAAGTTTCTCGTATCAATAAGAAATGAGCAGACTTGGTCAATCTATCAACAATGACCCAAATCGCATCTATGCTTTGAGAAACCTTGGGAAGACCAGTAATGAAATCCATGGTAATATGTTCCCACTTCCATTCTGGAATTTCAAGTGGTTGCAATGGACCTTTTGGCACTTGATGCTCCGCCTTGACTCATTGACAAGTTAGATACCTTGAGATAAACCCCGCTATCTCTCTCTTTATATTGCTCCACCAAAATGTATGTCGAAGATCACGATACATTTTGGTACTCCCAGGATGGATTGCAAACGGTGTGTTGTGCGCCTCCATCATGATTTTATACTTCAAGTCAGAGTCGTTAGGAACACAAAGTCTGGAGTTGACTCGAAGTATTCCTTCTTCATCGATTCTTCCTTCCTAATAGCACCTTCTTGCACTTCTTCCTCCTCATACATAGCGCTCCAGTCTCACGTAGCTTGAAGCGACTTTAACTTTATCAATTAAAGTCGGTTCTACTCGTATATTTTCCATCATCATATGGGTCCCTGGAGTCTTTAACTCTATCTCCATCCTTTGTAAGTCATACAAAATGGGCCTTTGCATTGACAATATCGCACTCATAACCGCATATGATCTTCTACTCAATGCATTAGCTACCACGTTCACTTTTCCAGGATGGTATTAGATGGTATGATCATAATCTTTCAATAGCTCAAGCCATCGTCGTTGTTGCATGTTGAGTTCCTTTTGAGTGAAGAAATATTTGAGGCTTTTATGATCCGTATAAATCTCCACCTTCTCTCTATACAGGTAATGCCTCCAAATCTTAAGCAAGAAAAAGCATCGCTTGCTAACTCTAGATCATGAGTAGGATAATTCCTCTCATATTCTTTGAGTTATCATGAGGCATAGGCTATGACTTTCCCATGTTACATGAGAACACATCCTAACCCTTTGCCTGAAGCATCACTATAGATGACAAATCCCTCCGAGCCAGATGGTATTGTTAGAACAGGTGCTGAAATGAGTCTCCTCTTGAGTTTTTGAAAACTCTTTTCACATTCCTCGCTCCAACCGAATTTTGTATCTTTTCGAGTCAGATGAGTTAATGGAGTAGCGATTCAAGAAATCCCTTCTACGAATCTCCGATAATAACCAGCTAAGCCGAGAAAGCTACGTATTCGGTCCCTGACTTAGGTTGCTCCCAGCTTTGAATTGCTTCAATTTTTGCCGGGTCAACAGATATTCCATGATTTGATATTACGTGCCCAAGGAATGCAACTTCCTCAAGCCAGAACTCACATTTCTTCAACTTGGCATAAAGTTTGTTTTCACGAAACTTTTGAAGTATCAGCCTCAAGTGTTGCTCATGGTCTTCACGGGTTTTGGAGTATATGAGGATGTCATCAATAAAGACGACCACAAAGTGATCCAAATATTCCTTGAATACTCAGTTCATCATGTCCATGAAGGCAACATGAGCATTAGTCAATCCAAAAGACATGACTAGGAATTCATAATGCCCGTACCAAGTTCTGAAAGCAGTCTTTGGAATGTCATCAGTTTTAATCTTCAACTGAAGACATCCGGAACGAAGATCAATCTTTGAAAAGAATTTGGCTCCTTACAACTGGTCAAACAGGTCATCAACGCGAGGCAACGGGTACCTATTTTTTGATGGTGACATGATTCAACTCCTGATAATCAATACAAAGTCGCATACTTCCATCTTTCTTCTTCACGAATAGAATAGGAGCACCCCAAGGAGATGTACTAGGACGAATGAAACCGATGTCTAACAATTCCTATAGTTGGGTTTTTAACTCCTGAAGTTCAATAGGAGCCATTCAATATGGGGCTTTGGAAATGGGTTTTGTACCGAATTCAAGGTCGATACAAAATTCAATTTCATGCTTTGGGGGTAGGCCAGGAATTCTTCAGGGAATACGTCAGGAAATTTATTAACAATAGAAATATAATTCAAATATAATGTATCTTTATTTAAATCTGAGACATGGGCTAAGAAAGCTTCACATCCGTTTTTTAATAAACGAATAACTTTATTACTTGATATGACAGTGATTGATTTTAGTGGTTTGGTTGCTTGAATTCGCATAATAGGTTGGTTAGGAATATGAAAGCTAACAACCTTACAAAAACAATCGATTTTAGCATGATGAATAGTTAACCAATCAACCCCTAAAATCACATCAAAGGCAAGTATTTTCAAAGAAATAAGATCGACAGGTAACGTGCGGTTACCGATTTGAATCAAATAAGACTTATAAACCGTGGATGTAATGAATGTTTCTCCCAACAGAGTTTCAACAGATAAGTCAAAGTCTAATTTCTTTGGAGTCAAATTTAAACGTTGAGCGTAAGTAGGAGAAATAAAGGAATGGGTAGAACCGGTATCAAATAAAGTATAAACTTCGCTAGAGTTTATGATTAGCTTACCCGTGATCACCTCGTTCGGATTCCTCGCTTTTTGGGAGGTTACGACAAACGCTCTCCCTTGAACTACCAGTTTTGTCTTGTCTGGGACACCCTTTGATGCCTCCATCCCAGCTGGACTTGACTTTGGTGTATGACAAAATCGGGCTAGGTGACCTTCTTTTTCACATTATAACACGCTTTGGACTGCATCGTGCAGTTTGGAAGTATGTGTCCTTCCCCTCCACATTTGTAACATACGACCGGTGGTCGTTCTCCTTCCTTAACAACAGGTGCTGGTGCTGACGTCTTTCCATCCTTGTTTAATCTACTCTTCTTGAAATGTTCACTCTTATTGTCATGGCCATGATTACCACCAAAGTGATTATCATTTCTGGCATGTTGATTCCCTCCACGTTTGTTGTCACCGCTTGATATGGCTACTGCCAGTATTATCGACTTGTCGGTTGCTCTCTCTTGGTTGGGTTGACTCATTATCGCACTCCAATAACTGAGCCCTATTCACAACATCTGAATACAAACACAGTTTGTGAGAAATTAGGTATTGACGTATCTCGGGTTTCAAACCTCTTAGAAACATCCGCGTCATTCTCTCCTCATTATCAACTAAGTGGGACGCAAACCGAGACAACTCGGCAAACTTAGCTTCGTACTGCGCCACAGTCATATTGTTTTGCTCAAGCTTGATGAACTCTACCTCCTTCATGTGATGAATACTTTCAGGAAAGTACTTGTCGTTGAACAACTCTTGGAACTTCTCCCAAGACATTTTGAGTGCGGCGAGTTGAGTCGCTTCTGATTCCCACCAAAGAATGCCTCGCTCATAACATGAAGGTGGTAAAGGAACCTTTTGCTCCTCGGAGCATCCCAAGACATCAAATATCTTGTTGATCTGCTTTATCCACGTCTCGCCGCTTTAAGTGGTTTTGGCCTCCAAAAACTCCTGGTGGTCCCAGCTCCTTGAATCGCTGTAGCGGTGGCCGTCAGGAGTTGTCGGTGTTTCCACCACATTTTGGACAGAGAGCCGCTTTACTTTGATATTGCATGAATTGCATAAAGCCTCTGAACATCCCATCGTTCACCATTTCATCGGTGTTATTATTTACATGAAGATTATTGTCTTCCTGTTGCACATTATCCTGGGCATTAATTTGTGGTGACTCAACGGTCTCATATGTTTCATTTTTTATCTCAACATTTTCGGATGCCATTTTCAAATACTGCCACAAAACAAGGGTTAATTAACATATAACATATTATCCCTATACTCTGATCGACCAATTAAATACCAAATAAACTTAGGTAGGTCATACTAGCGAAGGAATTCCCGTCTCTCCTCTCTAGTTCTTGTCTCACATCTCGGCCAGGATCATATCCCTAAGCTTTGATACCAACTGTGACGCCCCAAAATAGGTATACATCACCCATCTTGAGTCACTAAATACATGGTACAAAATTCAAATACAACTTAATTATACAGCAGTCGTGTGAAACACGACAAAACATAATCTAAGAGTTTTAATAAGAATATTGTCATCTAGACAATATGCACACTCAATGGATTCCTCATTACATTTTGTCACACTATTTAACAGAATAGTGAGGACTACTAATGCTATAATCTGGATCTTCACTCCGTTCCCCGACTAGTCCCGGCTACGTTCTCATTTCACTCAAGAGAACAATGAAAAAGAAAGGGTGAGCTCAACTAGCCCAAGAAGAAATATTATGACTAAGATAATGCGAATAAATTATCATTAGTCTTGACAATGTTAAACCGATAAAATACAATAGACATCAAGTTTAAGCTGCGGTGAATAAACAATCCATTAGAAGAGTCAAGTAGAGCATGATATCTACTATCTTTTATGATTTAAAATGTTTTATCAATTTTTATCATTTGAGACTCGACAATAAATAAACCACATCATCGAGTCATCCACACTACTGGGCCGAGGATATTTATTAAATCATCAATGGTCATGACTATACCGAATAATCCACGGTCAAAATCATACCAAAAAATCTGTCCATCAATGCACTATAGGCTACCGAGGACTTTTACCACATCATTTATAACATTACAATTCATGATTATACTTAGAATAATCCACAGTCATAATCATACCAAGTCCATCTATGCATCGTAAGCCAAAGATGACTTTCATCACAATATAAGCATGATGATGATGACAATGACATAATAATTCATTAAAACAAGTTCAAGAATAAATTTTAAAGATTTATAAGTTAATTTATCTTGAAATCAATTACGTCCAAATTGCCAACATGATACTGCTTTGTGGAGTAAAATTCAAGAATGCTCAGAAGAATATTTCCGTGAAAAGAAACTGGATGAAGCGCAAATATCCAGGATATTCTACTAATTTCATGGAGTATAGAAGCCAAAATTTTAACCAAATGAGTATCATAGAATATATGAAACAACAAATGGATTTCACCCGCCATGCGGTAATCCACGTAGATAGATCATTTCCACAATTTAATAAGGAATGAATACGAAGGATCATTCACCATTCATGTGATAATCCACATAGACAGGTTATTCCAATAGAATAATAAAGAATGGAACCGAATCAAATGCGATAATCCGATAGGGCGAGCATGAGATATTCCAATGTAATAATAAAGAATGGAATAACAATGAATTCACCATGCATGCGATAATAAAAATGAACCTCGCAGGGCGAGTTATTCCAATGAATAATAAAGAATAGAACTAGGTCTAGCGTAATCCACTTGCAGATGTGATATTCCAATGAATAATAAAGAATGGAATAATGTAAGAATTTCACCATGTATACGGTGCTTGTATAGGCAGTTATTCCAACATAATAATAAAGAATGGAATAATGTAAGAATTTCACCATGTATACTGATTGCTTGCATGTATGCAGTTATTCCAACATAATAATAAAGAATGGAATAACGGAAGAATTTCACCATGTATGCGATACTTCATGACAGGCAGTTATTCCAACATAATAATAAAGAATGGAATAATGTGCTTTCTTCATGAATACTGAAAGAAATAATACCCCTTACCTTAGAAAGAAAGCTGGATCTTTGGAGTAGAGAGGTAGCGGACTTACTTTTAATCTTCTTTGGAGCTCTCTATAATAATTGCTCTATAGCTTTAGTGAATTGGTGAGAAATGAAGGAAGAGTGAGCTTCTATTTATAGGAAAATATAGTTTCAATAATTGCACGTTTTGGAGCTCAAAATATTACAGTATAATACCTCCAACTTTTCTTTCATTTTTAATTTAGTCCTGCAAGTACCTCCTGTAAATACTTTTAATAATGAATAAAATAATATTATTTATTATTATTACGTGTGGATAAGATGAATGTATTATTATAACCTAGAAATGTTGGATTATGTAGTAGTATTTTAACTAATGTGAATGAATTAAAGTGTTTGAATTTCTAAAGGCGAAAATAAAAGCTTTTTAGAAATTTTCCAAAAACCACTATTCATAGATTTACGCTTTCAAGAATTATTTTTGAACTTCCGAGAAATACGTAATGTTATAATATCAAGGTGATATGGATTATGTAATAATAACCTAAGTATGGAAAAGCGTAATATTTTGCATGTGGACTTAATTTGGGAGCGTTAGGTTTATTAAGCGTTAAAGGAAGAAAGTTGTGATGCGTATAATGTGTATTCATTATATGAAGGTAATGAATGTAAGTATAATCTGACGTATTGTACTATTATGTATGAAGAATGAGATAACGTATATTACGAATTAATATACGAGCTAGCATATAAAAGATTATACGTGGGGTATAAATGTTAAGTTATTAAATCTAAGGTAATGGACTTGTAGGATTATTAGCCTAATAAGAGAAGTCGAATAGAAGGTGACAATCAAGCCCAAGTGTTTGATAGATCATGAGTCCAAACTATGGTAGCATAAGCCCAATAAAGAAGTAGTTAGATTTAATTAACAAGCCCGATGAGAAGCCATGATCCATGGGGCAATCCAGTGTAAAAAGTGGGTAAACTTGATGGGCAAACAATTAGTGTGATGACCAAGTGTTGTGTTGAGCAAGGAATGAATAGTAAGGAGGTGGAAGGTAAGGAGGTTATTGAGGAGGTGGAATGAGGAGGTGGAATAAGGAGGTGGGATGTTTAAAGACCATTTTACCCTAGCTTTGAGTTGCTTTATAAATAGAAGGCTCCATTTCATTTTGTTGGTTGTTATTCATCCAACACTTTCCTCTCAAAGAATAAGCAACTTATTTGGTAGAGAGAATAAGCCACTTAAGACTTATAAGCCACTTCAACTTTTGCTAGATTTTCAAAGTGAATTGAAGTCATAGTCTTCAAGGGTAAGACTCATATCTTTTATCTACATCTCTTACATGATAGGATTGATAGAGAAGGAGATTGTTTATTAAGAACATGTAATAAGTTATTAAGGAATGAACTTAAAAGCGAATAAGTTGAATAAGCAACTTGAACTTTAATAAGTTGCTAGAATCATGAAGAACTTATCATATGTTTGTCATATGATGTTAGTATATTGAATATAGTATGAGAACATTGATTGATGGACTTAAGTTCATAGTAAGTCATAAGCATGAGGAATTGTAGTTCATAAGTTAAATAAGTCATTGACTTATGAGAATAAGTCAAAACCTACTTTGATTATAAGTTGGTGTAATAAGTAACTTGTAATGATCATATGTTGGTTAAAATCCATTTAGAATCATTAGGAATGTAGTTTTCTTTGGAATTCACACGATTGGACGATAATCGTCGAATTAAATGTGAAATTCTCGGAATGGAAGTCGTATTTTGTGTTTGAAGTCGAAAATGTTGGTTTTCGATGGAGACAAGTCATATTTGGCATTATAGAGTTGCGGACTCAAAAATGGCCAAATTCGACTTAGAACGAAAAAAGCGAGCGTTGAGCGTTCACGGACGTTTATCGTTTTTGTTAAAAATGAACTAATAGGTGAAATTTTAGTAAACGAAGTCAAATAGATAAAATTCTTGCATGAGCAGCATAGAGTATGTAATTTGTGAACCGTAGGCTTTTGAGCGAGCCAATTCGGACTTATAACTTGAAGAAGTTATGAGTCAGGGAGTTTAAATAAAATTTTCAAAAATTACAAACTATCTCGAGGCATAGAGTTGGCTGCATGGCTGTGGCCAACCCAAGAACAAATGAGTGGCGCTGCCAGCCATGACTTGTAATAATGTCTGAAACACCTGCTAACTTCATGTATGTGTTGTGAGAGATAAAGAACAAAGTGTGGCGCCATGGCCCGCTATCCAGATCCGGATGTTGAACACTGCTAACTTTCATGTCATGGCAATGAGATGAGATGAAGAAGTAATGGGTGGCGCGCATGGCTGACAACCCTAGGCAATGGACGATAAAGAATGTTTTCAAATATGCAGAATGAAAGAAAACTTGTTAGTAATGAACTAAGATATAAGCATAACATTGTTAAGGCATTGTAAGACACTTAAGTATGATGATTAAGAGTTAATAATCAATTGAAGATGAATGAAATGTGAATGACGTAATGAAAAGCGAAACCCCATAATAGTAGATCTAAGTCGGATTTACATTGAGATGAAGGGTAAGATATAATAGTATACATACTTGATTATATATGACCTAATGTGAGTGCGTTATATGATCATGTATTGTAGAAACTTAGAGACTTAAAGTGTATGTGTGTGTTAATCGATGGCGACTGATTTGAAGGCAAAGTATTCTAACCCTTGTTCGATTCGATCTGGACAAGTTTTTGTAATTCATGTATTCTTTCACATGAAGTCTTGAATGATGAAGTCTAAAGCCAAATCTTTTCGGCTAGACTTATATTATGATTTTGTCAAGCATGATTTATGTTTACAAGTTATATTGGTATGGTTTTCAATCGAAGACCAAGTATGCTAAAATGTTTTTTTATCGTTTAACGATGCGGTACGTGAGGTTGCCACAACTTAAGCGTATACACGTTTAATGAATGTAGTGTTGATCGACATAGAGTACTATGGGTGATCACCCGAAGTGCTGCTTCGTAAGCTATCTTGGGACTTACGGACTTAGTGTTGGGTTGTCCTTTTCAAAAGAAATTATGAATTGCTCATAGTCTTGAGCCTTAGTTGATATTCTCTTGAATATTGTTGTTGGAAAACATTTTGAATGAAAAGAAGTGCTATTTTGAATTATCGATAGTACTTACGTAACTATTGTTTCGATTCTTGAAGATATATGAGTTCTATGTTTCAAGCATGTTGTTTATTAGAATTGTAGTACTTGTTGAGCTAGTCATGCTCACTCTTGCTTGAACCATATGAACACGACCAAGATCGAAGCGGGAATGAAAGGCTCGAGCGAAGGACAAGGGCAAGCGAAGACGAACCCTTAGATTACTTATGTAATAGAATAGTTGAATGTCTGTAATATATTGAATATTATGACAAGAACAAGCGAATGGGTTACAAAGAACACAGGAAATGTAATATTATTTTGGATATATAGAAGTTATATTAGTCCTTTTGAGACTATTCAATTGAATGAATGAATGAATGGTAGTGCAGTATAGCACCATCACATCGGGGTTGGAAAGAGACCCAGATTTGGGGCGTCACGAGGTTGGTATCAAAGCATTAGGTTATAAAACTTAAGGGGATTAAAAACCTTAAGTCATAACCTTAAGAGAAGTCAAAAAAGTAAAAGAAGAAAATAACCTTATAAAAATGCATTATGATTATGTTATGTGTTTTTTATTATTCTCTTGACGATGTACTAATCAACTTAACTATTTTGTGTAGATGTCGGGAGTAAATGGAATGTATGTAGATGGTCAAACCATTAGTGAAGAATCGGTGAACCAAGTAGAGGTTATCTCGAACCCCATGGCGAGAGAACTGAAGTTGTGGTTATTGAGTTTGGAGACTCGGATGATCTTGACTACATGTCGATGTTCGATGGGATGATAGAGGAGGAAGTAGAGATAGTGTCCTTTAATCCGATTGGCTATAGCGTGGAGATAGCTCTGGGGGTTCGATGATGTCTCTTTTCATGTCGGTGTTGGATAGAAATATCCATTCTTGTCGAGAAGTCAAGGAGCTGAAAAAGCGAGCTCGAAATGGTTATAGAGGACAAGGCGATGTCGAGTCCATGTGGGAAGCGAGGAACATGACGAGAGAGGATTTTGGCTAAGGACAAAGTCCACAATTTAAAACACGAGGTCTTTGAGCTCGAGGAGGAGCTAAAGACCAAGGTGCGAAGATAGGGAGGATGTCCTATATCTATAGGAGTTCTCATCTGATTTCCGGTGAATGGTAGTGGATATCCTGTGGAGGTGGGGCAAACCACGGCATAATATTAGCCAGTGATATCATTGTCGGTCTTGCCAAAGATTTTTTAGAGAATGCCTTGAGGCGGATGTGTAGACTAGTAGTAGTTAGAGTAGTATGTAAATATTTTGTAAGTAGTAGTGACGTAAAGCCCTTTTTGTATAGTAAAGGGTAGTCTTTTGTAAATCCCAATTTTTGGAAAGCGATAGCGGGAAAGTAATGTAATCAGCTTAGGCTGTGTATGTAACCGATGTAGTATTATACTACGAAGAATGAATATAAGTCCTTTTTATGGAAAGCAATGAGTTATGGATGTTGGAGTTATTGTTAATATTAATGATAACTAATAAAGAAAGGAATAATAACGAAATGTGTTTATTATATCGACAAAATGCATGAAAGAAGAGTGCAATGTAATCAAGGTGCTAATATGAATCAACCGGAGGGGAGGTCCGGTTAATCCGATCTGAGGAGTTTGTTAATTTAATAACATTTGCCTTTAATAGAATAGAGGGCTAATATCCCGTAAATCCGAGGAATAGCACGAGCTACTACCTTTAAGGATTTCAAGAGCGTGGGTCATGGGAGTTCAAAGGAACTACGGACCTATTGAAACCCAAACGTGGGTTAAGGAGATAGAAAGGCATTTGTAATAGCAAATGTCGATGAGGCCCAAAGGTTGCCTTTACGACCTATATGATGAAGGAGAGGCCAACTTTTGGTGGGAAGCCAATCGAAATTAGGGTAGGGATAGCGAATCTAGCGTGGGATAGGTTCAGGAGATATTCTTGAGAACTACTTTCCACGAGCATGCAAGAGGAGGATGGAGATCACGGTTTTGGAGTTGAAACAAGGGGACATGATGGTTCCCCAATCGCCGCCAAGTTTAATGAACTAGCAAGGTTCGCTCCACATCAAGTGGATCTTGAGGTGAGGAAAGCGCGATGACGGTTCGAGCGGGGCTTGAAACCACAACTCTCTATAATCATATATCGGTGTTCCAAAGTACTTCTTTTGGGACCATTTTAGAAAAGGCGATAATCATCCGAGGGTGGTAGTGAAGCTCTAAGTCAATACCACAAGGACAAGAAGAGCAAGGTTAAAGTAGACGGGAGAGTAAAGATCGAGGGAGCCAGTGGTAGTGGCGAGGGTCAGAAGAGGAAGGTATTTAGCTCTGGGAATATCGAAGTGAAGCAAGGAGACCCGAAGAGAAGAATGGAGGCTGCAAGACACATGGGAAGACTCACTTAGGAGTCATCTCGAGGGAAGGCCGTCTGTTACAATTAATGGATGGGAGGGGCATATTAAGCCCTAATTGTCGAGTCAGAAGAAGAACCATGGATGCTTTGTGTGTGGATCAATGACCACATGGCAAAAAGCCCGCCAAAGAAGGGGACGGATGGGAATCGGGGAGCTAATAGCGGTAAGTTAGCTATTAGTGGACCAATAGCAATCGGGTAAAGGCGATGGGTCGTACCTTTAACATGATGATCCAAATGCGATCGTCGCATCGGGGGCGTCGTCGCGAGTATTATTCCGATCAACGATATCAATGTGTACGTCTTTGTTTGATTAAGGTGCTACTTGTTAGTTTATAGCATGCGATTTTGCTGAGGCGATTAGGATTACTTCCCAAAAGTTGCTATACCTTTAAATATTAAGGTATGAAACGAAGAAATAATTCTGTTGAAGATGTTCATAAGAGTTGTTGTGTAGATATCTCTGAGGTTGTAAATTATCGGTAGATTTATTCTTGATAAAAGTTAGGAGAATTGATGTAATTCTCGGAATGGATTGGTTAGTAAACCATGGGGCAATTATAGATTGTCAAAATAAATGTGTGAACATTAAGGCGTTAGAATAACCTCGGTAGTAGTATTTTACGGGAATAATAGATCATAGGAGACGTTCATGTTGTCTAACCATGACACAAACTAGGAAATTACTTGAGAAAGGGATGCGTAGGTTATCATGTGTCATGTTGTTGATACCCAGAGTGGTAGCAACCATGGAACAAATACCTATAGTGAGAGAATTAATGCGATGTATTTTTAGTGAATTGTGGGGTCTTCCATGGGATAGGGAGGCGAGTTTGTGATAGACATTGTGCCGGGAAGCGGCACGGTTTCGAGGAACACCGTATCGTATGGGCGCCGATGGAGATGAAGGAGTTGATGGTGCGATTACAAGAAGCTGTTGGGCGAGAAGTACATTCAATGAGTGTTTCATAGCCGTGGGAACCTTCGGTACTTGTTTGTCGAAGAAGAAGGATGGATCGTTAAGGCGTGTGTATCGACTATCGAGAGTTGAACAAGTTAACGATAAAGAATAAATACCCATTGCCGGGATCGATGATCTCTTTGATCGAGTTGAAAGGGGCTAAGTATTTTCTAAAATAGATTTAAGAACGGGGTATCATCAGTTGAAGGTTAGGAAGGAGGATGTACCAAAGACAGCATTCAGGACTCGTTATGGTCATTACGAGTTCTGGTGATGTCGTTTGGGTTGACAAATGCACCAGGTGCATTTATGGATATGATGAATAGAGTGTTCAAATAATATTTGGACAAGTTCATCGTGGTGTTTATAGATGATATTCTAGTCTATTCTAAGATGCTGGAAGATCATGTTGAACACCTTAGATTAGTGTTGGAACACTTAGAAAGGAGAAGTTGTATGCGAAATTCACTAAGTGTGAATTTTGGTTGGAGAAAGTGCGATTTTTAGGTCATGTCATTGACCATGAGGGATTCGATAGATCCGGCGAAGGTGGAAGTCGTGATGAATTGGGAACAACCAAAAACGCAAGACTGAGGTCTGAGTTTCCTAGGGTTAGCGGAGTTCTTATCGAAGATTCATCCGGGATTTTTCAAGATAGCTACTCAGTTGACTAACTTAACAAGGAAGATGCGGTGAAATCGCTTGGGTTGACAAGTGTGAGGATAGTTTTCAAGAACTAAAGAAGAGGTTGAGTGAAGCGCTGTTTTTCATCATTGCAGATGACACGGAAATTTTGTAGTTTATAGCGATGCTTCGCATAGAGGACTTGGTTGTCTGCTCATGCGGCATGGCAAGGTCATTCGTATGCATCTAAGCGATTGAAGGATTATGAGAAAGTTTACCCTACTCATGATCTGGAACTGGCTGCAGTAGTTTTTGCTCTAAAGATATGGAGACATTATCTTTATGGAGAAAAATGTGAGATATACACGTACCACAAGAGTCTAAAATATATCTTCACACTGAAGGAGTTGAATATGAGGCGGAGGAGATGGCTGGAGTTGATAAAGGATTACGATTTGTGAAATCTGTATCACCACTGAAAAAGCGATGTAGTTCTTGAAGCGCCTTAAGTAGAAAGGGTCGGAAAAGTTGTCTATGTTAACGGCTCAAACCGAGTTAATAATAGAGATGGCTAGGATGGAGTTGGAAGTGAAGTTGCCAAGTGAAGGAGGACAAATGTTTTTTACGACGGAGATGCAATCTACCATCGTAGAGAGAATCAAGGAGGTGTGACTCAAAAGCGGATGAGTGTGATCGGATAAAGGAGCGCGATTAACCAATGAAAAAGATACTAAATATGATCTTGATAATGAGGGTTATTAAGATTTGAAGGAAGAATTTGGGTTCCGAATGAGATGGAATTAAGGGGCTCGTGTTCTACAAGAGGCTCATAGTTCAAGGTTTTGATTCATCCTGGTAGCACTAAGATGTATCAAGATCTTGACTGTCATTAGAAATCCGAGTGGAAGAGGGACAATTTAGGACGTTAGAAGATAAGTTAGGGTTAAGATCTTAGACCGATTAACTAGACTCTCATGGATTTCATGGGTAGTTGGGATGATCATCTACCATTAGTGGAGTTTAAAAGCGTCTGATAATCCACAAATGGATGGAATGAGGCGAGAAATAGTTATCATCTTGCGTCATGGATTTCAAGGTATGCCACCTTACGAAGCTTTGTATGGGAGGATCATGCGAGCATAGGTTTTGTGTTGGGATGAGGTATTGGGATAAGGTAGAAGAGCAGCAAATGTTGGGACCAGAGTTGGTACAACAAACGGTGAACGGACATCGAAGAAGATACAAATGCATCTTCTAGCAGCTCAAGATGAACGGCGAAGAAGTTTACGGATCCGCATAGAGAGAATCGGGAGTTTGAAAAGTAGGTTCAAATGCGTATTCCTAAAAGTATCTCCTGGAAAGGAAAGATACGTTTTGGGAAGAAGGAAAAGTTAAGTCCAGGTTCATATGACCTTTTGAGGTATTAAAAGCGGGTATGTGAGGTAGCTTATATGATAGCCTTACCTCCGGACCTAGAAACAAAATACATAATGTATTTCACGTATCGGTATTATACGTCCTTATAAGCCAATTATAAGCATGTGATAGAATATGAACCTATTCATATCGAAAAGGACTTAATGTCATGAAGAAATGCCGATTCAAATTGTTGATAGAAAGAACAAGTTACTGCGAAATAAAGTCATACCTTGATAAATAAAGGTGATATGGAAGAACCACGATGCGAGAAGAAGCAACGTGGGAGTTAGAAGAAATGATGAAAAAGAATTACCCTCATTTATTTGTGTAATTTTTTTTTAGTGAGATTTTGGGGACATAATCCTTATAAGGGGGAGAGAGTTTAACGCCCCGGAAAAATTGAACCGTTGTAAATACTTTTAATAATGAATAAAATAATATTATTTATTATTATTGTGTATTGATAAGATGAATGTTGTTCTATAACCTAGAAACTTCGGAAGGTCGTAGTATTTTAACTACGTGAATGAATTAAAGTGTTTGAATTTCTAAGATGAAAATAAAAGCTTTCCGAGAAATTTTTTGAAAAATACTATTCATAAATTTCTGCTCGGGAATTATTTTTAAACTTCTGAGAAATACGTAATGTTATAATATCAAGGCGTTATGGATTATGTAATAATAACCTAAGTATGGAAAACGTAATATTTTGCATGTGGACCTAATTTGGGAACGTTAGGTTTATTAAGCGTTAAAGAAAGAAAGTTATGATCGTATAATGTGCATTCATTATATGAAGGTAATGAATGTAAGTATAATACGATGTATTGTACCATTATGTATGAAGAATGAGATAACGTATATTACTAATTAATATACGAGCTAGCATACGAGGATTATAGATGGGGTATAAATGTTAAGTTGTTAAATCTAAGGTAATGGACTTGTAGGATTATTAGCCTAATAAGAGAAGTCCAATAAAAGGTGGCAATCAAGCCCAAGTGTTTGATAGATCATGAGTCCAAACTATGGTACAATAAGCCCAATAAAGAAGTAGTTAGATTTAATTAACAAGCCCAATGAGAAGCCATGATCCATGGAGCAATCCAAGTGTAAAGTGGGTAAACTTGATGGGCAAACAATTAGTGTGATGACCAAGTGTTGTGTTGAGCAAGGAATGAATAGTAAGGAGGTGGAAGGTAAGGAGGTTATTGAGGAGGTGGAACGAGGAGGTGGAATAAGGAGGTGGGATGTTTAAAGACCATTCTACCCTAGCTTTGAGTTGCCTATAATAGAAGGCTCCATTTCATTTTGTTGGTTGTTATTCATCCAACACTTTCCTCTCAAAGATAAGCAACTTATTTGGTAGAGAGAATAAGCCACTTCAACTTTTGCTAGATTTTCCAAAGTAAATTGAAGTCATAGTCTTCAAGGGTAAGACTCATATCTTTTATCTACATCTCTTCTATGATAGGATTGATAGAGAAGGGAGATTGTTTGTTAAAAATATGTAATAAGTTATTAATGAATGAACTTAAGCCGAATAAGTTGAATAAGCAACTTGAACTTTAATATGTTGATAAAATCATGAAGAACTTATCATATGTTGTCATATGATGTTAGTATATTAAATATAGTATCAGAACATTGATTGATGGACTTAAGTTCATAGTAAGTCATAAGCATGAGGAATTGTAGTTCATAAGTTAAATAAGTCATTGACTTATGAGAATAAGTCAAAACCTACTTTAACTATAATTTGGTATCTTGTAATGATCATATGTTGGTTAAAATCCATTTAGAATCATTAGGAATTAAGTTTTGCCGGAATTCACACGATTGGACGATAATCGTCGAATTCGTAAAATTCTCGGAATGGAAGTCGTATTTTGTGTTTGAAGTCGGAAACGTTGGTTTTCAATGGAGACAAGTCATATTTGGCATTATAGAGTTGCGGACTCAAAAATGACCGAATTCCGACTTAGAATGAAGAAACGAGCGTTGAACGTTCACAGACGTTTATTATTTTCGTTAAAAATGGACTAATAGGTGAAATTTTAGCAAACGAAGTCAAATAGATAAAATTCTTGCATGAACGCATAGAGTACGTAATTTGTGAACCATAGGCTTTTGAATGAGCCAATTCAGACATATAACGAAGAAGTTATGAGTCCCGGAGTTTCGTAAAATTTTCAAAAAAATTGCAAACTATCTCGAGGCCTGAGTTGGCGGCCATGGCTGAACCCAAAACAAATGAGTGGCGTCGCGGCCTAACGTAATGTGATGTCGAAAGACTCTTAACTTTCATACATGTGTGAGATAAAGAACAAAGTGTGAAATAGCAGCTGAGATCCGGATGTTAGACATCGCTAACTCATGTCGTGAGATGGCGAGATGAAGAAAAGCGATGGGTGGGCGCCATGGCACTAACCCTAGGAAGTGGACAGTAAAGTATGATTGCAGATATAGAATGAAAGAAAACTTTTTAGTAATGAACTAAGATATAAGCATAACATTGTTAAGGCATTGTAAGACATTTAAGTATGATGATTAAGAGTTAATACTCAATTTAAGATGAATGAAATGTGAATGACGTAATGAAAGCCGGAAACCAATAATAGTAGATCTAAGTCAGGATTTACATTGAGATGAAGGGTAAGATATAATAGTATACATACTTGATTATATATGACCTAATGTGGTACGTTATATGATCATGTATTGTAGAAAATTAGAGACCTAAAGTGTACGTGTGATAATCAGTAAGCAGACACTGAAGGCAAGTATTCTAACCCTTGTTCTAGTTCAGTCTGAACAAGCTGTGTAATTCATGTATTCTTTCGCATGAAGTTTTTAACGATGAAGTCTAAAAGCCAATTCTTTCGGATAGACTTATATTATGATTTTTTCAAGCATGATTAATGTTTATCGAGTTATATTGGTATGGTTTTCAATCGAAGACCAAGTATGCTAAAATATTTTTGTCGTTTAACGACAGGCACGTGAGGTTGCCACAACTTAAACGTATACATGTTTAATAGATGTAGTGTTGATCAACATAGAGTACTATGGGCTGATCACCCAGAAGTGCTCATAAACTATGTCAGACTTACGGACTTAGTGCCGGGTTATCCTTTTAAAAAGAAATTATGAACTGCTCATAGTCTTGATCCTAAGTTGATATTCTACTGCATATTATTGTTGGAAAACGTTTTGAATGAAAAGAAGTGCTATTTTGAATTATCGATAGTACTTCGTAACTATTGTTCAGTTACTGAAGATATATGAGTTCTGTGTTTCAAGCATGTTGTTTATTGGAATTGTAGTACTTGCTGAGCTAGTTGTAAAATCCCAAATTTTTTACTAATAAAGATTTAAATTTCTCGATTTTTTTTGAATATTATGTTGTGGATTTAATATAATGTTATAGTTGTGGGTAATATTTATAAATTTTGCAATGTATGCAAGTTGTTATATTATATTCGATTGGTTAAAGGAATATTCTTTGTTCGGGGAATATTTATGACACACAATCATTAGTGGACCCCACAATGAAATTATTATTGGATTGAGAAAACGACAAAAATATTTTTATGAAAATAATGGCGGAAAGTTTTACTGTTATCTTACTATTGAACTACTCGATAGTAAAAGTTCGATGTACGTGTGGGTTGCATAGTAGCACAATGTATTGATTATTGATACTTACGTGAGAAGTCACTCGCTTTTGTTTAATTATTACTGATGGTTGTTGCATAGTATCTCACATTATTTGATTCAATTATTGTTGATTGTTATATATATATATATATATATATATATATTATTTTTTTATTTTATTAGTATTATTAATGTAATAAAACATAAAGCTTTTTATATAAAATATAATACTTTTATAAAGTTATTCTATAAATAGAATATATTATATTCTATTATGCATAATATTTTGCATAGTAAAATCTTTTTATATAAAATGAATACTTTTATAAAGTTATTCTATAAATAGAATATATTATATTTTATTATGCATAGTGTTGCATAGTGTTTTACATAGTAAAATCTTTTTATATAAAACAGAATACTTTTATAAAGTTATTCGTTTTATTAGATTATAAATAGAATATATTATATTTTATTTAAAAGATTTTGCTTTAAATCTGGACCGTCCGATTAAAAGTAAATCAATCTGGACCGTTCATGAATTAGTTACTATGCAATCCATTCTTTTATAAATAGAAGCTCATTCCTTCATTATTTCTTACGAATTCACTGAAACTCTAGAGAGAGAAACTATAGAGAGAAAGAAGAAAAAATTATTCGCTTCTTTACTACTTCTATATCCGGGTTTCTTCTATAAGGTAAGGGTATTATTTCTTTCTTTTCATATTCATGAAGAGAACTTACATTATTCCATTATTTATTATTATGTTGGAATAACTTTTGTATACGCTGATCTACCCTATACTTGGTGAAATTCTTCATTTATTCCATTCTTTATTATTACATTTGGAATATCACATGCGTGCGTTTTACAGGACTTGGTTCCGTCTTTATTATTACATTGGAATATCCCGTATGCATGCGTTTCTGGCCGGACTGGTTTAGATATTTATTATTCTGTTGGAATAACATGTCTATGCGAAGTACCGTATGCATGGTGATTTCTGTTGTTATTCCATTCTTTATTATTCTATTGGAACATCCTGTCGGTGTGAATTTCGCCTGACCTGGTTTCGTTATTTATTATTCTGTTGGAATAACCTTTCTATACAAAGTACCACATGCATGGTGATTTCTGTTGTTATTCCATTCTTTATTATTTTGTTGGAATATATTGTCGGTGCGTATTACGCCTGACCTGGTTCCATTATTTATTATTCTGTTGGAATAACCTGTCTATGCGAAGTACCACATGCATGGTGATTTCTTTTGTTATTCCATTCTTTATTATACTCAGTTGATTAAAGTTTTGACTTTTATACTCCATGAAATTAGTGGAATATCCTTGATATTTGCGCTTCATCCAGTATCTTTTCATGGAAATATTCTTCTGAGCATTCTTGAATTTTACTCTACAAAGAAGTATCATGTTGACAATTTGGACGTTATTAGTTCCTGAATAATTTAATTCCTGAACTTATTTTATTGAATTCTTATATCATTGTCATCATCCTCATGTTTATATTTTGTTGAAAGTCATCTGTGGCTTGTAGTGCATAGATGGACTTGGTATGATTATAACCAGGGATTATTCGGTATAATCATGACCGTAATATTACAAATGATGTGGAAAAAGTCCTCATTGGCTCGTAGTGCATTGATGGACAATTTTTGGTATGATTATGGCTATGGATTCTCTTGACAAGGGAGCAAAGATGAATTATTTTATGGCATGATCGGACTAGTTGATGAAAACACGATTATCTTTGGCCCGTAGTGCATGGATAATTCGTGGTCGTGATACTAAATAATATCCTTGGCCTGTAGTGCAGGGATGATTTGATGATGTGGATTATTTATTAAGCTGAGTCTCAGTGATAAAAGTGATGAAAAACTTTTTAAATCATAAAAGATAGTAGATTTTATTCTCTACTTGACTCTTTTAATGGATTGCTTGTTCCAATCGTAGTTAAACTTGATGTCTATTATATTTTATCGGTTTAACATTGTTGAAGAATAATGATAATTTATTACGCATTATCTTAGTCATAATATTTCTTCTTGGGCTAGTTGAGCTCACCCTTTCCTTCATTGTTTCTTCGAGAAATGAGAATATAGGCGGGACTAGTTGGGAATGGATTTGTGATCTGAGATGATAGCATTAGTAGTCCTCACTATTACATTAAATAATGTGACAATAAATGTAATGAGGACTTATTACGAGAGTGGATATTGTCTAGAAGACAATATTTGTATTAAAACTCACGACTCTCTTGTTGTATATTAAAGATTGTATTTTGTATTACATGCCATGTATCGCGGAGACTCAAGATGGGTGATGTATACCTATTTTTGGGGTGTCACGGTTGGTATCAAAGCTTAGGGATATGATCCCCGGTGAGATGTGAGACAAGAACTAGGAGGGAGAGATGGGAATTCCTTTGCTAGTATGTCCTACCTAAGTTTATTTGGTATTTAATTGGTTGGTCAGAGTATAGGGATAATATGTGATATGTTAATTAACCCTTGTTTTATGGCAGTATTTGAAAATGACATCTGAGAATGTTGAGAATAGTAATGGAGCACAGGAGACCGTTGAGTCTCCACATATCAATAATCAGGATAATGTGAATCAGGAAGGCGATAATCCTCTTGTAAACAACAAGACTGACCAAATAATGAACGATGGAATGTTCAGAGGCTTTATGCAATTCATGCAACAACAGGTAAGAGAGACTCGTGTTCAAAATATAGGTGGAAATAATGGCAACCCACGGGTCACCGCTTAGCGATTCAAAGAGTTTGGGACCACCGGAGTTTTGGGAAAGCCAAACCACTTAAGGCGAGACGTGGTTAAGCGGATCACCAAGATATTTGATGTCTTGGGATGCTCGAGAGACCAAAAGGTTCCATTTGCCACCTTTATATGTTATGTGAAGAGGCATTCATTGGTGGGAATCAGAAAACGCATGTACCCATTTGGCCTTTTCAAGATGTCTTGGGAGAAAGTTCCAAAGTTGTTCAACGACAAGTACTTTCCCGAAGTATTCATCACATGAAGGAGGTGGAGTTCATCAAGTTTGGAGAAAAACAATATGATCGTGTCGCAAAGATGCGAGGCTAAGTTTGCTTGAGTTGTCTCGGTTTGCATCCCATTTGGTCGATAATGAGGAGCGAATGACGCGAATGTTTCTAAGAGGTTTGAAACCCCATATACGTCAATACCTCATTTCTCACAAACTTTGTTTATATTCGGATGTTGTGAATAGGGCTCGATTATTGGAGCGCGATAATAAGTCAACACAACCAAAAGGGCAACGACCAACAACACGATAATAATCGTACAGGGTGGCAATGGTCATCGAACAATGATAACCATCGTGGGGAAATTATCATGCCATGAATGGTAACCACTTGATTGGTAATCATGGCCAAGATAATAAAGTGGAAATTTCAAGAAGAGAAGGTTCAATAATGATGGAAAGACGACAGATCAAGACACCGTTTTCAAAGGAAGAAGAATGACCACCGGTCGTATGTTTCAAATGCGACGGAGGGACACATCCGTCCAAACTGTACGCAACAATCCAAAGCATGTTTTAATTGCGGAAGAGAAGGTCACCTAGCCTGATTTTGTCGTATGGTGAAGTCAAGTCCAGCTGGGATGGTGATGCCAAAGGATGTCCCAGACAAGCCAAAGCTGGTAGTTTAAGAGAGAGTGTTTTTTTTTTGTGACGAGGAACCTGAATAAAATTATCACGGGTAAGTTAATCATAAACTCTTGCGAAGTCTATACCGTGTTAGATACCGGTTCTACTCACTCTTTCATTCCACTTAGTTGTGTTCAATGTTTGAATTTAACTCTGGAGAAGTTAGGCTTTGATTTATCTGTTGAAACTCAGTTGGGAGAAACCTTCGTTACGTCCACTATTTATAAATCTTGTTTGATTCAAATCAACACTTTCACGTTACCTGTCGATCTTATCTCTTTGAAAATACTTTCCTTTGATGTGATTTTAGGAATCGATTGGTTAACTACTCATCATGCTTTTAATAAGGTTGTTAGCTTTCATATTCCTAACCAACCTGTTATGCGAATTCAAGCAACCAAACCACTAAAGTCAATCATTGTCATATCAAGGCATAAGTAAAGGGCCCCCAGTCCTTTTGTTGTTGACTTCCTTGTGTGGAATGCACCGAAGCCAGACTTTCTATAGGGGACATTGTGAATAATGATGGCATGTTGATTGGTATCAATATGACCTGTTATCCAAGTCTTGGATGAGAGTCACAGTTGTGAATGATATTTCTATTGTTAATAAATTTCTTGACGTATTTCTGAAGACTTCTTGGCCTACCCAGAGCATGAAATTGAATTTTGTACTGACCCAGTTCAAAACCCCATTTCTAAAACCGTTAAATATTTCTTCAACTAAAACGAACGTAACATGCGCCAAAGACGTTGACTCGAGCTGTTGAAGATTACGATCGTACCATTCAATACCATCGTGGGAAAATCGAACGTGGTAGCTGACGCATTGAGTAGAAGATTGTATGCATTTATGAGTGTGAATATACGAACCTACGTGAAGATAACGAATATACGAGTAGAATTGACTTTAATCGATAAAGTTAAAGCCGCTCAAGCTAAATACTCGGAAGGCGATGAATGTGAAAAAAAAGCTTCAAGAGGGCGTTATTCTAGAAGCGAGAATCGATGAAGAGAATCTCAACCCTCGATTTTATTGACTCATTTGAAATCCTTGATCGAGTAGGAGCTGTGGCCTATAGACTCGTTTTACCACCAAGTATGTCGGCGTGTTCATAACATTTTTTCACATATCTATGTTACGTAAATATGTGGACGACGAACCACATTATTGATTTAGAACCGGACGAGATAGCGGATAATTTAACGTATGAAGATGTACCTGTTAAAATCCTGGAATGTATTCAACACTCAAAGGTTATACCTCAAGAGTTAGAATCGGACGAAGTGTCCTCATCTATTCGGCATATCAGATACGTACATAAATTTCGAGGGCAAAATTTCATAAGGAGGGGAGATTGTAAAATCCCAAATTTTATGAATAAAGATTTAAATTTCTCGATTTTTTTTTTAATATTATGGTGTGGATTTAATATAATGTTATAGTTGTGGGTAATATTTATAAATTTTGCAAAGTATGCAAGTTGTTATATTATATTCGATTGGTCGGGGAATATTCTTTGTGTCGGGGAATATTCGTACGACGGCACAATCATTGGTGGACCCCACAACGGAATTATTGTCGGATTGAGAAAATGACAAAAATATTTTTATGAAAATAACGGTGGAAGTTTTACCGTTAATACTGTTGAACTACTACAGTAGTAAAAGTACAAAGAATGTCGTGTGATTGCATAGTAGCACACGGTATTGATTATTGATGCTTACGTGAGAAGTCACTCAGTTTTGTTCAATTATTGCTACAGTAGTTGCTGCATAGTATCTCACGTTATTTGATTCAATTATTGTTGATTGTTATATATATATATATATATATATATATATAAAAGTTTTGTTTTATTAGTATTATTAATGTAATAAAACATAAAAACATTTTTATATAAAACAGAATACTTTTATAAAGTTATTACATAAATAGAATATATTATATTCTATTATGTATAGTGTTTTGCATAGTAAAATCTTTTTATATATAAAACAAAATACTTTTATAAAGTTATTCTATAAATAGAATATATTATATTTTATTATGCATAGTGTTGCATAATTATGCTGCGTAGTGTTTTGCATAGTAAAATCTTTTTATATAAAACAGAATACTTTTATAAAGTTATTCGTTTTATTAGATTATAAATAGAATATATTATATTTTATTTAAAAGATTTTGCTTTAAATCTGGATCGTCCGATTAAAATAAATCAATCTGGACCGTTCATGAATTAGTTACTATGAAATCCATTCTTACTATAAATAGAAGCTCATTCCTTCATTATTTTTTTACAATTCATCGAAAACAATAGAGAGAGAAACTATAGAGAGAAAGAAGAAAAGTATTCTGCTACTTCACTACTTCTATATCCAGTTTCTTCTATAAGGTAAGGGGTATTATTTCTTTCGTATTCATGAATAGAACTTCTGTTGTTCCATTATTTATTATTCTGTTAGAATAACCTGTATACACGGTCTACCCTATACTTGGTGAAATTCTTCTGTTATTCCATTCTTTATTATTCTTTGAATATCCTCACTATCACGCTGCGTTCTGGTGGGACTGGGTTTAAATCTTTATTATTACATTGGAATATCCCATCCTGCATGCGTTTACTTTGGGACACAGTTCCGTTATTTATTATTCTTTTGGAATAACATGTCTATCTGGCATCGCATGCATGCATGGTGATTTCTGTTGTTATTCCATTCTTTATTATTCTGTTGGAACATCCTGCTTGGTGTGAATTTACTTTGACACAGTTCCGTTATTTATTATTCTGTTGGAATAACTTTTATCTGTCCGGTCTGCATGCATGGTGATTTCTGTTGTTATTCCATTCTTTATTATTCTGTTGGAATATCATGTCGGTGCGTATTACGTCTGACCTGGTTCTATTATTTATTATTATGTTAGAATAACCTGTCTATGCGAAGTACCGCATGCATGGTGATTTATTTTGTTATTTCATTCTTTATTATACTCAGTTGATTAAAGTTTTGACTTTTATACTCCATGAAATTAGTGGAATATCCTTGATATTTGCGCTTCATCCAGTATCTTTTCATGGAAATATTCTTCTGAGCATTCTTGAATTTTACTCTACAAAGAAGTATCATGTTGACAATTTGGACGTTATTAGTTCCTGAATAATTTAATTCCTGAACTTATTTTATTGAATTCTTATATCATTGTCATCATCCTCATGTTTATATTTTGTTGAAAGTCATCGTGGCTTGTAGTGCATAGATGGACTTGGTATGATTATGACCGAGGATTATTCGGTATAATCATGGTAATCGTAATATTACAAATGATGTGGAAAAAAGTCCTCATTGGCCGTAGTGCATTGATGGGCGCTTTTTGGTATGATTATGGCTATGGATTCTCTTGGCCAAGGGAGCAAAGATGAATTATTTTATGGCATGATCGGGAATGGTTGATGAAAACACGATTATCTTTGGCCCGTAGTGCATGGATAATTAAGTGGTCGTGATACTAAATAATATCCTTGGCCTTATAGTGCGGGGATGATTTGATGATGTGGATTATTTATTAAAATTTGAGTCTCGGCGATAAAAGTGATGAAAAACTTTTAAATCATAAAAGATAGTAGATTTTATTCTCTACTTGACTCTTTTAATGGATTGCTTGTTCATTTGCAGTTAAACTTGATGTCTATTGTATTTTATCGGTTTAACATTGTTGAAGACTAATGATAATTTATTACGCATTATCTTAGTCATAATATTTCTTCTTTGGCTAGTTGAGCTCACCCTTTCCTTCATTGTTCTCTTGAAATGAGAATATAGCCGGGACGAGTCGGGGAATGGATTGATGAGTCAGGATGATAGCATTAGTAGTCCTCATTATTACATTTAAATAGTGTGACAATAAATGTAATGAGGACTTATTCTGAGAGTGGATATTGTCTAGAAGACAATATTTGTATTAAAAATCACAGCTCTCTTGTTGTATATCAAAGATTGTATTTGTATTCTATACCATGTATCTGGCGACTCAAGATGGGTGATGTATACCTATTTTTGGGGGCGTCACACTCGTCATGCTCACATTTGCTTGAACCATATGAACACAGCCAAGATCGAGCGGACCGAAGGCTCAGGCAAGGACAAGGGCAAGGAGAAGACGAACCCTTAGATTACTTATGTAATAGAATAGTTGAATGTTTGTAATATATTGAATATTATGACAAGAACAAATGAATGGGTTACAAAGAACCTTTGAAATATAATATTATTTTGGATATATAGAAGTTATATTAGTCCTTTTGAGACTATTCAATTGAATGAATGTATGAATGGTAGTACCGTGTAGCACCATCTGTCGGGTTGGAAGACACCCGGATTTAGGGGCGTCACTGCTCATTTATCCGATTAATTACCCAATTTATCAATATAACCCCCAAACATCAATTATCATCGGAATAGATGTCGATTTCCACTAACACTAATAATCCCAACACAATGGAACTATCAAATTCATCTTTAATCAACACGAACTTATTCATTATTAATATTATAACTCACAATATTTAACGACTGTGTCGTTCCCGTGAGAGGGGGGCTTTAGATAAGGATTTCTCCTTATTGGCGTAAGATTAGATGACCAAACCTCTCATTGATGTAACTTCTAGACATTGTAAATATTGCAATTTAATAATATAAATAACTTTATCGTCTCAATTATTGATTTAATAATATAACATATTATGCGGATGATCTTTGTGACAATAATTGAATCAATAATATGAGAGAAATGATGCAAAAGAATTCTTTGTAGCAATAATTGAGTATTCTGTATGCTTAATTATTGAATCAATAATATGACTTCTCACGTAAGCATCAATAACCAATACCGTGTTCTACTATGCAACCAACTGCAGATTCATTGTACTTTTACTACTACGGTAGTTCAACGGTTTTAACGGTAACACTTCCACCGTTATTTTTATAAAAAGATAATTAAAATGTTTTCTTTATTACGACAATACTTCTATCATTAGGTTTCACCAATGATTGTCTTGCTGTCGTCTGAATATTCCCACTCGTTAAAACGAATATTCCCCGACCAATCGAATATTATATAACCACTTGCTTACTTTGCAAAATTTATAAATATTACCCACAACTATAACATTATATTATATTCACACCATAATATTCCAAAATATATTTTGAGAGAAATTAATCTTTATTCATAAAAGTTGGGGTCTTACACCTAATATATATATTAGGTTACATAACTTAATTCTGAATTCACTTGAATTAATTCTATGACCACTAAACAAAAGTAACCCTTTAGGTCATTTAAATCTCATACCATGTTTAAATAACTTATTTAAGTTATACAATTTATATTGTATAATTAAATTAAATTTCCTCTTCCTCTTCATAAATTGTTTTTAAACAATTTATTTATATATAAATATAAATTTAATATTTTCAATCATTTATTCAAATATGAATTTAATTTACTAACTGTTTCGATACCAATATTCATATTTACATATTGGATCTCATCTCATATTTTTGCTTTACCTCCTTTGGTAATATTATACCAATATTCAAATAACATATTTCACTTCTCGCACTAATTTTGATTTTTCTCCATAAAAAGTCAACTATTAACTTTGACTAGAAGTCAACCTTTACACATTTTGTGTTTACTATCCATTCTGACTAATCTTGGCGTTAGGACGCATGACTAAAGCGATCCCATGCTTCAAAATTATATCTCTAACTCAAATTTTGAGTTTTAAATTACTCCCTTCTTATTGCTAATCTTATTAACTAATGACTTAATACTTATTCAAATTCTTATTTGCCAATCAAGGCCAACGTTCAAGCTATGTTAATTACTAACATAGTTTTATCTTGTTCCTTATATCATTAACTTAATTCAACACTCCTCTTGCTAAAATATATATAGCACCTTACTAAGTATATATATTTCTATACATATACTCATCTTCGTGTAACCTCATAGCATCTCTTCATGTGAAATCTTATTTCCTTAATAAAATTTCCATATGTACTTATATAACATTTCTTAGACTATTCAGTTCACATCAAATTTACAGGTATCGTAATACCTTATTCTTGATATTCCTTCAAGTACATATTAATTCATTTCTAGGGTTTTGGAATTTTGTAACCCATATTTTCTCTATTCTCATTTGAATAGCAAACCATATAGGTTTTTACTTGAAAATTTTAAATAAATCCTCAAATTCTCATCTAGGTTTTATTCTTTAACCTTTATTCTAATCATTCAAGATTTTATGAATTTTTAGGTTATCACAATCACCCATTCTTCTAAGAATTTCATCCTCGAAATTAAAGCATACTAATCTCTGCTTATTCTCTTGATCAAAACTAGGTTGTTAACTTAACCTTTACAATTTCCTCCTTTGAGGATTTCTCATCTATTATCACATTTCACCATAACTACTCACTAGGAGTTTACATCTTCTAAACATTCATCAAAACCAGGTTATCATAATAACCTTTATTCAATCATCTCAGATTCTACTTGTACACAACGAGTTCCCACTATTTCATATCCATCATCACATTCTACAACAACATTACTCTAAAGAGTTTAAAATATTTTCATATCTGTCTGAGGGATCATAAAAACTATGAACTTTGAGGTTTAGGGTATTTCTACCTGCTACATCTTTCAATTACGAAAGAAAGGTACTCTATCTCTGAAATATTTCTTTAATAGGTATGTTTACAATCACGAAGAAGGTAAACTACCGATGCTGGTACTTTAGATGATCAGTCTATTGTACCTTACTAATCGGAACGACTATATGCGTTCTTAGATTGGAATATTTTATCCAATTAGTATATCCCCATTTTTAGGGTTGTTCACCTCAGACTTATCATAAGATTCCTCACCAAAACAATTTGGTTCGGCATAAGCTTTCAAAGAATACTTTGAATTTCATAAACATTTGTCTAGCTGAATCAAATAGCTTAGACACATATCAATAATTCGAATTTCAATCAAAACATTTCCAGCCAAATTCAGTTGGCAATAAATTATCTTTAAAATTATTAAAATCATTTTGACGTCATGATACTACACTGTATTTATAGTCCGTTTGAGGATTCCGTCATTTTTGTGAGTTTGTCACACTACATCATACTATAGTGGGCTGACGATCCATAGATCACATCCAACACTAAGTAATTCTGCATTGATAACTCCATCATTTTTATCATCTTTGCACCAGGTTATATGATGCATTAATGATATAAAAATACATTTTGATAATTCAAATCATTTTCGTCTAGCTGAAGTAATTAGCATAGACTCTTCTTTAAACGATTCAAAACCATTGAAAATTAGTTTTAATGTTATCATGTCGTAACAGATAACGACATGTTAGTGGCTCACAGTCCACATACACACCTTTGTCACTCTATGTTACTGATAACAAAATTCTTTTTTTATTTAAAGGCACCATAGTGCGAATTTAGCTTGATGTCAAAAAATTCGAAGTCTAGCATAACTAGAAGATTTTGAAATACCTATGCTCCACCATCATCTTCACTTTCTATAATGATCCAATGCTTAATAAATCTATCTATTTCTATCATCCTCAATTCTCCATTCACAACTTTACTATACCCCAGCCTCATCAAACTTACCACACGTTATGAGTTCGATGAACCTGCCACAATCATATGGCTTTAAGAACTTATCCTAAATCCAGGACTATAAAACGCCTATTCATTTGAGGGGTTCAAAACATACCATATGATTATGAGTCATGAACTTACCATAAGTATGAGTTTTAAGAACTCATAATTAACCTTATATTCTCTACCTATTCGTTATACACATAAGAAAAGAATCACCTTCTCAACATACATATAGCAAATAGCGCAACATCAGGTTCCAATGATTATCAATGTAAGAAGCTAAGTGGTTGTCAAACCAAACTCGACCACTAATCAATATAGGAAGCTAAGCGGATAATTCCCCGCCCATACAAAGAATTGGTCAACCTAACCACTATATCGACCAGGAAGCTAAGTGACTCTAAAACCAAGTACAAATTCCCCGCCCATACACGGAATCATACAACTCAGCTGCTGACCTGAGTCCTCAATTGAAATCCTACACAATTCTAACTTTCTCTTTTCTTAATACGAATTTTCTTTAATCCGTATCTTAACATTTACCACTCTTTTCTGAGTTTACATCGTACCATTTCATAGTACCTTTTCTTTATAGCGTCAAGCTATATCATTCCAATCACTTAACATATCATATGTTATTTAGTAATTTAATCTGATCACGTAGTGATCTTATTTCGTAATCATTTCTCCTTATACCTATGATCATTTTATATTACAATCTTGTTATTCTTCTCTTTAATCATAGTATATTATGATTTTATTTACACTTTTCATCTTATAGACATCGTCTATTTAGTATCACCTTTCATCTCTATTACTGGAGTCAGGTAACTCCGGATTCTTATCCTTATATCTCTTTAAGATTCTTCTTTGAATCTTCTTTATCTTTCTCTTTACTTTAATGATGAATTTCTTAAATTCATCTCTTATACCTAAAACTCGATTTGAGTTTATTCCTTATCATTGTCTACACGGTTATAGCCTAAGGTACCCCTACCTAAGGTTTATAACCTACGGCTTTGATACTGAACCTGGCGCACTCCAAATCTAAGTACTTTTTTACGTCGGATCCTGCAGTGCGTTCACGATACATCATTTCTATAACTATCGCGGAAGATATAAACATAAATTATTTATACAATAAAATTTTACAACATAATCCCCAAGGTCTACAACTTAACTTAATACATACCTTGATAACTTAAAAGGTTTACAATGTTATTTGCATCGGATAACTTAATAGTTCTAAATGCATAATAATCTAAACTTGGAATTACGCCTTTACCACTTGTCGTTCTTGAGCCTTCGTTTTAATCTGAAATTTGTTATCATGATATAGCAAGGATGAGCAACTATTTTGCCCAACAAGTTTAAGTACAATGAAGATATATCATGATTGAAAAGGAATAAGCTTTCAAGTTTTCAACAATGTAATATAATTGAGGAAGAACATGAATCAAACTTCAATAATCGAAAAGCCCGAATAATTATCTTTGAGTGGTCAACAATGACCATGAACAAATTTAATCGAACCTTATGGTAATGAAGGTGATCGACCTTTCATACCGATGAACATATCTGCAATATACACTTAAGTGCGAATCAATAATCAAATATGTGGAATAATTGTCAATAATTAATCCACTAAAGATGTTTGAAACATAATAACTTTCGAGTTTGAGTTAGGAGACTTGCCATAATGCTAATATTCAATAATAATATTAGATGTGGAATAATCAACAACAATTATCCACTAACATGCTTAAAAAGAAATAACTCGTGCGTTTGAGTTAGAGAACTTTTGCTTGACAAGCTTTCTGACTAACTAGCTTTAATTAAAACTCTTTGAATGACCTAGCATTGACAATGTTGGTCTATTAATTTATCTTCGCATATAATTATCGTCTATGCGCTTACTTTTTGCTATTATCCAATAAATAATTCAAACCTGATGTACTACATAGTATAATGTACCATCATTAACCCTATAAGATAATTAATAAATCTTAGGTTAATGATTTTATAAATTTATAAGGTCTTTCTTAAGTAATAAACACTTATTAGATCCTTAAACAATTTATTATAATTGTTTAATTAATGAATCATTTAAATAATCTTTATTTATCTTCATTTAATTACCATTTAATATTAGTTAAATAGTAATTAATTAATTACCTTTAGTTATTATTTAATAAAAATAGCTAATTACATCTACTTATTATTTAATGTTAATTAAATGTCGAATAATTAACATTATTTGTCTTTAATTATTCTTTCTTATTAACTTAAGAATAATTATCATTTATCCTATTTATTATTTAATCTTAATTAAATAATCAATAATTACTTTAATAATACTAACTCTACTTAATTATCACCCAATACTACTTAGATAATAATTAAATAGTTAATTACATTCAAATTTCATGTAATTAGTTTAATAATCCATTAATTACATTAAAAGTTATAAATTAGTAAGTTTAAAATGATTTTAAATGAGTTTAAACCACTAATTACTTAATAATTAGCTAAATGTTCAGAAAAATTTTGGATTAAATATATTAATATTCTTCCGAATTTTATAAAAATTTGGGTCCAAGAACCACGACCGAACCGTAGGAAAGTGGCGAAACCTGGTCATTAATAAGTTCCTTCTTTGCCTTCAGTTCACGCTCTTGACCCAAAGATAGCTTTTTAAGATTTTTGATTTTTTTCCAGATTTGGGGTCCTTCACTAAAACTTGAATAAAATGAAATCTATAACTCCGATTTGGGTCCAATCAGACTCGTTGGATTTGTATCTTCCCGAACTACAGTTTCCATTCATCAAAAATCATATATGGATATGTTTTGATTCCAGAAATTGGTCCAGAAGTGACTGTTATTGCACATGAGTTCTATAGTTGATGTGTTCTAGTAATAAATCCATATCTCACTCATTTTTTAACATTTTTACATGCTTCCAAAGGGGATTTACTCTTAACTCATAGCTCTAGTATGCCAAGAAACAAAATCACAAAAACCATTTGTAGATTTCAAAATGACAAGCATAGATCACCCCTTTAAATTAGGTTTTTCCCAAAAACTACTTTAGCTTCCTTTCTTTCAAAATTTTCCGACATAAACTATATAGATGCACATGTTAAACATATTATACTCAAGATTTAACATTTATATAAGACTCTAGCCTATTAGAACTTGCATTTCCATGAATCTCTCACAAGATCACATAGAACATACAAAACATAGAAACTAGAGTTTGATTTCTTACCTTGTCTTGTGGGATGCTCTCCTTCTCTTTCCAAAGTAGGTTAGGAACTTGGGTTTCATGAACAATATACTCCTCCCCTCTTACTAAGAACCAAACCTCTCTCTCTCTCTCTCTCTTTTCCTCTCCTTTTGTTCTAGGCTAATTGAGAGAAAATAGAAGAAGAAGAAGAATGGTGGAGAATGAAATGAAGTTGTAATGTTGGTGATTAACTAATATCCCCCATGTTCTTTTTGTCCCTTGGATAAAAGGGTTAGCCTTATCTCTTCCCAATCATACCTAATCATGCCAATAAGGTTACTAATTAGCTTTTCCACCAATGGTGGCATGACACACTTGTCCTTGTGTGTAAGACTTCCTACTTTTGGAACTTGATTAGCTTAATTACTTTTCCTTAAAAAGCCTAATATGGCTGGTCCTATATGCCCAATAACCCATCCATTTTGCCTTTATTTTAATGCACAAATTAGATTAATCAAAGGTCTAAAATACCCTTAATAAAGTGGGCTAAATGTGGGCTTGTATTTTATTTCTTTTGGGCTTCTCCTTTAATTGTTTTGGGCTATGTAATAAACATAGTTTAACAATTTTAATTTATTGGTTTGGCTACTAATGAACTTGAGCCTCCATAATTAGATAATTGTGCTACTAACATACTTGCCCATTAAATTTAATATTAGGCTAGTTTAACAATTTAGTTGCTCTTAAGTCAAATTATCTACAAGTCACATGCTTAACAATTAATTGGACTTGTTTAAAAAATATAACCTCCTTAGTCCATTAAATCTAATTCTCTTGGACTCTCTTTAAATTCTTGGGTTATGCCTTATTATAGCTCATTACTTTTAATTCTATTCCATTCTACCCTTATCATTTAATTAGGGTTTTTATTTAGAACAATTACATTTTCTATTACATTTTTAAAAATAATTACAACAATAGTGCACTCATAAAATAATTATAAAAATATTACATTTCTCATATTTATTTATAAAATTAATACATTTGGGTATCCTTTAATCATGGCGCACGATTATCTCCTTTATCCATTCCCGTTAATTATTATTTTCTTATTCAAATACATTCAAACACACATCTCTGTTCATGTTTCTCTTTCTTTTTTATTCATCTTCTATGTGACTGATCGTTATTATCCTCTTCTTCAAACTATACCCTCATTGAGAATCTCGTCCCTCGTTAGAAACCTTAGACGGATCGGACTCCCTCGAGCCTAGTCGTTGAGCTTGTCGAACCGATCGTCGGATCCGGTTGCTGATTTGAGGACATCGTGATCAGAGAGAAGAAAGAGGAGGAGGGCGGCGGCGATCAAGGCGCAGTGGTGGGCGCCATAACGGGGATGACGCCTTCCGTGGAGGTGCCTAAGCATTTTTGATTAAACTTGGGGGAGTGTGGACTGAGGTGTTCGCTGGTAAATGGATTAAAATGAATACAAACATGAAAAATGCTTGCATCTGCGTGTGAAGGAAGAGAGAGAAAGATAAAAAGAGATTCAAAGAGGTGGGAAGCAGTCGAAAAGTGTAGCCTTTTATTACTACTACTACTCTCTCTCTATCTAGTATTTGCTTTGCTGATGAAATTGTTTTCTATTTTTCTATGCAGAAGATATTATAACCGATTTATTAAAATATAGTGCAGTTGGTAACCAAACATTCACATTAAGGTAACCAAATCTTCATACCAAGGGAACAAAACTTTTGTACCAAGTTAATCAATCCACATCCACACCTGCAGTTTTTTCATAGTGCAGTTGGTAGCCAAAAATTCATATATACCAAGGTAACCAATTTAGTGTTATTATGTTACTAATTTATTTTCAATATGATGCAATTAGTAGCCAAAACTTTATGCAGTTGGTTGCCAAACTTTCAGATTAAGGTAACCAATTCATACTACAGGTGTGGAGGTTGATTGGTTACCTTGGTATAAATGTTTGGTTACCTTACTATAAAAGTTTGGTGACCTTGGTACAAAGGTTTGGTTATCAATATTACATTACACATCACTCTCTTATCTCTCTCTTTCCTATGCTGTGTTCTTATTTTCTTTTGAACATGAAATTAGAATTGGAATTTTCGGACAAATAGCCATATGCTTCTAAATCCAGTTGTTGCAGTTTGACTAATATTTTCTCTGTGAGTCCACTGTAATATTTGAAAATGAAGGTTTCAACTTGAGGTGGCTCGCACCAGATTACAATAGCGGCTAATGCTCTGCTCTCTCTTCGTTAAGAAATGAAAAGTTTGTAATACATCGGGGTTTTTTTATGGTTTCGGATGTACAAGTAATTTATTTTGTTTGGGTTATTGGACTTACTGACTTAGAGTAAGTGAATATTTTGAATTTGAATTTGTTTTTGTTGTTATATCCCAAATATTTGAATTTGAATTATTATTTATGGCAGTTATTTCTCCTTGATGTTAGGTTCCTTATTAATGTGAATTGTACTATTTTTGTAATATAGGTTCTAATTATACTCTTTTTGTAATTATTTTGTTGATGCACTAATGATGTAATTACTTTCTAATTATTGTATATTTATGTAAAGGACCCTTTTTATTTCTCACACTAGAAAATAAATTCCTTACTTATCCCTTTTAAATTTCATAACCCAACTAGACTTGGTTATAAAATTAATTATTTGAGATATATAAAATAAATCTCTTAATGTTAGTATATATATTTATATACTAATATTCTACCATATTATAACCTCTTAGGTTAATTAATTACCACACCTAATATATATATTATGTTACATAACTTAATTCTGAATTCACTTGAATTAATTCTATGACCACTAAACAAAAGTAACCCTTTAGGTCATTTAAATCTCATACCATGTTTAAATAACTTATTTAAGTTATAAAAGTTATATTGTATAATTAAATTAAATTTCCTCTTCCTCTTCATAAATTGTTTTTAAACAATTTATTTATATATAAATATATAATTTAATATTTTCAATCATTTATTCAAATATGAATTTAATTTACTAACTGTTTCGATACCAATATTCATATTTACATATTGGATCTCATCTCATATTTTTGCTTTACCTCCTTTGGTATAATATTATATATTATACCAATATTCAAATAACATATTTCACTTCTCGCACTAATTTTGATTTTTCTCCATAAAAAGTCAACTATTAACTTTGACTAGAAGTCAACCTTTACACATTTTGTGTTTACTATCCATTCTGACTAATCTTGGCGTTCCGGACGCAACCGAGCAGTCTATGCTTCAAAATTATATCTCTAACTCAAATTTTGAGTTTTAAATTACTCCCTTCTTATTGCTAATCGTATTAACTAACGACTTTATACTTATTCAAATTCGTATTTGCCAGTCAAGGCCAACGTTCAAGCTATGTTAATTACTAACATAGTTTTATCTTGTTCCTTATATCATTAATTTAATTCATCACTCCTCTTGCTAAAATATATATAGCACGTTACTAAGTATATATATTTCTATACATATACTCATCTTCGTGTAACCTCATAACATCTCTTCATGTGAAATCTTATTTCCTTAATAAAATTTCCATATGTACTTATATAACATTTCTTAGACTATTCAGTTCACATCGAATTTACAGGTATCGTAATACCTTATTCTTGATATTCCTTCAAGTACATATTAATTCATTTCTAGGGTTTTGGAATTTTGTAACCCATATTTTCTCTATTCTCATTCGAATAGCAAACCATATAGGTTTTTACTTGAAAATTTTAAATAAATCCTCAAATTCTCATCTAGGTTTTATTCTTTAACCTTTATTCTAATCATTCAAGATTTTATGAATTTTCAGGTTATCAAAACCCTTCAGCGAATGGACGCCAATGGTCTGACTAGGATAAGTTCATACACTTATATAATTGTGGTAAGTTACTGAACTCATAAGTGTTATAAGTTTGATGAACTAGAAATAGTTATGTGAATATGCTAAATGGCAACTTTTTTTTATAAAGTTGGAGAATTGCAACTTTTTGTAAAGTTGAGAATGTTAATCCTAAAATTATTTTAAAGGAATAGTAATTTGTGTTAAGTACTATATGTTCTATGTGCTATTTGAATAAATATGCGATTATATGAGAACTATGTGTTGAATTCTTATTGTGTTAAGAATCTGTGTAGAGAAAGAGAGTTAATATAAGATTTTTATTTAAATCAGATCATGCCGCCTAGACGACAGAATCAAAATCAAAGAGAAGAGCAGTCGGTGAATAATGAAGGAGATCAAGCTGACTCGATGCAAAACTTTGCAAATATGATTGCCGAAGTTATGGAAAATAGAGCTCCCACAAGAGGAAGACCGAGAAATCACCCAGCTGATAGATTGGCTAACTTCAAAGACTTTAAAGCGGTAGGACCGCCTGAATTCAAGGGAACCACAGATCCGATTGAAGCCCAAACTTGGGTGAAAGAGATGGAGAAAGCATTCATCATTGCGCGAGTGGCAGAAGAGAAAAAGACGACTTTTGCAATATATCTGATGAAGGGAGAAGCTAATTACTGGTGGGAGATGAATCAGGCACGAGCTGGTACAGCAATAGTATCTTGGACCAGATTCAAGGAATTATTCTTTGAGAATTACTTTTCATCAAGTATGCAAGCTTGAATGGAAGTCAAGTTTTTAGAGCTGAAGCAAGAGAATATGTCTGTTTCTGAATACGCTGCTAAATTCAACGAATTAGCGAGATTTGCACCTCATCAGGTGGACACAGAAGCAAGAAAGGTGAGAAGATTTGAGAATGGATTGACGCCAGGGATTTACAACAAAGTAGCTGTGTTGCAGATCAATACGTTCGCGACTTTGTTGGAAAAAGCGTTAATTGCTGAAGGCGAAAGCGAAGCTGCTTCTCAATTTCATCAGGAGAAGAAAAAGAAGGCAAATGAAGGAGGTAGTAGTGGCGGTAGAAACCCGAACAAAAGAAAATGGAGTGAGAATACCCAATCGGGTAGTAAGACTAAAGGGAATAAGAAAGTAGGAGAGCCTTTTGCGAACTGTGGAAAGAATCATCCAGGAGTTTGTCTGAAGAGGAAATGAGTCTGTTATAACTGTGGGCAAGAGGGGCACATGTCACCCAATTGCCCCAGTCCAAAGAAGGTACAAGGTTGTTATGCCTGTGGATCAACTGATCATCTGGTTCGGAACTATCCTAAGAAGAATGCGGAGAAGGAAAGTGTTAACAAGGGACCTGGTGGTGGAGCCTTGGAAATTCGAGGACCTGCACAGCCAGGAAGATCAACCGCTCGTACATTCAACATGACGGCGCAAGAGGCAGTGGCTACTCAGGAGGTGGCAACAGGTAACGATTTCGCTTAATACTTAAATTACGCGAGAATTATGAGCTAGATATTTTTGTGAAATGTTTTCTTTTATAGATTCAAGTCACAGGTTAGAATTTGAAACACAAATTAATATTGTGTTGATAAAAATGAATTGATGATACAACTTTAAGAGATTGTAGAGATTAAGAAAGCGGTGATTCCGAGGAAGGAATCCTTTTAAGGAGAATGTGATAATCCGGGATTTCGAATAATCCAAATTTTTTGAATAAATTTTTTTTTATTTAATATTGACTGTTAATATTGTACTGTGTATCTGTGATACGAGTCTCGAGAATTAGTCAATTTGTGTATTGACTGAGAAAATAGAGTAGAGTTGTGCTTAACAGCTTTAGAAACCCTAAACCTAATTTCTGGATAGGAATTCGATAGAAAATGCAATTAAAATAATTGTATCGATGAATACGTGTTTGTACATTATAGAAATGTTGATCAATGATTGATCAGATAAGATTTAAAATTTATAAACCCTAATAAGAGATTAAAAACCCTAATCTCAGGATTAGAAACCCTAACGCGTCTTTGGAAACCCTAATCATATGTTGAGAAACCCTAATTTCATATTCGGGAATCCTAAACCCTAAATTAGGAAACTCTAATCCTAATTGGGGAGCATAATGTGTTTATTAAACACTAATATGATTAGGAAAACCTAATTTAATTAGGAAACCCTAATTTTAGTTTTAAACTTTTAATTTTTTAATTTAAAAACCCTAATTAGAAAATCCTAGAAAGCTAAAGTTTTAAAACCTAAGGGTTAGAACCTTAGGGTTAAACCCTAAGGATTTGTGCAATTGTCTAGTATGCCATTAAAATCCTTTTGCTAAAGACCAAAATGCCCTTTTTGTATATTTTTTATATGTAACTTGAAAATCTTGGTAAATTTGGAGTTGGTAACCAACTATGTTGACATTGTGACTTATAATATTCGGCCAATCAGTCCACATATCAGATCTATACATTTTATCTTTGTTTTATAAGAGATTTAGAGAGAGAAAGTTCACCAAACTTGGCTCATTTTCACCCAAACTCTTAACAACTCTCTCTCACACCAAACCTTCGAAAATCCTTAGTATTTCAGTCATAAAATAAAAACTAAAAACATCAAGGTCAGCTAAGGAGATCATAGATCAAGATTGGAACAAGAGAGGTATAAACCCTAGTTCACCTTTTGATCTTAAATACTAAGAAAGATTTTGTGTTTATGTGTTTAGAATCTTGCTAACGGATGTTTTATGGTGATCTATGATGATCTACCATAGATCCATAGCATCAAAATAGGAAAAAAGTGATTTTTTTCAAAACTGTTCTTGAACTCTAAAATCGCCTGACAAGCTAATGTCAATCGTTTTAGATCTTTATGTGATTATGATTTTTGTTGTTTTAAGTTTTGGATCTGTAGCTTGTCATGTTGTCTTTGATCTGGAAGTGGATTAACAGCCATTAAATGGCTAGATTTGTAGTTATTAACAATTGAAAACTTCGTTGACCGCAATGTAGTCAGTACAATTTGGGCAACCAAAAGTATTTTTCAGATTAATCGACAACCTTTTGAATGGCCCAGATCTGATAGATTTGATGTCGGTTGATGGTGTTTTTGTAAAACCCCAACTTTTATGAATAAAGAATAATTTTCTCGAAATATATTTTTGAATATTATGGTGTGGATTTGATATAATGTTATAGTTGTGGGTAATATTTACAAATTTTGCAAAGTAAGCAAGTGGTTATATAATATTTAATTTGTCGGGGAATATTCGTTTTAACAGGGAATATTTGTACACGGCACAATCATTGGTGGACCCCCACAACAGAAATATTGTCGTAGTTAGAAAGCGGCGTAATTATCTTTTATAAAAATAACGATTGGAAGTTTTACCGTTAAACCGTTGAACTACACAGTAGTAAAAGTAATGCAATGTCTGGCGTTAGTTGCATAGTTGCACACGCATTATTGATTATTGATGCTTACGTGAGAAGTCACTTTCGGTTATACTCAATTATTACTACGATAATTCTTTGCATCATATCTCTCATATTATTAATTCGATTATTGTCACAAAGATCATCTCATATAATATATTATATTATTAAATCAATAATTGAGACGACAAAGTTATTCATATTATTAAATTGCAATATTTACAATGTCTAGAAGTTACATCGAAGGAGAGGTTTGGTCATCTAATTGCGCTACCAATAAGGAGAAATCCTTATCGAAAAGCCCCTCTCTTTCTGGGAGCGACACGGTTGTTAAATATTGTGAGTTATAATATTAATGATGAATAAGTTCGTGTTGATTAAAGATGAAATTGATAGTTTCATTGTGTTGGAATTATTAGTGTTAGTGGAAATTGATATTTATTTCGATATTAATTGATGTTTGGAAGTTATACTGACCAGTCGGGTAATTAACCGGATAAATGAGCAATTAATTACTACTAATTCACATGCTTATATAACTATTTGTTCACATGTGTGTACTATTGAATCAAATCCATGTATTATTAGGGGAGTTGGTGCAAGATTGATAATACTTGCATGACTAAGTTAAAAATGGAGGTATAGATGGAGGCACTTTATCATCGTAATTCGTATTTTCACATGATTATAACTATTGATTCACATGATTGAACTATTGATTCACATTATTTACTATTAGGGGGAGGTGGTGCAAGTTTGATAATACTTGCGGGACTAAATTAAAATGAAAGAAAAGTTGGAGGTATTGTAATTGTAATATTTTTGAACCCCAAAACGTGCAATTATCGAAACTATATTTTCCTATAAATAAAAGCTCATTCTTCCTTCATTTCTCACCAATTCACTAAAGCTTTAGAGCACTTATTATAGAGAGAATTATAGAGAAAAGAAGAAGAAGAAGTCATTACCTCTACTACCCCGATTATCCAGCTTTTTTCTAAGGTAAGGGGTATTATTTCTTTCGTATTCATGAAGAGAGCTTCATTATTCCATCCTTTATTATTATGTTGGAATAACTCTGTCTATGCTGGTACCGCATACATGGTGAAATTCTTCATTATTTCATTCTTTATTATTATGTTGGAATAACTCGTCTATGCATCTTGTATCGCATACGTGGTGAAATTCTTCTATTATTCCATTCTTTATTATTCCATTGGAATATCCTCGTCTGCAATGCGATTACGCTAGACTTGGTTCCATTCTTTATTATACTGCTGGAATAACTCATTCTGTGTGGTCTATCGCATGCATGGTGAATTCTTTGTTATTCCATTCTTTATTATTACATTTGGAATATCACATGCGTGACGCCCCCAAAATAGGTATACAACACCCATTCTGAGTCGCCAAATACATGGTACAGAAATACAACTACAAATTTATTATTACAATTGTCGTGCAAAATACGACAACACATATGTGAGTTTAAATTCAAATATTGTCTTCTAGACAATATCCACACCTAAATAAAGTCCTCATTACAATTATTGATGCACTATTTTACAAAATAGTGAGGACTACTAAAACAGCTATCTTGAATCATCACTCCATACCCCGGCTAGTCCCTGTTAAATTCTCACCTCCTGGGAAGAAAAATGGAACAAAAAGGAAAAGGGTGAGCTCAACTAGCCCAGTAAAGAATATTATGAGTAAGATAATATACAACAAATTATCCTTAGTCTTTAACAGGGAAAAATCTGATAGAATACAATAGACAACAAGTTTTAAATCAACAACTGCAGCGAAAACAACAATTCATTAGAAGAGTTAAGTAGAGAATGAAATCTACTATCATCTATGAATTTAAAAGTCCATCATCAATATTTTATCCCTGTAACATCAATCAATATACATCTTGAATCAAATATTCATCTTTGCACTATGGGCCAAAGATATTCATCAGGTAATCATACATCTTTGCACTACGGGCCAAAGATATTCATCAAGTATCATCATTACGGACTGAGGATGATGACAAACATTTTAGAGAACGAATCCAGTAAGATAGAAGGACAAATATTAGGGACTCGTGTTTCGGTTTATCCAAATTCAATAATACTCCATAATAACCAAGTGTGAAGTAGAATTCAAAAATAAAGATCAAAACATGGATACAATCAAAGATAGTAACCATAAAAAAGACATTTGGGACGAAAAAGAGAAATTTCATTTTTAAATTGAATAATAGTATTTGTGAATAATAGACCTTAGTATCGTGAATAGTAACCCTACACAAAAAGGTAGAAATTCCAAAATAAAATTCATAAAAATATCTCAGCATAATGATATTGAAGAAAATAATATCATTTACGAAGAAAATAACATCCCTTACCTCGAAAGTGTAGTATTTCTGATCGGAATGTAAAGCCGAAGGAACCTTGCACTGAATAACAACTCTCAAAGTATCTAAATACTCACAAAATACACTTGATAATATAGAGAGAGAAAGAGAGAAAACTTATGTTTTTGGTGTGATTTTCAATTCTAACTTAGCCCTCTATTTATAGAAAAATGTTAGCACGCCGAAGCAGACTTGACCTGCTACCTGATGGCTTTACCTGCTACTATTGCCACCCATCACATTTGAATTAGAATTTCAGCACATTTCTTCACAAACCATAGATGGAGCCCACGCATTCTAGAATTTTCCACCAAAATGATAAATTCCGAAACTTCAACAATTTCTGAACCATTTACCTCTTAAAATTCGAGACAAATCATAATGCTCATTTTTAATTCGTTCAAAATTTGTGGACATATACTCAACTTATATGTGTATAACATATCCAAAAATTACAACGATCCAACGGTCGGATTAAAAATTATAACTCACGCAATATATCGTAAAAATACTGATTTAATTTTTAATACCTCCAGTCCGATAAAAATACTGATAAAACACCTCAACATTAATTCCTTCTTTTATAACCACATAAATAAATCCAACATTTATATCCGCATCAAATAAATATTTCCTTATCATATAAATCAATAATTAATTATTCATAAATAATATTACAGAATCACAATTATGACAACCAGGTGGTTCTCAAGAAAGAGAGGGCTTTCCAATAAGGATTTCTCCTTACTGGCGCGCAATTAGGTGACCAAACCTCTCCTTAGACAGAACTTTCTAGACATTGCCAATAATGCTATTTAATAATATTATTCAAATAATATGAATTATTTATATGATAATGAGAAATACTGTGCAATGACAATTATTGAAACAACAATAATATAAAATATCAACGCATCAATTATTGAATCAATAAAATAAAATATTGAATAGTAATTACTGTAACAATTATTGAGTAGTGCATTCTTACGTAAGAATCAATAATTCAAAAATATTGTGCAATACCGTGCTACTACGCAACAACCCAGACATTACTATTTTAACCACTTGTAATTCAACAATGTTAACGATAACAACTACACCGTTATTTATAAAAACCCATACTTGTCGTTTCCTTCATCTGACAATTATTCTATTATGGGGACCACAAATGGCTGCGCCGTCGTACGAATATTCCCCGACAACAAGAATATTCTACGACCAAACGAATATTCCCCGATAACAATAAATATTTTATAGCCACTTGCTTATTTTGAAAATTATATATATATCACCCTTAACTTTAACTTTTTATCAATTTAACCATTTACTAAATAGGAAAATTTAATACTTTTATTTCATAAAATTCGGGGTCTTACAATCTCCCCTCCTTATGAAATTTTGTCCCCGAAATTTACGTACGTACCTAGTATTTCAAAGAGTTGAGAATACCTTGCCTTCATCTCAGATTCCATCTTCCCTGTCCTCATGATTTCTCCATTGCTCATCTCCTGTATTTCAGATATCATTCTAGAATACAGCTTCAAAACAAAGGTTAATTGACATATCACAATTTGTCAACTTAAGTAAGAAAATTCAGCTTAGGTAGGACACACATTAGCGAAGGATATTACTCGTCTCTCCCTTCCTAGTTCTAATTCTGGATCTCTGTCAGAGATCATATCTCTAACCTCTGATACCAACTGTGACGCCCCCAAAATAGGTATACAACACCCATTCTGAGTCGCCAAATACATGATACAGAAACACAACTACAACTTTATTATTATAATTGTCATGCAAAATACGAGAACACATACTGTGAGTTTAAATACAAATATTGTCTTCTAGACAATATCCACACCCAAATAAAGTCCTCATTACAAGTATTGATGCACTATTTTGCAAAATAGTGAGGACTACTAAAACAGCTATCTTGAATTATCACTCCATACCCCGGCTAGTCCCTACTAAATTCTCACCTCCTGAGAAGAAAAATGGAACAAAAAAGAAAAGGGTGAGCTCAACTAGCTCAGTAAAGAACATTATGACTAAGATAATATACAACAAATTATCCTTAGTCTTCAACAGGGAAAAATCTGATAGAATACAATAGACAACAAGTTTTAAATCAACAATCTGCAATGAAAACAACAATTCATTGTAAGAGTTAAGTAGAGAATGAAATCTACTATCATCTATGAATTTAAAAGTCCATCGTCAATATTTTATCCCTGTAACATCAATCAATATACATCTTGAATCAAATATTCATCTTTGCATTACGAGCCAAAGATATTCATTTGTATCACCAGTTGGTCATGTTCATCTCAACACCTGTTCATCTTTGTACTACGGGCCAAAGATAGTCATCAGGTAATCATACATCTTTGTACTACGGGCCAAAGATATTCATCAAGTATCATCATTACGGACTGAGGATGATGAAAAATATTTTAGAGAACGAATCCAGTAAGATAGAAGGACAAATATTAGGGACTCGTGTTTTGGTTTATCCAAATTCAATAATACTCCATAATAGCCAAGTGTAAAGTAGAATTCAAAAATAAAGATCAAAACATGCATACAATCAAAGATAGTAACCATAAAAGACATCTGGGACGAAAAAGAGAAAATTTCATTTTTCGGTGAATAATGTCGTATTTGTGAATAGTACTGTATACGTGAATAGTGCCGTATACGTGAATAGTAACCCCGACACAAAAAGGTAGAAATTCCACAATAAAATTCATAACAATATCTCAACATAATGATATTGAAGAAAATAATATCATTTACGAAGAAAATAACATCCCTTACCTCGAAAGAGCAGTATTTCTGACCGGAATGTAACGCCGAAGGAACCTTGCACTAAATAACAACTCTCAAAGTATCTAAATACTCACAAAATACACTTGATAATATAGAGAGAGAAAGAGAGAAAGCTTATGTTTCTGGTGTGATTTTCAATTCTAATTTAGCCCTCTATTTATAGGAAAATGTTAGCACGCACAAGGCAGACTTGACCAAGCACTGATGGCTTTACCTACTACTATTGCCATCCACCACATTTGAATTAGAATTTCAGCATATTTATTCACAAACCATAGGTGGGGCCCACGCATTCTAGAATTTTCCACCAAAATGATAAATTCTGAAACTTCAACAATTTCTCGAACCAAATACCTCTTAAAATTCATAACAACTCATACGCTCATTTTTAATAGCTCAAAATTTGTGGACATATACTCAACTTATATGTGTATAACATATCCAAAAATCACAACGATCCAACGGTCGGATTAAAAATTATAACTCACGCAATATATCATAAAAATACTGATTTGATTTTTAATACCTCCAGTCTGATAAAAATACTGATAAAACACCTCCACATTAATTCCTTCTTTTATAATCACATAAATAAATCCAACATTTATACCCGCATCAAATAAATATTTCCTTATCATATAAATCAATAATTAATTATTCACAAATAATATTACAGAATCACAATTATGACAACCAGGTGGTTCCCTGGAAAGAGGGGGCTTTCCAATAAGGATTTCTCCTCATCATGGCAATAATTAGGTGACCAAACCTCTCCTTGATGTAACTTTCTAGACATTGCCAATAATGCTATCTAATAATATTATTCAAATAATATGAATTATTTATATGATAATGAGAAATACTGTGAAGTGACAATTATTGAAACAACAATAATATAAAATATCAACGCAACAATTATTGAATCAATAAAATAAAATATTGAACAATGAATTACCGTAACAATTATTGAGTAGTGCCTTCTTCACGTAAGAATCAATAATTCAAAATATTATCATGCGTACCGTGTGCTACTATGCAACCACGCCAGACATCGTATTTTAACCACCGTGTAATCCAACGAGTGTTAACGATAACAACTACGCCGTTATTTATAAAAACTCATACTTATGCTTTCCTTCATCCAGACAGCTTATTCAAGTATGGGGCCCATAAATGGTCATTTGTGGGTAAATATTTAATATTCCCCACAACAAGAATATTCCACGACCAAACGAATATTCCCCGATAACAATAAATATTTTATAGCCACTTGCTTATTTTGAAATTTATATATATATCACCCTTAACTTTAACTTTTTATCAATTTAACCATTTACTAAATAGGAAAATTTAATACTTTTATTTCATAAAATTCGGGGTCTTACACTGTCTGTGCGAATTACGCTAGACTTGGTTCCATTCTTTATTATTCTGTTGGAATAGCCTGTCTGTGCGGTCTATCGCATGCATGGTGAATTCTTGTGTTATTCCATTCTTTATTATTACATTTGGAATATCACATGCATGCGATTACGCATGATCTGTTCCATTCTTTTATTCTCGTTAGAATAATCTATCTATGTGGATTATCACATGCATGGTGAATGATCCTTCATATTCATTCCTTATTAAATTGTGGAAATGATCTGCATCTCGTGGATTACTGCATGGCGGTGAAAATCCATTTGCAGCTTTCATATATTCTATGATACTCATTTGTTTAAAGTTTTGCTTCATACTCCATGAAATTAGTAGAATATCCTGGATATTTGCGCTTCATCCCAGATCTTTTCATGGAAATATTCTTCTCGAGCATTCTTGAATTTTACTCCATAAAGGAGTATCATGTTGACAATTTGGATGTAATTGATTTCAAGATAAATTAACTTATAAATCTTTAAAATTTATTCTTGAACCTGTTTTATTGAATTATTATGTCATTGTCATCATCCTCATGCTTATATTGTGATGAAAGTCATCTTTGGCTTACGTGCATAGATGAACTTAGTATGATTATGACCCTGGGATTATTCTTGTATAATCATGATCTCGTAATGTTATAAATGGTGTGGTAAAAGTCCTCGTGAGTCTGTAGTGCATTGATGGGCCGCTTTTTGGTATGATTATGACTAGGATTATTCGTATAGTCATTACCATTGATGATTTAATGAATATCCTTGACAGAAGTGCGGGGATGACTCGATGATGTTGTTTATTTATTAAGTCGAGTCTCAAATGATAAAAATTGATGAAAACATTTTAAATCATATAAGATAGTAGATATCATGCTCTACTTGTCTCTTCTAATGGATTGCTTATTCCGCTGCAGTTAAACTTGATATCTATTGTATTTTATCAGTTTAACATTTTTGCAGACTAATGATAATTTATTTTGCATTATCTTAGTCATATTATTTCTTACTGGGTTAGTTTAGCTCACCCTTTCTTTCACTTTATTCTCTTGAAATGAGAATAATACTGGGATGAGTCGCGTGGAGCGGAGTGACGGTCCAGATGATAGCATTAGTAGTCCTCACTATTCTATTAAATAGTGTGGTAATAAATGTTATGAGGACTCCATTGGGTGTGGATATTGTCTAGATGACAATATTTGTATTAAAACTCATAGCATATGTTTTGTCGTATTTTACACGACAGTTGTATAATTAAGTTTTTATTTGTATTTTGTACCATGTATTTGGCGACTCAAGATGGGAGATGTATACCTATTTTAAGGGCGTCACAGTTTTTGTAATCAACTTGTAGACTGTTATGTGTTCTTTAAATATATGGCTTTAGATCATGTAAACAATCAACAAATCGAATGTAGCAAGTGGTCAAAGTAGCCTACTTGACCATGATAATGCGTTTCGGAATTTCCAAAAATCGGATGAAACGACCCTTTCGGCAGTGGTTCAATTGAGTCATATCTTGTGGATCTGTTGTTGTTAAACTGATGTGTTGCTTTGTAAATGTTCTATGACATAAGAACTTCATATTTGAATCATAATAACACATAAAGAATGATTGAAACCTAGATTAAATGGGGCATGAAAGTGGTCGATCGACTACACGGTTTTCGGAAAACCGTGAATGCTTTCGACAAAGATATTTGAACGCCCAGATCTCCTTGTGTGTTTGTTGTTTGACCTAGATATTGGTTGCTCGTTGTAGTGTTGTATAATGACTACAAGATTGATGCTTAAGTTTACCTAGAAACGAATTAAACAAAGAATTGCAAGCGGTCAAACGAGCAAGTTTGTTAACTGTCTGACAGTGTTCTTGAGGATCAAGAACACCTAAGACGACAGAAAAGTGTCGCAATAGGCTTTAGCGACAGTTTTTATTTATTTTATTTTTTGATTTTTCAAAAATTAATTAAAAATAGAAATATATTCTAAAATTACCAAAATTGGTTTTAAAATTATTTTAAATTATGAAAAATAATTTTTAATAATTTAGATATTTTTCATTAATATTTATAATTATTTGAATAAAATGATATTTAATTTATTTAATTAGTATATTAAATAAATTAGAGAAAAAATGATTTAATATTATGAAAAATCATTTTAAATAAGAATAATGTATTTAAAAATATTTTGAGTTATAAAATATAACTTTTAATATTTTTGGAGAATTTTATTAATAATTTAATATTAATGATATTAGATTTATTTAATTATTATATTAAATAAATGAGTTAAAAATGATTTTAATATTAAAAATTATTTTAATTGAGAATAAGGTGTTAGAAAATATTTTTGAATTATAAAATATAACTTTCAATAGTTTTGAGAATTCTCATTAATAAATTAATATTAATGATATTAGATTTATTTAATTATTATATTAAATAAATGAATTAAATATGATTTTATTGATTTAAAATCATTTAAAATGATTTAAAAATATTTTAAGTTATAATTAATAACTATTGATATTTTGATGATAATTTCATTAATATTTAAATATTAATGGTGATGGTTTACAAAATGATTTTAATTAATTTAAAAATCATTTAAGTAGAATATTGATGATTTAAAAATATTTTAAGTTATTAATAATAACTTTAATATTTTGATAAGTATAACATTAATATTTTTATTATTAAATATTAATGATGATAAGATTATTTGATAATTAAATCATTTAAAAATGATTTCGGTGTTTGCAAAATTATTATAAGTTATAATAATTGTTAATAAATTATTAAAAGCTTCCGAAAAATATTATAAAGGATAATTGACTTATCTAAATTAATATTGAAGCTTAGAGACCTAGTTTAATTGACAATCAATGTGTTAATTGTCGGATAGGGTGACCAGAACATCGAGAATAGACCGAAGTTCAACCAGACCAAATTAGTTAGACTTGATAAGTGTTTATATATATATATTATAAACACTGATGTGACTACGTGGTAATGTGTCTAGGAGAAGATTGACTGTGAATTACAGTGTTGTGTGTTGTGAATTATTGTGCTAATTGTGAGACTGATATTGGGATTATAGGTCTTTCAAACGCAGATAAGTATAGTGTGTAGCTGTAATCAGCGAAGAAGACAAGTTTCCTAACTCAACCTTGAGTTAATATTGTTTAATTATTATGGTGGTTAATTATTGTTAATTAGACCATGTCCAAGAATTTATTATTGATTATTCACAGTTAGTGCATGTTTAATAATTCAAATTGAATTACTGATTCGGAAAATATATATTCGTAGAATTACTGTTGTTGGATATTCATATCTGTAGAAGCTAATATTGATAGTACAGATAATTCTTGTTTATTGTCGAATTATGTTGAAAAATATCTTAGCTAATTATTCTGGCTAGACGAACATTTGTTAGAACTCGATAGGTTCGAGAAGAGAATTTAATTATTATTGATAGATCAATGCCAGTTGTATCAGCTAGATTGAAAAAGAAACTTGATAGGTTTGAAAAGAGAAGAGAAGAGAAGAGAAGTGATTAGATATTGAAATCATTGAATTACATTGTTAAATCAAATCTTGATTACGGGGACTGAGAAGAAGAACAACCTTTATATAAAGGAACATTTATCGGTCGAATTAAACCTTTATGCTGCTGACGACTTAAGTATTATACATAATATAAGGTACAAGGAGTTGGCGACTCTAAGTACTTGCAGAGGTGTATGATTTAATCTTTATGGTTATCTCGATACACACAGTATATATCAAAGTAAATCTTTGATAGATGCGAGAAGAGAAGTTCAAGATCCAATGGATCGCTTTCAAAGATAAATCGGAAAACATTCCACTTTTCTTTATTTTAGAAATTAATTCTTGATTATTCATTTGAATATCGTAGAAAACCTTGAAAGTGTTGTACTCTTTCATTATCAGATTATTGTTGCATAGAAGGCGAGAAGACTTGTTATTGATTCTTATACATTTATTGTATGACTTAACTATTGGGGCAAACTTGTTGCTCACCCTTGCTATATATAAAACTTTTTAGCTAGGGACGAAGTTGCATAAGGTGCTGTGAAGAAGAACAAAGGAAAAGGCATAGTGATAAACTTATATAATGAACATTATTATTTTTATGTTGTATTGTAAACCCTTTTTGTATATCTAAAGGGTATGTTTATAATGTTAAGGTTAGAGAACCTGGGACTAATGTATTAACACCATATGTTAATGTGGTATGTATTACTATTCATATATGAATGAGTAGTTAATTGGTATTATATTGTGGATCGTGAACACCAAACTCGGGGGTCAGGTAACCCGGATTTGAGGGTGTCACACTTCCGTAGTTCATAACTTATATATAAATGAATTGCTTATTCACGGCTTATTAATGCTTAAGTCCTTTGATTAATCATTCTTACTTCTTCTTAGCATACAAGTCTTACCACTACTCACTTCTCTAACAATTGAAGAGAAAGAGATTCATGGTTTAGGATCTTACCCTTGAAGATCACTTGATTAAGCTTTGTTCTTCTTCTTGCTTCTTGAATTTATAAAATCTAGCTTTTATAGCTTTTCTAGCTTTTTCTCTCTAACCAATAAGTACTTAGGATATTGGATGAAATTAAAACAACCAACAAATGAGCTAGCATCCTTCTATTTATAGAACTCACTAAATGAGGGCTTAATGGTCAATAAACCATCCACCTCCTTAATTAAACCTCCTTACTATTCATTATGTGATCACCAAGTTTACTTGGCCATTACTTAACTTATCCTTTGCTTGCTAATCACATATAAGCACTTTGCTTAGCCTTCAAGTTTACTTGCTCATCACATAACTTATTCTTTACTTAGCCACTTAGCCACCACTTTAGGTCACCCATGGTTTATCCTTACCCAGTGGATCGATCCATGGATTCGGTTCTTACTTTGGGCTTTTAGCTTAATTAACTTAACTTATATATTGGGCTTGCAATTAAACCAACATTGGGCTTGTTCATTAATTCACGTTGGACTTAACCGTTAATTCAAATTGGACTTAACCATTCCTATACTTGGGCTTGTACAGTTCCTAACAAATCCTACAAGCCTAATCCATTTGGCTTAAAGCCTTATAACGTATAATCTACGTATTAATCTCGTATTCCAACTCGTATACTTATTCATATACGACATACCATCATTCATACATACTCGTATAATACCTCGTATTATACTCATATTCATTACCTCGTACAATACCTACGTATTATATGATCATCGCTTTAATTCATTATACGTATTTAAATTCCTTCTCGAAAATCACTTTCCCTACCCGTTAGGTTTTAAGTCCGCAGGCAAAAACTTCATTTGCCATAACTGAAATATTATTGGATATTCCATCTCGTCTTAGAATTCTATCATTACGCGTTTCTCGAAAGTTCAAAAATAATTCCCGAGCAGAAATCAGTGAATAATGTTTTTTACGGAAATTTCTCGAAAAACTTTAATTCTACCACGAAGCCAAAATCCTAACCATATTCGGACCTTCTAGGTCATAGAACGACCTTCACATAGCTTACTCACATAAATAATCAATTAAATTTATTTAATCCACATAATCAAATAAAAATTTAATTCTCATAAAAATCCGATTTTTCTACGACGTTACACTCATGACTTGGAAACACAGAGTGGGACCTAGTTCATACAAAGGGTCAGTAAGAGGATCTATTAGCGGAGAATGAGAAGATGAAGACTGATGTAGAGAAGTTAAAAGATAACTTAAAAGAGGAGTCAGCTAAGCGTGCAAGGGCAGAGGATGCTTGGATGAAGGTGACTCAACGTGCAGACCGTGCTGAAGCCAAGGTCCAAATGAAGAAGGTCAAGATGAATGAAATGGATTATGCTTTTCATTCTGCGATTGATAGGGCCCAGGATCGAGTCTTTTATTACCCACCTCAGTTTGAAGACTCGTCGTGGTTCGTGATGGATCGTAAGACGGCGTATCGTATTATGGAAGAAGAACATAGAGAAGCCTCTCAACGTCTTAATATGCCTAGATAGAGAGAATAAGAATAATAATGATATGTGGTTAAATATGTGAATGACTAAGTTGTAAATCCCTTACTATGAGATAAATAAAGGCATAATATGAGGATGTAATCCTGAAACTTGTCTAGTTCAAGAAAGTGGATGTAAATAGCGGTTACGCTATTCTCATTATGTTTTAAAATGTTATGGATGAATAAATATCAATGTTATTTGAAATGTTATCTGTTATAGCTTTAATCTTAGCATGTTTAAGTTAAACTTTAAATACTCAAGAAGTAGAGTAATGAATTAATAAGCATATATTATAACAGAAGATGCCTAATAGAAGAAGACAACCACGTCAACAACCACCTTCTGAGGGGTCTACTAACAATAATAATGTGGACAACACTAACCCGGTTCAGCAGTTGGTGACCTTGTTAATGGGAGCACTTACGAATCAACCGCAAGCCAACCGCAAGCTCAAGTCACGACCTTCAAGGAATTCAAAGCGGTTGGACCGCCAGAGTTTCAAGGGTCTATGAATCTAGTTGAAGCCCAAACCTGTATCATGGAAATAGAGAAGGTGTTCGACATTTCCAAAGTCAACGAGGATCAGAAGACTGCGTTTGCAACGTTTATGCTGAAGTCTGAAGCTAGCTCCTGGTGGCAGGCAAATAAGGTTCATGGGGGACAAGGAGTTGTGACACCCCCAAATCCAGGTACTTCATTCCCACAGGATTTGGTGCTCACTTATCAAAACTATTACATCTAACTACCCATCACAAAGGATAAAGACATAATTTAAATAACTTTAACAATAATCTTTCCCATTAAAGGGCTATATTATAATCTCAAAATAAATCCCAGGTAATCTAACCTTAAAATTATTACATAAGTTTGCGGAATGCATCATATATTAAAACAAGTCTTTAACATAATTCATTAAAATAAAATTCTCATAAGTCTTCAATACTTGGACATCTTGCCCTTTCCTTTGCTAGTAGACGGCTCATCGACTTTCTTAACTTTAGCTACAGTGTTAAATGCAAGAGTGAGCAAACAATTGCTCACTGATATAGGAAGTAGTAATAGTAACAACATGAGAATGAACAACGAATACTAGCAATAATGAACATTTAGGTCATAACCCTAACCTAGCACCTAACCATTTAGGTTAACATACTTAACGAATCTAAAATCGCATTACGAGCCAACATAACTTACTCGTTCATTTCTAACTTTTGAAAACATCACTTTTAGTTTCATTATACAACTCAATTAACAATCACCTAAAACTCTTTTACACATTCTATTACAACACCTTACAATATGTTATTGTAGTCCACTTTATGTTTTAATATTCTTAACATGAATGCTAAACTAACCCAAGTACGTTACGCATGACCTGTAATTAAGCAAACTTCACTGTCTATGAATGGCTACTCGCGCGGCCGCGCCAGTAATACACTGGGTAACCACGCGCCTGCGAGACGTAGCGCCCCGCGCCATATGTCATGTGTATACACGCTAGAATCTACCATGTGCGATGCCTCGATTCTAGTTTTGCGTAAGCTCAAATCGAGACTACTTTGGCCAAAAATCCCAATTTTACAGAAAATCTCCCAACTTCAACATCTAACACTTTTTCATATTCTAGCTATACATGCTAAACACCATTCTATATACAAAAACATTATATAAACACTATTTTGAAGAATGAAAACTATATTTTTGCCAAATTTCCTCATTTTTATACTTTTAACGAATTTGGTCGTCACGAACTCGTTTCTTAATCAATTGACATGATTTAATCTACGTTGTTTTCGTTTCTTAATATATTATCATAATTCACCAACAAATTACAGATTACATCACACATTGAACAAGAAATTTGGTACTTTCTAAGGCCATATTATAAGAATACTAACACTATGATTTTCCTTTTTCTTCCTACACCCAATTTTTACGAATTTGATAACAAATAACAAGTTTAATGATAATGAACAGAGTTTTGCAAATCTATATGAACATATATACATCACAATTCATGTGATTTCCAAATCATACCAAGAAGATATATACATATACTACCAAAACTAAAAATAACAATAGGAATAGTTTATACCTTGAACCTTTGATTTTGTGATAGCAAAATTAATAGCAAACTCCCTCTCAAGCCTTCTTCTTCTTGATCCCACTCTCAATTCTCTGCAATTCTCACCAAGCACTGTCTTTCTCACTCTCTGCTATTTAGTAAGCCTTAGAGAAATAATACGTGAAATGAAATGTGCAACATATAATTGACTTCCACGTTCATCCGGTAAAAAACCAAAAAGGCTCACGTCAGTTAAAATAAACCAAAAGTCATAAGGCTACGTTTGGTTACACACTAATTCTCATACTAGATTATTTAAATAATATTTATATTATATAGTTTCCAATTGTCACACTTTTAATTTAGTTAATTTAAATAACTTTAGTTTATCTAATTTAAATAACTTATAATAGTAATAAAATCATTATACCTTATAATTAATAAATAATTATATATCTAATTTGATTAATAAATTAGACACATCATTTTATTTAATTTATTTATTTCTATTAAATTAAACAATTTATTTAGCTTAATTATTTTCTTAAATATTAAGCAATTGATTTAATTTAATTATTTCCTTAAATTAAATCCTTCAAATAAAATTATCAATACCCAATTTAATTAACATTAATCAATTTAGTTACTAAATTAATTCACCACAATTCATTAATTATTTATTTTTCTCAATAAATAAATTATTTAAAATATTTATTTAATTTAATAAATATTTAAATTAAATTACAAATTTCTCGATCGTTACATCCTTCCCTCCTTAAAAGGATTCTGTCACTAGAATCACATCTCGAAAAATTTATTCGTTACATTCTTCCCTCCTTAACAAGATTCTGTCCCCAGAATCGCTATACAAAATCAAGCAAACAACTGAGGATAATTCTTCATCATAACGCTTTCAAGTTTCCACGTAGCTTCTTCAGCATTGTGGTTCCTCCAGATTACCTTAACAGAAGGTATCACCTTATTCCTTAGTACTTGCTCTTTTATATCAACAATTTGAGCAGGGACTTCTTCATATGATAAATCTTTCTCAAACTGTAAGGACCCATATTCTATAACATGTTTATAATCAGGCTTATATGGCCTCAATACTGATACATAGAAAATATTATGAATATGCTCCAACTCCAGAGGTAAAGCTATCTCGTAAGCCACTTCGCCAACTCGTCGAAACACTTTAAAAGGTCCTACAAATCTAGGGCTCAATTTCCCCTTCTTGCCAAATCGAATTTTCCCCTTCTAGAGAGACACTTTCAAGAAAACATAACTACCGACATAGAATTCTCTATTTCGTCGATGCTGATCGACATATTTCTTCTGTCTATCTTCTGCTGCTATTAATCTTGCTCGAATCCCTTTAATGATCTCAACAGTCTATTGTACCAATTCTGGACCCAATAGCTGACGTTCACCTACTTCGTCCCAACATAACGGAGTTCTGCACTTCCTGCCATATAACGCTTCGTAAGGCGGCATGCCAATACTCGCGTGATAACTATTATTATAAGCAAATTCTACCAATGGTAGATGGTCATCCCAATTTCCCTTAAAATCCATGATACATGCCCTGGGCATATCCTCTAGTGTTTGGATGGTTCTCTCACTTTGTCCGTCGGTCTGAGGATGGTACGCTGTGCTCATTCTCAGCTGTGTTCCCAAACATTCCTGTAACCACTTCCAGAAATTAGATGTGAAACGTGGATCTCTGTCTGATACAATGGACACAGGTACACCGTGTCTTGACATAATTTCCTTTACGTACAACCATACTAACCGATCGAGTGTAAATCGAATCTTGTTTGGCAAAAAGTGTGCCGACTTCGTCAGTCGATCAACAATCACCCAAATGGCATCGTAACCTTGTTGGGTCATTGGAAGATCTACCACAAAATCCATTGTGATATGCTCACATTGTAAAACCCCAAATTTTACGAATAAAGATTTAATTTTCTCGAATTTTTTTTTTGAATATTATTGTGTGGATTTGAGATAATGTTATAGTTGTGGGTAGTATTTAGAAATTTTAAAAAGTATGCTAGTTGTTATATAATATTTGATTGGTTGGGGAATATTCATTTTAATAGGGAATATTCATACGACGGCACAATCATTGGTGGACCCCACAACGGAATTATTGTCGGATTGAGAAAATGACAAAAATATTTTTATGAAAATAACGGCGGAAGTTTTACCATTAACTGTTGAAACACCCGGTGTTAAAAGTACAGTAATACGAGTGGTTGCATAGTAGCTGATGATTGGGTAATATACCCATGAATTGGATATACTTGAGCTTAGATTTGTGTATTTTCGAGTCTTTTAGTATCATGTTTATTGTGTTTATGTTTTGATTTGTAGGTTTGGGAGCTGTGAGAACAATGGGGAGCATTTGGCTAAAAAAAGGGCTTGAACATCACTTTCTGTCCATTAACGCTGGGGTGCTATTTCCTTTGCTAATCCCAAAGCCGGGCACCTTCAAGCGAGTTTCAGTTATTTGGATAAGTAGCGTGTTTGATTTGTTTGATTTGGAATTGACTTTTCGTTTGACCTCTTATTTGGAGATAGTTTGAAGCATATTTGGATTGGGATTGCTAGAGTGGACAATAAGAGTATAAATTGGTTATTTGCATTGAATTGGGGGACTGAGATTCTACACAATTGGGAGATTAATCAAGGAGCAAGAGCAGATTTTGAGGATTGGGAGTTCTTCTTCTTTATTCTTTTAATTTGTATAATTCATTAAGGATGATTTATCAATTATTATTGGTTTTTATTTTCGTTATGAACTAATTTCTTTTATTAAGATTCCATTGAACCTTTTATGGTTATGAATTGATTATTTAATTTATTCCAATTATTTATGTTGAAGTGAATTATTCATCTTGCTTTGTGCTGATTGTTTAATTATCTGGCCAATAATTACCTTGTTACTCTAGAAGGAATTATACAACGTTTAGAAGGTGTCATCTATTTAAATCCAAAATGTATCAAACATTCAAAATATACCAATTACAAATAATATTACTATCCATACATCTCAAATTCAAAATATACCAATTACAAAGAATATTAATACCATATGTATTCTGATTTTCTCAGAATATTAAAGAATATTAATACCATCTATATTACTATTTATGTTTTTCTCAGAAATAATTTCTTTCACAGTAGATGAATGGTCTGATATACCTTGATTAGCACCATTGACTGCATCCTCTGAACTGTGTGGTGACCTGAATATTATTCATAATTAAATTATGAGGGGACCATTTAGATGGTCCTATAGCCTATAGGGAATAAATTAGAAAGCTGAGCTTGTAAACTTACCCTGAAAGTGAATTTGGAGAGGAATCCATGTCTGGCTGATATGAATAATTCAGTTCTTCACCACCAAGATCAAAGTCACCCAACAATTCAGAGAAGGAGAAGTCTGGACCCAAAACATCTAAGTTGGGCAAATCAAAGTCAAAATAATCCACTTCCTTTTCACTCTCAAATGCTACCTCACAAGTTAATGGTTTATCCGAGTTTGTTGCTATGCCAAAACCATCAAAGTCGAGCTCTCCTTTTACATGATCCCTCTTGCTGAACCTTTTCATGTTTGTCTTAATTGGCGAGGAAGAAGAAATACGACAGTTTCTCTCAATTGAATAGAAGGACATTTGTTTAGCAGGACTGACTGTAATCGTCTACGAAGCAATCACAGTGCAGTTAGTGGTTGTCATTTGTTGAGGGGTAACATCATTAGTGGAAGTAGCATTTGTAACTTTTGGTGTAGAAACAAATTTGTCAGTTGGAGAGGATGTTGCTCTGGGAGGTGTATTGGGTTCAGATGAATTAGTTGGAGGTGATTGACTAGGCTGATTAAATAAACACTTGGCAACACTGGATCCTTGAATTGGTGACCCACTGGGTATATTAACACGGGGTGATGCTTTAAATATGGAATACTGCAGACTACTAGTCGACACATTGCTTAGTTGTGTGAGTGTATTTGTATCTGGAAGGGAAAAGAATATGAGTAAGTTTAAGTTCGCGAGGTGTTTATGAGGTAGCCATAGCTTTCTAAAAGAACATACCTTTTGCTTGAAAAATTTTGGTGGATGATTGACTACAAGATCTCTTTGCAGTAACAGAGGCATCTGAAACATCTTTAAAACCCTTTCTCCTTTTTGAAGTTGGGAGATTTATGCTAGGTGTAGAAAAATTTTGGGAATCTGTAGGAGTGCTGAAGAGCCTAGATGCTGACATCACAACTGGAGTATTGTACAAAGGAAAACTGAAGAAATGATAAATAAAACAAGGGCATTATTCATTAGTCAAAGGATATACATTACATATGTCAACACATCCCAAGTATAAAGTCACACCCCAAGTAACAGTAGATTGCATACTTATGGCCATATATAGTTCTTGATTGAGAAGCACAAGTCAAACCTTAGATTCGCATCAATTAAATTAGTTTCACAAGGATAAGACATGTCTCTCACATTAACAATATGTGGAACAAAGTGGTATCATGACTAAATTAGAGAAGCAACTGTCACAAGACTATGAGCATCAACAATTCCAGCCTATGTAAACTGCAATAACCATTATCATAAAATACAAAAAATATCAGAGAACATTATATTTATAACTAACTTGACTCATTCCACGCTACAAAATATGTAAACTGATGTGACCATAAACAACCTTGGAGACTGCTTATACCACATAGCTTGCTTCATTAAAGCCTATCAGCCAAACTAGCAAACAAGTCCTAGGCAGAATCGCAGAATATATAAGTTTAAGCCTCTAAGTCCAAAAATTACAGGTATGGCTTACATATGCAGGGATCCTTCTCATAGAAGAAGAAAAGCAATGGAGAAAATGAACAATACGACATCCAGAAGGCCTGATCTATAATTAAAGAGTACTACATAACTACTCGAGATTTGCGTGCTACAAAAATAGGCCTGACCTATAATTAAAGAAGCATAACAGAACTGAACAATACGGCATCCAGAAGGCCAACCCTTATCTCATCCAACAAGTGGCAAAGCTTGTATTTAAGTCGAAAGATTGTTCACTAGATTTAAATTAAAAAAAATCCGTTGCTCACTTTCTAACAACACCCCCTACCTTCTCTCTTTCCTCAGGTCCACACTGATAATGTCTAATCAACTGCACTGGTCATACTTCTTTTCCCCTGCTCAAGGCAATAGGCATTTTAAATTAAAAAGGACTAGTGATGTATGCATCAAAGGAAACATGCTAATTGATGATTGGGTAATATACCCATGAATTGGATATACTTGAGCTTAGATTTGTGTATTTTTGAGTCTTTTAGTATCATGTTTACTGTGTTTATGTTTTGATTTGTAGGTTTGGGAGCTGTGAGAACAATGGGGAGCATTTGGCTAAAAAAAGGGCTTGAGCATCACTTTCTGTCCACCAGCGCCGGGGCGCTATTTCCTTTGCTAATCCCAGCGCCGGGGCGCTGGGGCGGAGTTTCAGTTGACTGGACAAGGCGCGTGTTTGACTGGCATTGACTTTTCGTTTGACCTCTTATTTGGAGATGGTTTGAAGCATATTTGGATTGGGATTGCTAGAGTGGACAATAAGAGTATAAATTGGTTATTTGCATTGAATTGGGGGACTGAGATTCTACATAATTGGGATATTAATCAAGGAGCAAGAACAGATTTTGAGGATTGGGAGTTCTTCTTCTTCTTTATTCTTTTAATTTGCGTAATTCATTAAGGATGATTTATCAATTATTATTGGTTTTTATTTTCGTTATGAACTAATTTCTTTTATTAAGATTCCAATTGAACCTTTTATGGTTATGAATTGATTATTTAATTTATTCCAATTATTTATGTTGAAGTGAATTGTTCATCTTTCTTTGTCTTTGATTGTTTAATTATCCGCCAATAATTACCTTGTTACTTTCTGAAGGAATTGAGAAAGGAATTCTAGGGTTAGAACTGGGCATGATGATGTGACTTAGTTATTTGCATAGTGAATAATTAAGTTTGTGAATAGAATGAGAATATCTATTCGCCGCATGTAACACATAAAGGAATTGGGATTATAACGAGTTTAATTCAATTATTTTGCATAGAGATATAGAAAAATTAATCTGGGTTAAATAGAGGCAAATGATCACTTGAGAAAGGACTTTTGGCATTTGAGAATTCCTCATTAACAATTCAAAGAGACATAGTAATTGGGATAATTAAATAATTGATTTAAAAATCATAATTGGGGATATTGGAGTCTTAATTGTTATTTATCTGCATTCAATCAATTCTTAGTTTATTTCCTTGTTTTCTTTTAGAATAATTTCTTGCTTTATTAAAATTAGTTTCTTAGTTCTTAAAATCACAATTATTGGTTGTTTAAATAAAATTGAATTGATATAGTACTAGTAGTTGGAGTTTATTAATTAGAATTCTCTGTGGGATTGACACTCTATTTTATCACTATATTACTTGTTGATCATGTATACTTGCACGTTTCCTTTGATTATGAAATCAACGAACAAGTTTTTGGCGCCGTTGCCGAGGACTTCTTTGTTAATATTAATTCCATATTAGTTATAATCAATTCGGTCTTAATTTAAACATTACTTATTTTTCTTCTTGTCTTTGAATTCTTTGGTGTATGCACTAGATCAAGGCGAGAAAGAACTTTTTCCTTATACGATTTAGATTGAAAGGAAGTTCCGGAAAGTGCAATCGATTAGTGCAAGATCACCCGAGGAAGAAAAACCGGTAGAAACAAGAAATTCCAAAGAACATGGCGAGAACGATCGAAATCACTTTTGACTATGCCATGCTGAATGTCATGGATATACAGTCAAGTATTAGGAGGCCGGCAATCAATGCTAACAATTTTGAGATTAAACCAGCAACAATTCAAATGCTTCAAAATCAATGTCAGTTTGGGAGGAGTTCGTTAGATGATCCGAATGAGCATATCTTAAGCTTCGAAGTTTGATACCTTCAAATTCAATAATGTATCTAAGATGCTACAAGGTTGAGGATGTTTCCGCCACTTGAAAAGACAAAGCGCGAAGTTGGCTACACTCTCAGCCTCCTGGTTCAATCACCACCTTGGATGACTTAGCTCAAAAATTTCTAGCTAAGTTTTTCCCACCAGCGAAGTCGGCAAAACAACAGAACGATATTCATACCTTTGCACAATTTGATTCAGAATCGTTGTATGAGGCATGGGAAAGGTTTAAGTATATGCTTCGTAAGTGTCCTCACCATGGAATTCCGCAGTGGATGCAGTTAGGGATATTTTGTGATGGCTTGCAAGCTTCCACGAGGGCTATTATAGATGCAGCAGCAGGAGGAACAATCATGTCAAAAAGTTTTGATGAGGCATATTAGTTGTTAGAGACAATGGCCACCAACAACTATCAGTGGCCCATGACTAGGTCTAATCCTCCGAAAACTGCAGGGAAATATGACGTAGACGCGATGACAGCATTACAAGCACAGTGGTATGTAATGTCTAAGCAAATGGAATTATGGCGTCCTCCATCCACACAGCAGGTAGTGATGGTTTGTGAAATTTGTGCTGGGGGCCATACTACGGATCAATGTGCCATAAATGTTTGAATCAAGACAAATAGGTGTAAGGAGCTACAATTGGTCTACCCAAATTTCTATCCGAATCAAAATGTATATAATCCAGTTGGAAGAATCATCCGTGGTTTTCATGGAGTAACAACCAAGTCATAAATTTCAAGCACCGAGACAACAAAATAATTTTGGGTTTCAAAATCGACATAACAACCAGAAATGAAAGCAAGTTGGGAAGAAGCCTTGATAGATTTATTACGACTTCCGAAAAAAGAAACACGAGGAACATAAAAGGAAACAAAATAAAATGTATCTTAATATACAAAGCATAAATGCGTCGATCAAGAATCTGGAAAATCAAATGGGACAGATAAGCGTATGAACTTAATAACCTAATTCACTTGGAACACTTCCGAAACACACGAGAAAAAAACAAGCAGAGAGATGAGCATTGTAAGGTGGTAACTCTACGAAGTGGAAAAGAATTACAAGAGTTAGTCACGGATAGGTAAAAGAAGGATAAGGCATCAATTGAAACAGAGGAAGTGGTGGATACCGAAAAGTGTCAAGATGAGACCTTACAGCAGAAAAATTCAGAACCAACCAGTAAAATGCCTCCCATACCGTATCCACAGAGATTCTAGAAAGCTAAGTTGGATAAGTAGTTTTCACAATTTTTGGATATTTCAAAAAGCTGCATATCAACATCCCCTTGTCGAAGCCTTGGAACAAATACCGAGTTACGTTAAGTTTATGAAGGAGGTTTTGTCGAGGAAGAGGAAATTGGGTGAATTTGAGACAGTAGCATTGACTAAAGAATGCAACGCTATCATTCAGAATAAGTTACCACCAAAGCTCAAAGATCCAGGTAGCTTTAATATACCGTGTGAGATTGGAAATCAGTTTTCAGGTCGAGCATTATGTGATTTGGGGGCCAGTATATATCTGATGCCATTATCCATCTACAGCTAGTTCGGACTTCAGGCTCCACGCCCAACGAATATCAGTTTGCAGTTAGCGGATAGATCGGTTACATATCCACGAGGTATTGTTGAAGATGTGTTAGTAAAAGTGGATAAATTCATCTTTCCCGCGAATTTCTTTATCTTGGATTGTGAAGTGGACAGTGAAATCCCGATCATTCTTGGGCGAGCATTTTTGGCTACAGGCAGAACATTGATCGATGTTCAAAAAGGTGAATTGACAATACGAGTTGAAGATCAACAGGTCACCTTTAACGTTTTCAAGTCAATGTCTTACCCGAAAGAAAAAGGTGAATGTATGCGGGTTGATATCATAGAGGAATTGGTGAATCATAAATTCAGCGCAAATTATTCGGAGGACCCACTTGAATCCATTTTGCTCGGGACAGACGAATGTGGTATTGAAAAGGATATCGAATATGTCAAATGGCTAGACACACCATCAGTCTTTCGGAAAAGAACTCAATCTTTCGACACCATAGAGAGGCCCGAAGCGGAAGGTAAAAAGTTCAAACCCTCAATAGAAGAGCCACCGGTGCTGGAATTAAAGCCACTACCATCTTATCTACAGTATGCTTATTTGGGAAAAGATGATACCCTACCGCTTATTGTTTGACAGATTTGACTCGACACGCAAAAGGAGAAATCTGCTACGGGTCTTCATGATAATTCAAAACAAAGAATTGGGTGGACTATAGCAGACATTTGAGGTATTAGCCCATCATTCTGTATGCATAAAATCTTAATGGAAGAGGGGGCAAAACCAACCATCGAGATGCAAAGAAGGCTAAACCCCATCATGAAGGAGGTGGTGAAAAAGGAGATTATAAAGTGGTTAGATGCTGGCATTATTTACCCGATCTCAGATAGTTCATGGGTGAGTCCTGTACAATGCGTACCAAAGAAAAGGGGTATGATAGTGGTGAAGAATGAAGCTAATGAGCTCATCTCTACTCGAATAGTTACAAGATGGAGAGTATGCATGGATTACCGTAAGCTAAATAAAGCCACACGCAAGGATCACTTCCCCTTGCCATTCATTGATCAGATGCTGGATAGGATAGCGGGACATCAGTTCTATTGTCTCTTGGATGGATATTCTGGGTATAATCAAATTGCTATAGCACCGGAGGATCAAGAGAAAATGACATTCACATGCCCATACTGAGACGCTTTGCATTTCGACGTATGTCCTTTGGCTTATCAATGCACCTAAGAACCTTTCAACGATGCATGATGGCGATCTTCTCCCGATATGGTCGAGAAAATTTGGAGGTATTTATGGTCGATTTTTACGTATTCTATGATAGCTTTGATCTTTGCTTGAAAAATCTGATTTTAGTGTTGAAACGATGCGTGGAAACTAATCTGGTTCTTAATTGGGAAAAATGTCACTTTATGGTGAAAGAAGGGATTATTCTAGGGCATAAGGTTTCTGCAGTAGGGTTAGAGGTGGATAAAGCAAAGATTGAGACTATTAAAAAATTACATCCTCCATCATCTATGAAGGGAATCCGAAGCTTCTTGGGACATGCGGGTTTCTATAGACGCTTCATTAAAGATTTTTCACAAATTTCAAAACCTTTATGTTCCCTGTTGGAGAAAGACGTGCCTTTCAAAATGGATCAGTCATGTATCGAGGCATTCGATATTTTAAAGAAGAAGTTGGTTTCTGCTCTGATCATTGTGGCGCTCGATTGGTCTATACCGTTTGAATTAATGTGCGACACCAGTGACTATGCAGTGGGAGACGTACTGGGACAACGCCACGACAAGATCTTTCACACAATCTATTACTCAAGCAAGACGTTGACAGATGCTCAGTTGAACTACACAACCACCGAAAAAGAACTACTTGCAGTTATGTTTGCCTTTGACAAATTCAGAGCATATCTCATTGGGACCAAGGTAATTGTCTACATAGATCATTCTGCCATCAAATATCTGATTGAGAAGAAGGATGCCAAACCGAGGTTAATACGGTGGGTATTACTACTGCAAAAGTTTGATTTGGAAATCCGGGATAGAAAGGGCACCAAAAATTAGGTAGCAGATCATCTTTCTCAGTTGGAGAATGCAGAGGTACAAAAGAAAGACAACGCAATGATTAATGAGAAATTTTTGGACGAACGACTTCTTGAGTAACCACAACACCGCCTTGGTATGCCGATTATGTGAACTACGTGGTTGCTAAGGTATTACCAACCGGATTTGAACTCACAACAAAGAAAGAAATTCCTCCACGACGTGAAGCGAGATTTATTGGGATGAACCATTCTTGTTTAAGGCGTGCGCGGATCAAATGATTAGACGTTGTGTGCCACATGAAGAGATGGACAACATATTGGTCATTGCCACTCATCAGATTATGGAGGCCATTATTCCGTGATCGAATCATGCCAAGGTGTTACAATCGATTTTATCGCCCTTCTATTCAAAGATGCTTACCTCTTTGTGCTAAAGTGTGATCGATGCCAACGCGTAGGTAATATCTCCAAGCAAAATGAAATGCCACTTAACTCTATTTTGGAGGTAGAATCGTTACGACGATGGGGAATCGATTTTATGGGCCCTTCCCATCATCTTTTAATAATCAAGATATTCTATCAAGCGGTTGATTATGTTTCTAAATGGGTAGAAGCCGCAACTTTACCCATAAATGATGCCAACGTCGTCCTTCGATTCTTAAAGAAAAATATCTTCACACGATTTGGGACACCGCGAGCAATAATAAGTGATGAGGGGACTTAGTTCTGCAATAAACAATTCACAAAGCTACTCACAAAGTATGGGGTACGTCATAAAATTGTAGCTGCATATCATCCCCAAACCAATGGTCAAGCTGAGGTCTCGAATAGGGAGGTAAAGTGAATTCTGGAAAAGGTGGTCAATCCATCACGAAAAGATTGGTCTTTACGTCTTGACGATGCTCTATGGGCATATCGAACAACATATAAGAATCCGATCGGTATGTCACCTTATCGAATGGTTTACAGAAAGGCGTGTCACCTCCTAGTCGAGCTAGAACATAGTGCACACTGGTCCATTCGGAAGCTCAATTTCGATTTACAAGCGGTGGGTGAGAAAAGGTTACTGCAATTAAACGAGATGGATGAATTTAGGTTCAACGCCTATGAAAACGCAAAACTCTACAAGGAGAAAGTCAAAGCTTGGCATGATAAGAAAATTCTTGATAGAACGTTTGAACCGGGCCAACAAGTCTTGCTTTTCAACTAAAGATTGCGTTTATTTTCTGGGAAATTGAAATCTCGTTGGTCAGGACCTTTTAAAGTTCTGAATGTTACACCCCATGGTAACATCGAGATCGAAAAACCAAATTCAAGTTGCACATTCAAGGTTAACGGTCAAAGACTCAAACATTACTGGAGTGGACCCATCGAACGTCAGACTACGGTCATGAATCTTTCTGACCCAATAACCGAGTGATCACGACAACAAAGTCGGGTTGACGACTATAAACCAAGCGCTTCAGGGAGGCAACCCCTAGAGTTTTAGTTTATTTCGAATTATTTTAGTCCATTTAGTTACACTTCATTTATTTCATCTTTAATTTCATGATAGATTTATGCTCTTCATTGACCTCACACGTGCAACTTTTGTTCATAGGAAATCGACAAGGAAAAGGGCAACTGAGAAAGACCAAGAGCGCCCTTGGCCACCAAGCTCTCCCATACCAGTTCCTCAAGGCCACCGACACTCATTCTCTAGGGCAACATTAACGCCTCGGACGCCGGAGAGGCACACAACCCATCTTTAAGACAAAGGCCTCGACGCTCCATTCTTATACATAATCAGCGCCCGTAAGCAAGACATTGTCACCAGTTCTCAAGGCCAAATACCGACGCTTGTTCCAGTTAAATCCCAAATACCGACGAAAGAGGTGTTTGAGAATCCTATTTGGTTCCAGCTACTCGGTTTTTCAGTCCATGCACTCCACTTTCCACACACGTTTCAACTTCATAGCTGGTAACTGATCTAAACGTGTTTTCGGGTGACTTCCCATTCAAAACATAACTCTTCATATCAAATTGGGAGTCCTTTCACAAATCCATTTTCATCTATTCTCTCTATTGTAAAGGTACGTATGTAAAAACATTCAACAAATGTTTGCGTTCGATTGATCCAAGTAAGATTGATTTTCACTCTACACATATTAAGTGCACACTTTCATCTTCTTTGATTTTTGATTCTCTTGTGTTGCCTGCATAAGATAAATGATTGTTTGTGCACCACGTTTGGTTGTGACAGCATGCATATTGGATAATTGACTTCTCTGGATGTATTTTGATAGAAAACTAGGGTGATTCAAAGCCTAAGCCTCGGGTGACTTCCCTGATAATTGAGTACGTACGGCTTGTGTGACGGCCCCAAACCCAGGTACTTGAAACCCGAACTTGGTTCTCCACGATACCATTTCTTTAAGCTGAATAATACTAAATAATAATACATTTGAACTTAATTTACATACATCAAAGTTTACTTCCCAAGGTACGTGACCTTCAAATACATTCCTTACAATACTTGAATAGATACCAATACAACTATAACCATTAACTCATAATACACACTTATTCGATCACTTTCCTTTTCTTTTGTTCGTTCGAGCCTTCAAAGTTGCTCATACATAATCGAAAAATATTTAATTTAAGCAAGGATGAGCATTTAAGTGCCCAAAGAAGTAATAGCAATTATATATAAGCTAAAAGAATATAAGTATTCTCTTTACATAACACTTCTACAACGAATTGAAAGTTGTGAAGTAATCTGTACTGATAAATTAGTTATGTACTTCGACACCAATTCCTCAAAATCTGATATTCTTTCCTGATGCTGAGCCGGTTGTTGGTTATTCTGAAAACCTTGGGGATATGATGGTCGTGGAGCTTGATGTTGCTGATTATTGCTCCACGAAAAATTCGGGTGATTCCTATTCCCCTGGTTATAAGTATTTTGGTACATATTCTGTGAACCCCTATTGTAGCTACCTACAAACTTGACGGATGCTGGATTGATTGCGCATTGATCTGTAGGATGGTAACCTGTACACAATTCACATACTATCAGTAACTTTCATTGACTTGAGCCCTCGTCATGGCATCCAACTTCGACAAATAAGCAAATTTGTGCTTGTATTGTTGTCACCCCATCTACTTCCAACACCCCAGCCGCCTTTGCCTATGTCATTCTTGCTATGGGCCACTAGTAGTTGTTGGCCGCCATGGTTTCAATCAAATCGTAGGCTTCCTCGTAACTCTTGGCCATGAATGCTCCACCTGACGCTGCATCAATGCTGGTCGCACCTTTTCTCCTGGTTTAGGCACGGGAACAATGTTGGATATCCACTCCGGATATGTAGACACCATGATGATGCCATCCTGAAATTGTTTCACAATTTCTTCTTTAACTTTTAAACTCCACTCAGGTTTCAATCGCCTGAGCTTTTGCCTAACTGGCTTGAATTCTTCTTTGATGGGAAGGCGATGAAGAACAATGTCCATAGACAAACCCACCATGTCTTCATGAGACCATGCAAACACATCCTGCAATTGGGTTAATAGTGCAACCATGTCATTCCGTTGATTTGTGGTAAGGTCTGAACCAATTTGGATAAGCTTAGGGTTGTCTAAGGTTCCAAGATTGAAAGAAGTGGTTTGATCAAGATTGGGTATGGGTTTTTCTGTGACCCATTCCTTAATCTCCGAGGTGTCTCAATGTCCTCTTGATGTCCATCAAGTCTCGAGTCCAACTTTGCATCAAAGTCATGACCCTTGTGGAGAGAAGGCACCTCATCGCAAAGTACAGCACATCTAAACTCGTAGTCCTCGAAACAAAATATGCTTTCACTTAATATATAAATCGTTCGATCATACAAAAGTGTTAGCATGTACTTGATAAAATAATTGCTAGTCTCAGTAAAGGAAAGCAAGCAATTAAAAGTTATCTACAGGCGTAGGGATTTTTACGCCCATTTTACCTCTCGTCCAATGCATGGAGTGTTGCTCCAATTGTCAAGCGGCAAAGTCCCGATGGATTGCAAAGATGGAAGGATCATCATTTTCCTCCTTTTCCCAAATGATAACAATGACATCCGGGCAATCATCGTCTGGGTGTATCTCATTATGTTCATCGTGAACAATGACGCGTATGCCTTCCATCATCAAGGCAATGTCATTTTACGCTGCCCTTTTCTTCCACTTCGGGATCGTGAATCAATCACTCTTTTTTGCTTTGATTGGTAATGGGTTTAGGAAACAAAGATGGCCACACCATGGGCTGGCACCTTTACTGGAGATTGTATCAACTCATGAGGTAAAGGTATAGAAAATCGCCGTGCGGCGGAAGCTTGAAGAACCTGCTTATACTTATGAGGATTTCTGTGACTGGAACTGGCAGAATAACCTAGTTCGGCTATTCCAATTTGGTTGAACACTTGGTTAGGGTGCTTAATACCCTGCTTATCTTTACCAATCCCTTGTCCAGGTTGATAACCCAATGACATCATTTCTTGAGTGGCCGACATAACCTCAGCAAAGATCTTGGGTATGGGAAGTAACGCTCCAATAAAATGGTATTGCGTTGTACTCACTTTCAGAGTATGAAAACTGGCCGGTTAAACTTCTGAATTGAAGCTGGTAGAGTTCCTTGTTCAGGACATTCCGGCTCAGCGTTGATGATATGACTAGATCATTGTTGATAATGTATTTGAAATGTTGATGTAGCGTGGAGGAACGGCCCACCATGTGTATCCATGGTCTCCCCAATAGTAGGTTGTATCCTGAATCTATCTTGAGGACGTGGAAGGATACATTGAATGTATTTGGACCAATCTCAATTGGCAATTCAATCTTTCCAATAGAATTTCGTCGGGATCCATCAAAAGCTCTAATAACCGTATGGCTGCTTTGGATCCGCTTGAGATTGACATTCATCTTTACAAAAGTGGCATAAGGACAGATATTCATAGATGAGCCTCCATCTATCAAAACTCCAGCTAGCATATACCCGGAAGACAAAACCGCAATGTGCAATGGTTTGCAATGATCGGTCCCTTTGGGCCAATCTATCGTCATCAGTGATCAACCAAATGTTGAAATTTTTCCACATCCACTGATTTTGGCAAGTAGGCTTCTTCCAAAACCTTTAGTAAGATCTTCCGATGATCCTCGGAAGAGAAAACCAAGTCCAATATAGATATCTGGTGTGGAGCTTCTCGCAAGCTTAAAACCACTTTGGCTTCATTGTGGCCCATAGTGCGGAGGAATTTTTTAATTTTCTCCATGGGAAACTTCCTCTTTTCTTCGCAAGTAGGTTTCATAACCCATTGAGGAAGATATAGTGGATTGTCCTTCGACACTGTAGCAGTGGTATGAGACGTGGATCCTTCAGCTTTTCCATAATTCCATGGAACTTTGTGTAAGCTGACAACAAGATATTGTGGTCTGAAAGGGAAAGAAATTGGCTCTGGTGCGGCCACTTTCAAAGGATTTTCAGCTCCTTTGAGTTGAATTGGATGTATGGGAAATACTTTGACAGTCTCATCATCCACTTCAGATATAACTGCTACTGATCCCTTCCATTTGGTAGGACATGCATTCCCACTCTTGAGTTGCACAGTGTAATCATCTGCTATTTGTAGGACACCGCTATCAATAAGATTCTGAATGAGATGACGGAGTGCCCAACATTCTTCTGTGCTGTGACCGCGAGAATGTGAATGATATTGACACACTTCATCAGAATTGAAACGTCCTAAGCGAGGATTGATTGGAGGGAGAAGGAAAGTAATTCTTCCTTCGTTGATCAACATCTGCAGTATCTCCTCCATAGATTGGCCCAATTAGGTAAATTCCCTCTGATTGGCAAAATCCCGACGGGCTTTAGCATTTGCTCTCTTCACAACCTTATCCTCCATAGCTTCGCTTTCTGAAGGTGGTGAGGAAGCATTCATAACAAAGGAAGGAGATAGGCATGCTCTTGCCTGATTAATTGGCGTGTGACTTGATGATGGTGGGTCACCAGTTCTACCAGTTGCTCAATTTATTTGCAAAGAGCTTTAATCTTTCGTTCCATTGTAAATTAGAACTTTTCATAATCCTATCTGTCAACATCGTCTTTGATGGTTTGGGATGACTCGCCATTAGAATTGGAACCTTGTCCAGTGCTCTAACTGATCATGTTGACCTCTTCTTCTTTGTGTTGAAGAAGAGGGTTGTCTTACACGTGAGGTTGATCTAGTTTGGTGACCACGATCTCACCGTTATCTATTAAATCTTGGATCTTATGTTTCAAGGCCCAACAATCTTGAGTATCATGTCCAGGTGCTCCGGCATGATAAGCACACTTCCGAGTAGCATTAAAACCCCTCCCATTAGGGTTGGCTGGTGGAAGAAGATGTGTAATTTTCTTTTGAGCAGTCAGAAGAGCAAGAATATTCTTGAGCGAGTCCCCTAAGGGTGTGAACGTTCGAGGATGCTTTACTTCTCCACCTTTAGGCAATGGAGGGTTTGAAGATTGTGATTGAAAAGGGGAGTAGTTTTTCCTCTGCATAGGCATGCTTTGATTGCCTTTTTGACCTTGTAGTATCAAGGAAACATCCTCCTCTTTCTTTTTATGGACCCTCCGGGGGTTGTTTCCATAAGATCCGGACTGGATGTGCTCAAAGAATGCTTTTAAGAGCTGGCTAGGTCTTGAATTTTATCTGGACTTCAATCCCATTTCAACCCATTTCTCCATGCTTAATCATTTTAGAGAATGGTTTGCCAATACCAAATTTAAGACTCTCTCATAGAAAGGAGCTTCAGACATCTATGAATGTCATGACCATTTCTCGATTTCGTCATTGAAGGAATAACTTGAGCAAGAAGGCGCTCCACCTTTGAGCGTGCATTTCTCCGAAAAAGACTCATTAGATCTGCTTTCTTGACCTTGGTAATTTGGTACCGCTCAGAGCCATCTGAGATTAAAAACTGTATTGAGTGAGGAAGGCATGAGCCAGCTCTTCCCAGCTATGGATCTTTGAGTTGTCTAATCTGGTATACCATGAACGGGCTTCTCCAATCAGACATTTCTGAAACAGCTGCATTCTGAGCTTTTCATTTTCTGCATAAGATCCAAGTTCTCCAATGAACACTTTTAAATGTGTATAAGGATCCCCTAATCCGTTATACTTTTCAAAATCAGGCGTTTTGAATTTCTCTGGATAATGAACACTAGGAAATATGCAAAGGTCTGCATATGAAACACTGCCATGTGTTCCAATCCCTTTGAGAACACGGATAGTTTCCTCCATTTGAAGAACCTTCTTCCTGATATCACCGGTGTCTGGATCTCCTCTAAGATGGGTGTTTTCAGGTTCTTTGTTGGTCGTATCCAACTAAGGTTCTGGAATTGTTTTTTCCAGACCTTGAACTCCTCCTTGTGTAGAGGATTCTGTATGTGTAGGTATCTTCGTACCCTGAGTGGACTGGTATAATTCTTTCAATAGAACAACCAAGTCTGTAATTTATTTATTCAATCCGTCAAATTCTTCTCGGGAAATAGCATTAGACTGGTCAGAAGAAGACGTGATTGGCTGTAGGCTCGTGGCCTTTTTGGATTTTGAGCGGGTAAAAGGCCTAATTGCTTCCCTACAAAAGACTTACGTAGTTTAGTCTTAGGGTAATGTGAATGTTATCATAACATGTCCATTTTAGGAATTTTGTCCTGCAAAACCGGTTGTTAATTGATAACATGTCATGCATGCACATATATTCTTCATATTTTCTATTACATATGGATGAAAATGGAATAAAATTACAAGTATATGCTTTTACAAGTAATTGAAAATGGAAAGTATGAAGAGACTTTCCTCCGCATTTGGTTTATCAGAGGTTGACATATCTTAGGGTTACTCTCGCGGATTTTTGGCATGAAGGTTCCCAGATTATCGCAATTTACTTGATGGGAAGTTAATCCGGTCTTTCAACTGGAGCGAATCTGGGTGGTGCCTTTCCTGAGCCTCGCTGGAATTATTCTTCCTGCGAGTCCAGTAATCAAATACCGACAGGATAGCCTCCTAGTGGAGGAACCACACAACATACATTCACATACAACGCGTCTCACCGTTTATGCAAAATGATGACATGTGTGAAGCGCTAATATCACAGATAGATATAGTATAGTGCAGTAAGTAAAATGCATTCGTATACATTCATCAGAAATGTAAATGCAACATTCACACACAAACACATAACAGTTTTAAAAAGCTTGTAATAGCGGCTTAAGCCCTCTTCATCGAGTCCCAAAGAGAAGTCGCCACCGTCGACGCCGGGATTTTTGAGTGTCCTTTTTCGTTACTTGTTCTTTGGTGTTCTCATGTTAATGTGAGATTTGTTTGAAAAAACTAGTGAAAAAGGTCCGACATGTATAATGTCGACGATTTGACTTTAAGAGTCGCCATTGGTGTATTTAATCGTTGCACTAACGCAAATCAAAAAAGGTTTGCACATTGACCTAGTGATTTGATACTGCTAAACGGGTCTGTTAAACCGAGATTCATTTTGGGTCCGGGGGCTTGATTATGTGGAGGGAAGGTGTTAGGCACCCTCTGACATCCGTGTTACCATGGTGACCGCCACTTTTTAAAGAAACTGTTATATGAATGTGTGTGTGTGTGTGTATGTGGATCAATGTGCAATTATTTGGAAGTAGTGTTGTACCTCGTTCGCACCTATATACATAGAAAAATTTATAGAAAAATTCGGTTTTAAACAAGATATAGCAATGAAATTTTATAAAAAGAGGTTTTTCAAACCCTGTGCTCAATAGCAATTGAGGCCTTTGATACTTCCATTTTATTATTAAACGTTCGGCTTGTTTGATTTTATTTTCTAGATGCTGAAGCATTCTCGAGAAAATAATATCTAATGAGCCCAAACTCCTCACGCACGATATAATGACCATCCAAGGAAATTCGGACACCAGAAAGTAATGTACAAGCTTCTAACAGCTGAAAAATGTCCACCATGGGAACCGAATCTAGATTCATGAGATCAATCTGTGATCACATGATTCCTAGGCTCACATGATAATCTGCAGGTTTGTATGGAAAGCGAGTAGCGATATATATATAAAAGTTGTAAATATATATATATATAGACTTGATCAACCACCACAAAAGCAACTCCATGGGGATCGTAAATGTAAATATATAAAAGCGGTAAATATATATATATATATATATATATAGACATAATCAACCACCACGAAGTAAACTCTAGGTGGGACGAAATGTAAATAAAGCTGTAAAAGCAATCAACTGCCATGAAGTAAACTCCAGTGCAGATTTAAATATAAAAATTTAGAAAAGGCCAGATCTTGAGGAAACTCTGTGCCTAACGAAAATGTAAATATATATATATATATATATATATATATATATATATATGTATAGATATATATATAAAAGCAAAGAAACGACTTTCGGATGTGAATCTAGGCTCATCGGATATGTCCGACAATAATTATATATATATATATATATATATATATATATATATATATATATATATATATATATATATATATATATATATATATATATATATATATATAAAAGCGATAAATGCACTTTGATGTAAAATCCAAAGCTCATCGAGATATGTTTGACAACAATTATATATATATATATATATATATATATATATATATATATATATATATATATATATATATATATATATATATACAAAAGCAAATAAATGGCTCCAGAATCAAGTCTAGGCTCAATCAAGGCATAACTCGATAATATTAGTCCATATATGAAATATATACATATATAAGTATATATATACGCATAAAATGAAAACCATGGACCAAAGTCGTAAAAAACGCACACAACACGACTCTCAATGTGTATAACAAAGTGTGTGCTAATATGAGAAGAAGGCTTTATAAAATGTGAGAAGGCTTACGTTGGGTTTGCCAAAGTAGACTTTCTATGACTTTATATGGATAAACACTCGACTCCACAGGATAAAAAGATAGCTATATCTAAGCTAACAAATGTTTATAGAAGAGAAACACTCAATAGGGGTGTATATACAGAGTAAAATGGATAGGCTTCCTCGCATTTTTCTCTCCTTCTTTCCTTCAAAACGGTCGACCCCAAGGCTCATATTTATATATCGATGGCCACAGTACACCTACTTGCGTAGTGGTTGTGGTTGTCTGCTTGGTGGTCGTGGTGCATCCGAGCCTTGCGTCCCGTCTGCCTCGGCAATCGTGTACTGCGTGTCTTTGTAATGTCCGCTCAAACTTGTAGAACTTCAATCCGGAGCATCCGAATGAGGTATATCCGACCTTCTTTGGACCGGCTTGTATTAATACGAGAGTTACGCGAATGACATGGATTAGAGGTTGTACGAAGTCAGGAAGAGGGGTCCATGCCCATGGTCTTCAAGCCTCAAATTCTATCCAAAGTACTGTCATGCGTAATAGTCACTCAGGATTGTTACTCCTCGGTTCTTGTGGGACATTGTTGTATGTATGTATTTATAAAGTGTTGAGACGACGCGCAAGTGTTGATGGGGCAAGATGACATTTGACTCTTCGTCGGGGTTATCGCCGATTTGAGTTAAAAGTAGACGTTGCTCAAAGTTACATCTGAGATTGGACTACTTTTTTGTATTCCGCGATATCATCTTTTGAGAGAAAACGTTGAGGCAGTAAGATGACGTTTTGACTCTTCACCCGGGTTATCGCCGGTTTGAGCTGAAAGTAGACGTTGCTCAGGGTTACATCTGAGATTGGACTACTTGTTTGTATGCCTCACTGTCATCTCGTGGGTGTGCCTGTCTCGCACTTTGTTTTTTGCTCGGGTCTCGAGGTATGAGTGCCTCAAAGAGGAGTCTGAGCTTAAGTCGATCGCATGTATTTGAAACAAGCATTTCTGGAGTTATCACCGGAACTGCAATGGCCTGCCTTGGGGCTATCACCAAGGATGGAGTCGCTACTCCCAGTGTTGTTTCTAGGACTGGAATTGAGCATCGCGGTGTTATCACCGAGATAGAACTGTCCTCTCCGGTGTTGTTGCCGGTCTTTTGATCTGTGTACCTCGGGGTTATCTCCGAGATTGGAAATGACATTCCCGGTGTGTGTTCTGGGTTTGAGATGAAGTTCTCAGTTTATGTTAGGGTTGAACCCGAACTTCCAGTAGTATCCGAATGGATGTAAGTCGCCTTCTGAGGGTTGTCTCCGAAAGACGAATCTGCCCTCATGCAATGTTAGTAACAGGTGTGTAGAAAATTTTGAGTGTCTACAGAGCTGACTTGGTCAATCTATCAACAATGACCCAAATTGCATCTATAACTTGAGAAACCTTGGGAAGACCAATAACAAAATCTATGGTAATGTGCTCCCACTTCCATTTTGGAATTTCAAGTGGTTGTAATGGACCTTTTGGTACTTGATGCTCCGCCTTGACTCGTTGACAAGTTAAACACCTTGAGATAAACTACGCTATCTCTCTCTTCATATTGCTCCACCAAAATGTATGTCGATGATCACGATACATTTTGGTACTCCCAGGATGGATTGAAAACGGTGTGTTGTGTGCCTCCATCATTATTTTATACTTTAAATCAGGGTCGTTAGGAACACAAAGTCTAGAGTTGACTCATAGTATTCCTTCTTCATCGATTCTTACTTCTGGGATAGCACCTTCTTGCACTTTCTTTCTCATACACATCAGCTCCAGGTCTTTGACTTGAGCAGATTTAACTTTATCGATAAAAGTCAATTTTACTCGTATGTTTTCCATCATCACGTGGGTCCCTGGAGTCTTTAACTCTATATCCATCATTTGCAAGTCATACAAAATGGGCCTTTGCGTTAAAAATAACGCACTCAGACTGCGATATGATCTTACACTCAATGCGCCGCCTATCACGTCAAACTTTTCAGGGTGGTATTGAATGGTATGATCATAATCTTTCAACAGTTCAAGCCAACATCGTTTCCGCATATTGAGTTCCTTTTGGGTGAAGAAATATTTGAGGCTTTTATAATCCATATAGATCTCCACTATCTCCCCATACAGGTAATGCCTCCAAATTTTAAGTGTGAAGACAATAGCTGCCAACTCTAGATCATGAGTAAGATAATTTCTCTCATATTCTTTGAGTTGTCGAGAGGCATAGGCTATGACTTTCCCATGTTGCATGAGATCACATCCTAACCCTTCGCTTGAAGCATCACTATAGATGACAAATCCCTACGAGCCAGATGGTATTGTCAGAACAGGTGCTAAAATGAGTCTCCTCTTGAGTTCTTGAAAACTCTCTCACATTCCTCGCTCCAACTGAATTTTGTATCTTTCTGAGTCAGCTGAGTTAATGGAGTAACGATTCAAGAAAATCCTTCCACGAATCTCCGATAATAAACAGCTAAGCCCAGAAAGCTACGTACTTCAGTCACTAACTTAGGTTGCTCCCAGCTTTGTATTGCTTCAATCTTTGCTGGGTCAATAGATATTCTATGATTTGATATCACGTGCCCAAGGAATGCAACTTCCTCAGGCCAGAACTCGCATTTCTTCAACTTGGCATATAGCTTGTTTTCACGAAGCTTTTGGAGTATCAGCCTCAAGTGTTGCTTAAGATCTTCACGGCTTTTAAAGTAAATGAGGATGTCATCAATAAAGACAGCCACAAAATGATCTAAATATTCCTTGAATACTCAGTTCATCATGTCCATGAAGGCAGCATGAGCATTAGTCAATCCAAAAGACATGACTAGGAATTCATAATGCCCGTACTAGGTTCTGAAAGCTGTCTTTGGAATGTCCTCGGTTTTAATCTTCAATTGGTGATATTCGAAACAAAGATCAATCTTTGAAAAGAATTTGGCGCCTTGTAACTTGTCAAACAGGTCATCAATGTGAGGCAACGGGTATCTGTTTTTGACAGTGACGTGGTTCAACTCCTGATAATCAATACAAAGTCGCATACTCCCATCTTTCTTCTTCACGAATAGAACAGGAGAACCCCAAGGAGATGTACTAGGACGAATGAAACCGATGTCTAACAATTCCTGTAGTTGGGTCTTTAACTCCTGAAGTTCAATAGGAGCCATTCAATATGGGGCTTTGGAAATGGGTTTTGTACCGGGTTCAAGGTCGATACAAAATTTGATTTCATGCTCTAGGGGTAGGCCAAGAAGTTCTTCAGGGAATACGTCAGGAAATTTATTAACAATAAAAATATCATTCAAAACTAAAGTATTTTTGTTTAAATCCGTGACATGAGCTAAGAAAGCTTGACATCCGTTTTTCAATTAACGAATAGCTTTATGGCTTGAGATGACAATGATTGATTTTAATGGTTTGGTTGCTTGAATTAGCACAATAGGTTGGTTAGGAATATGAAAGCTAACAACCTTACAAAAATAATTAATTTTTGCATGATGAGTAGTTAACCAATCAATCCCTAGAATTACGTCAAATGCAAGTATTTTCAATGAAATAAGATCGACGGGTAATGTGAGGGTACCGATTTGAACCAAACAAAACTTATAAACAGTGGATGTAATGAAGGTTCCTCCCAATGGAGTTTCAACAGATAAGTCAAAGTCTAATTTCTCTGAAGTCAAATTTAAACGTTGAGCGCAAGTAGGAGAAATAAAATAATGGGTAGAACCAGTATCAAATAAGGTATAGACTTCGCTAGAGTTTGTGATTAGCTTACCCGTGATGACCTCATTTGGGTTCCTTTCTTTCTGGGAGGTTACGACAAACGCTCTCCCTTGAACTACTAGTTTAACTTTTCTAGAACGACCTTTGGTGCCTCCATCCCAACTGGACTTGGCTTCCCTGCATGACAAAATCTAGCTAGGTGACCTTCTCTTCCATAATTGTAACACGCTTTTGGATCACGCATACAGCTTTGGATGATGTGTCCCTCCCCTCCGCATTTGAAGCATATGATAGGTGGTCGTTTTCCTTCCTTAACAACGGGTGCTGGTGCTGACGTCTTTCCATCATTGTTGAATCTCCTCTTCTTGAAATATCAACTTTTATTGTCTTGGCCATGATTACCACCGAAGTGGTTACCTTTTCTGGTATGTTAATTACCTCTACGTTTGTTGTCACCACTTCGATGATTGCTACCACTTGTATTATCATTTTGTCGGTTGTTCTCTCTTTGTTGGGTTGACTCATTATCGCGCTCCAATAACTGAGCCCTATTCACAACATTTGAATACAAGCAAAGTTTGTGAGAAATGAGTTATTGACGTATCTCGGGTTTCAAACCTCATAGAAACATCCGCGTCATTCTCTCCTCATTATTAACTAAGTGGGACGCAAACCGGGAGAACTCGGCAAAATGAAAGTGGCAAAGGGAACCTTTTTCTCCTCGGAGCATCCCAAGATATCAAATATCTTGTTGATCTACTTTATCCACGTCTCCGCCTTAAGTGGTTTTGGCTTTCCCAAAAACTCTGGTGGTCCCAGCTCCTTGAACTGCTTAGCGGTGACCATCCGAGAGTTGCCAATGTTTCCACCTGCATTTTGGACAGGAGTCTCTCTCGCCTGATGTTGCATGAATTGCAGAAATCCCCTAAACATTTCGTCGTTCATCATTTGGTCGGCTTTGTTATTTGCATGAGGATTGTTGCCTTCCTGATGCACATTTTCCTGGTTATTGATCGTTGGTAATTCAACGGTCTCATGTGCTCCATTACTATTCTCAACATTCTCGGATGTCATTTTCAAATACTGCCACAAAACAAAGGTTAATTGGCATGCAACATATTATCCCTATATTCTGACCGACCAATTAAATAGCAAATATACTTAGGTAGGTCATACTAGCGAAGGAATTACCCATCTCTCCCCTCCTAGTTCTAGTCTCACATCTCAGTCAGGGACAATATCCCTAAGGTTTGATACCAACTGTGATGCCCACAAAATAGGTATACATCTCCCATTCTGAGTTGCCAAATACATGGTACAGAATACAAATACAAACTTAAATATATAACATGAGTTGTAAGTTTTAATACAAATATTATCTTCTAGATAGTATTCAAACTCAAAATAAGTCATCAATACATTTATTATCACACTATTTCACAGAATAGTGAGGACTACTAATGCAAACATCTGGACCAGTTATTCGCTTCCCGACTAGTCCCAAATTGTATTCTCATTTCTGAAGAGAACAATGAAAGCAAAGGGTGAGCTCAACTAGCCCAAGAAGAAATATTATGACTAAGATAATGCGTAATAAATTATCGTTAGCCTTCAACGGTGTTAAACTGATAAAATATAATAAACATCAAGTTTAACTGCAGCGGAACAAGCAATCCATTAGAAGAGTCAAGTAGAGCATGATATCTACTATCTTTTATAATTTAAAAAGTTTATCAACATTTTTATTGCTAAGACTCAACTTAATAAATAATCCACATCATCGAATCATCCCTACACTACGGTCAAGGATATTCATTAGTATCACGACCACAAATTATCCATGCACTACGGGCCAAGGATATTCATGTTTTCACCGATGGTCATGATCATGCCAACAACTATCCATCAATGCACTACGGGCCAATGAGGACTTTTATCACATCATTTGTAATATTACGGTCATGATTATACTGAATAATCCCTGATCATAATCATACCAAGTCCATCTATGCACTACGGGCCACATATGACTTTCATCATAATATAAACATGAGGATGATGACAATGATATAAGAATTCAATTAAAAGAAAGCAAAGGATAAATTTTTAAATATTTATAATTTAATTTATCCAGAATTCAATAATGTCCAAATTGTCAACATGATACTGCTTTGTGGAGTAAAATTCAAAAATAATATTGCATCAAAATTGATTTGGACGGAAAAGAATTCAATTTTTGACATGAATAGTGCCCCGGGTGAATAGTACTTTGAGAATAGTACTCCGACATGAAAAAGTTAAAACTTAACAAGAATGCTCAGAATAATATTTTCATGAAAAGATACTGGATAAAGCGCAAATATCAAGGATATTCTACTAATTTCATGGAGTATAGAAGCCAAAACAATAACAAAATAAGTGTAGAATTCGAAATTTGAAACGAAATAATACTACTTACATACTACAGAGTATGGAAGAAAATATTATTTCTTACGAGTATTGAACAAAAATAACATCCCTTACCTTGAAAAGAAGAGTATTCCAACTTGTATAGCGGGGATATTCTTGAAGAAAACTTATATTGTTTTCTACGCTCAAAGCTTTCTAAAACTCGAAAGAAATAAACTCAATATTATAGAAGAAGAATTCTCTGATTTTGGAGTGATTTTCAATTCTAACTAAGCATCCTATTTATAGGAGAATGGAAAGGATACTATTTGAATTTAGGAAATCACGTGTGCACAGTGGGGAATTCACGGATTCAACAATTCGTCTGAAATTTTTTTAAAGTTTACTATGCAAACACTATGCATGCACTATGCAAACCTCTCCTCGATAGAACTTTCTAGACATCGTCAATATTGCAAATAATAATATGAATAATTATATCGTCTCAATTATTGATTTAATAATATATAAAATATCGACAATAATTGAATCAAATAACGTGAGATACTATGAAGCAATTACTGTAGCAATAATTGAGTATAACTGAGTGACTTCTCACGTAAGCATCAATAATCAATACCGTGTGCTACTATGCAATCACGCATATTACCGTACTTTTAACACCGGGTATTTCAACAGTTAACGGTAAACTTTCGCCGTTATTTTTGTATAAAGATATTTCTGTCATTTTCTCATTCTGACAATAATTCCGTTGTGGGGTCCACCAATGATTGCGTCATCGTATGAATATTCCATGTTATAACGAATATTCCCCGACCAATCGAATATAATATAACAACTTGCGTACTTTGCAAAATTTATAAATATTACCCACAACTATAACATTTTATCAAATTCACTCCTTAATATTCAAAAATGATATTTATAGAAAATTCATCTTTATTCATAAAAGTTGGGGTCTTACATTGTGAATAGGGCTCAGTTATTGGAGCGTGATAATGAGTCAACCCAACCAAGAGATAGCAGTCGGCAAAACGATAATATCAGTGGTAGCAGTCATCGAAGCGGTGACAACAAACGTGGAGGAAATCAACATGCCAGAAATGATAACCACTTCGGTGGTAATCTTGGCCAAGATAATAGAAGTGGAAATTTCAAAAAGAGGAGATTCAAGAATGATGGAAAGACAACAACACCAACACTCGTTTTCAAGGAAAGAGAACGACCACCGGTCGTATGTTACAAATGCGGAGGTGAAGGACACATCAGTCCAAACTATACGCATCAACCCAAAGCGTGTTATAATTGTGGAAGAGAAGGTCACCTAGCTTGATTTTGTCGTGTAGTGAAGTTAAGTCCAGCTGGGATGGAGACACTAAAGGCCATCCTAGACAAGTCAAAGCCGGTAGTTCAAGGGAGAGCGTTTGTCGTGACCTACCAAAAAGAAAGGAACCCGAATGAAATTATCACGTGTAAGCTAATCATACACTCTTGTGAAGTCTATACCTTATTTGATACCGGTTCTAACCATCTTTTATTTCACCTACTTGCGCTCAACGTTTAAATTTGACTCCAGAAAAATTATACTTTGACTTATCTATTGAAACTTTGTTAGGAGAAACCTTCATTACATCCACTATTTATAAATCTTGTTTGATTCAAATCGGCACCCTCACATTACCTGTCGATCTTATCTCTTTGAAAATACTTGCATTTAATGTGATTTTAGGGATTGATTGGTTAACTACTTATCATGCTAAAATTAATTATTTTCGTAAGGTTGTTAGCCTTCATATTCCTAACTTACCTATTATGCGAATTCAAGCAACCAAACCACTAAAGTCAATCACAGTCATATCAAGCCATAAAGCCATTCGTTTATTGAAAAATAGATGTCAAACTTTCTTACCCATGTCACGAATTTAAACAAAAATACCTCAGATTTGAATGATATTTCTATTGTTAATGAATTTTCTGACGTATTCCCAGAAGAACTTCCTAGCCTACCCCCAAAATGTGAAATCGAGTTTTGTATTGACCTTAAACCCGGTACAAAACCCATTTCCAAAACCCCATATGTAATGGCTCCTATTGAACTTTAGCAGTTAAAAACCCAACTGCAGGAATTTTTAGACATCGGTTTCATTTGTCCTAGTACGTCTCCTTGGAGTGCTCTAGTTCTATTCGTAAAGAAGAAAGATGGAAGTATGCGAATTTGTATTGACTATCGGGAGTTGAATCATGTCATCATCAAAAATAAGTACCCATTACCTCGCATTGATGACCTGTTTGACCAGTTGCAAGGTTCCAAATTCTTTTCAAAGATCGATCTTCATTTCGGATATCATCACTTAAAGATTAAAACTGATGACATTCCAAAGACTACTTTCAGAACTTGGTACAGGCATTACAAATTCCTAGTCATGTCTTTTGGATTGACCAATGCTCCTGCTGCCTTTATGGATATGATGAACCGAGTATTCAAGGAATATTTGGATCATTTTGTGGTTATCTTTATTGATAACATCCTCATATACTCCAAAAGCCATAAAGATCATGAGCAACACTTGAGGCTGATACTCCAAAAGCTTTGTGAAAATAAGTTATACGCCAAGTTGAAGAAATGTGAGTTCTGGCTTGAGGAAGTAGCATTTCGTGGGCATGTGATATCGAATCACGGAATATTTGTTGACCCAGCAAAGATTGAAGCAATACAAAGCAGGGACCAACCTAAGTCAGTGACCAAAGTACGTAGCTTTCAGGTCTTAGCTGGTTATTATCGGAGATTCGTGGAAGGATTTTCTCGAATCGCTACTCCATTAACTCAGCTGACTTGAAAAGATATAAAATTCGATTAGAGCGAGGAATGTGAGAAGAGTTTTCAAGAACTCAAGAGGAGACTCATTTCAGCACCTGTTCTAACAATACCATAAGGTTTGGAGGGATTTGTCATCTACAGTGATGCTTCAGGCAGATGGTTAGGATGTGTTATCATGCAATCCTACTCATGATCTAGAGTTGGCAGCAGTCATTTTTGCGCTTAAAATCTGGAGACATTACCTGTTTGGGGAGAAAGTAGAGATCTATACAGATCATAAACGCCTCAAATATTTCTTCACCTAAAAGGAAATTAACATGCGGCAATGACGTTGGCTTAAGCTATTGAAAGATTATGATCATACCATTCAATACAATCTTAGAAAAGCGAATGTGGTAGCTGACGCGTTGAGTAGAATATCATATGCGGGTACGAGTGCGATTTTGTCAACGTAAAGGCCCATTTTGTATGACTTACAAAGGATGGAATAGAGTTAAAGACTCCAGGGACCCATGTAATGATGTCAAATATACGAGTAGAACCGACTTTAATCGATAAAGGTAAAGCTGCTCAAGTTACAGATTCGGAGCTAATGCGTATAAGAAAGAAAGTACAAGAAGGTACTATTCTGGAAGCAAGAATTGATGAAGAAGGAATACTTTGAGTCAACTCCAGACTTTATGTTCCTAACGAATTTTGATTTAAAGTATAAAATCATGATGGAGTCGCGCAACACACCGTTTGTAATCCATCCTGGGACTACCAAAATGTATCTTGATCTTAGACATACATTTTGGTGGATTAATATGAAGAGAGAGATAGTAGAGTTTATCTCAAGCTGTTTATCTTGTTAACATGTTAAGACAGAGCATCAAGTGCCAAAAGGTCCATTGCTGTGACGCCCCCAAATCCGGGTCTCTTCTAACCCGACAGATGGTGCTACATGGTACTACCATTCATACATACATTCAATTGAAATGCCTCAAAAGAACGAATATGTCTTAGATATATATTAAAATAACATTTACATTTCCCAGGTTCTTGATAACCCTTTCACTTGTTCTTGTCATAATATCAAATATATTACAAATGTTCATTCTATACTATTACATAAGTATTCTACGGGTTCGTCTCTGCCTTGCCCTTATCCTTGTCGGAGCCTTCGGTCCGTTCGATCTTAGCTGTGTTCATATGGTTTAAGCAAGAGTGAGCATAACTAGCTTAACAAGTACAACATTTCTAATAAATAACATGCTTGAAACATAGGAATCATATATCTTCAATAACTGAACAATAGTTATGAAGTATTATCGATAATTCAAAATAGCACTTCTTTTCATTCAAAATGTTTTACAACAATAATATTCAGTAAAACATCAATTTCGGTCCAAGACCTTGAGCATATCATAAGTTCTTTAAAAAGGACATCCCGACACTAAGTTCGTAAGTCCGACATTTCTTACGAGCACGTCTAGGTGATCAGCCTATAGTACTCTATGTTGATCAACACTACATTCATTAAACGTATGTACGTTTAAGTTGTGGCAACCTCACGTGCCTGTCGTATGATGACAAAACATTTTTAGCATACTCAGTCTTCGATTGAAAACCACACCAATATAACTTGGTAAACATTGTACATGCTTTGATAAAAACATAATTTAAGTCTAGCCGAAAGAATTGGCTTTGACTTCATCATACAATACTTCATGTGTAAGAATACATGAATCACAAAGCTTGTTCAGATTGAACTGGAACAAGGGTTAGAGTACTTGCCTTCAGCGTCTGCTTACTGATTATCACACGTACACTTTAAGTCTCTAAGTCTCTACAATACATGATCATATAACATACCACATTAGGTCTTCTATAATCAAGTAGGTATATTATTATATCTTACCCTTCATCTCAATCTAAATCTTGACTTAGATCTGTTATTATGGGTTTCGGCTTTTCATTACGTCATTCACATTACGTTCACTTTCAATTGATTATTAACTCTTAATCATCATACAATTAGGTGTCTAATAATGCCTTGACAATGTTATGCTAATACCTTAGTTCATTACTAATGAGTTCTCTTTCACTTTATATCAAAAAGCATTCATTACTGTCCCCATCCTAGGGTTGGCACTGCGGCGCCACCCATTGTTCTTCAAGTCATTTGCATGGCATGAAGTTAACGATAAAGCAAGTCTCGGACTTCGTGAACATGGTCCTTACTCTATAGGTCATTACTTGGTAGTTGAGTTAGCGGTGGTGCTCGAGATCGCATCTTATTTGCCTGACGTGGCGCCACTCATTTGGCCTTGGGTTGGCGCCGCGACGCCAACTCTGTGCCTTAGAAAATTTGGAGCTTTTGCAAATTCGGCGAAACTCCCGGACGCATAACTTCTTCGTTATAAGTCCGAATTGGCTCGTTCAAAAGCCTATGGTTCACAAATTTCATAGTCTATGCGTTCATGTAAGAATTTTATCTATTTGACTTCGTTTGCTAAAATTTCACCTATTAGTTCATTTTTAACGAAAACGATAAACGTTCGTGAACGTTCAACGCTCGTTTCTTTGTTCTAAGTCAGAATTCGGTCATTTTTGAGTCCACAACTCTATAATCCCAAATATGACTTGTCTCCATCGAAAACCAACATTTTCAACTTCAAACATAAAATACGACATCCAATCCGAGAATTTCACGAATTCGACGATAATCGTCCAATCGTGTGAATTCCAACAAAGCTTCATTACTAAACGTTCTAAATGGATTTTAACCAACACATGAACATTTCAAGTTACTTATTACACCAACTTATTGACAAAGTAGGTTTTAACTTATTCTCATAACTCAATGACTTATTTAACTAATTAACTACAAATTCTCATGCTTATGACTTAATATGAACTTAAGTCCATCAATCAATGTTCTCCTACTATATTGAACATACTAACATCATATGACAAACATATGACAAGTTCTTCATGAGTTTATCAACTTATTTAGGTTCAAGTTGCTTATTCAACTTATTCAGCTTAAGTTCATTCATCAATGACTTATTACATGTTATTATCAAACAATCCCACTTCTCTATCAATCCTATCATAGAAGAAATAAAGATAATAGACATGAGTCTTACCCTTGAAGACTATTACTTCACTTCACTTTGGAAAATCTAGCAATGGTTAAAATGACTTATAAGTTCTTATGTGGCTTATTCTCTCTAACAATTAAGTTGCTTATCTTAAGAGGAGTTGGGAGAAATTTAACAACCAACAAAAGAATTATGAAGCCTTCTATTTATAGGCAACTCAAAGTGAGGGCATTATGGACTTTAACACATCCCACCTCCTTAGTTAAACCTCCTTAATCCACCTCCTTAACTTCCACCTCCTTATTATTCATTTCTTGTCTAGCACAACACTTGGTCACCACACAACATGTTTGCCCATCAAGTCTACCCATTTCTCACTTGGTTTGCCCCGTGGATCATGTCAATTCATTGGGCTTGCTAATTTATCTAGCTAATTCCTTATTGGGCTTATGCTACAATAGATTGGACTTATGATTTATCAAACACTTGGGCTTGAGTATCATATTCTATTGGACTTCTATCATTAAGCAAATAATCCTACAAGTCCATTACATTTAATTAATAACTTAACATATATACACCACGTATAATTCTCGTATTCTAGTTCATATATTAATTTGTAACATACGTTATTCCATTCTTCATACATACTCGTATAATACTTTGTATCATACTTGCTTTCAATACCTCATATAATACTTACGTATCATATAATCAATACATTCTATTCTTAACGCTTAATATTCCTAACGTTCCCAAAATAAGTTCGCATGCGAAATATTACGTTTTCCATACTCAGATTATTATTACATAATCCATCTCACATTGATCTTATAACGTTACGTATTTCTCGAAAGTTCAAAAATAATTCCTGAGCAGAAATCTATGAATAGTTATTTTTGAAAAATTTCTCGGAAAGCTTTTATTTTCGTTTTAGAAATTCAAACACTTTAATTCATCCACGTAGTTAAAATACTATGACGTTCCGATGTTTCTAAGTTATAGAACGACATTCATATTATCAACACATAATAATAATAAATATTATTATTTTATTCATTATTAAAAGTAATTACAAAATGTTCGATTTTCCGGGGCGTTACAATTGCAACCACTTGAAATTCCAGAATTGAAGTGGGAGCACATTAACATGGATTTTGTTACTTGTCTTCCCACGATTTCTCAAGGCATAGATGTAATTTGGGTCATTATCGATAGATTATCCAAGTCTGCTCATTTCTTGTCTATACGAGAAACTTTTCACTCGAAAGTCTTGCTCGTATATACATAAATGAGATTGTAAGACTGCCTGGTATGTCAATATCTATAGTTTTTGATTGCGACCCAAGATTCACTTCACTATTTTGGATTAGTTTACAAAAAGCTATGGGCACAGATTTATGATTTAGTTCTGCATATCATCCTCAGACGGACGGGCAGTCAGAGAGGACTATTCAAACTCTTGAAGATCTATTAAGACACTGTGTCCTAGACTTCAAAGGAAGTTGAGCCAAGTTCTTACCATTAGTGGAATTCTCCTACGATAACAGTTATTAAGCAAGTATAGGCATGGCTCCATTCGAGGTGTTGTATGGACAAAAGTGTCGTTCTCCAGTATGCTGGGACGAGGTGGATGAAGCAACGTTTTTGGGACCGAAATTGGTACGCATGACTACGAAAAAGATTCAAATGATCCGGCAACGTATAAAAACCTCACAAGATTGACAAAAGAGTTATGCTGCTCTTCATCGAAGGGACGTGGAATTCAATGTTGGAGATTATGTATTATTATGTGTTGCTCCATGGAAAGGAGTTACGAGATTTGGAAAGAGAGAAAAGCTCAATCCTCGATTCATTGGTCCATTTTACATCCTCGACCGAGTAGGAATGGTGGCCTATAGACTCGTCTTACCGCCAAGTATGTCTCGTGTTCATAATGTTTTTTACATAACTATGTTACTTAAATATGTGGAAGACCAGAACCACATTATTGAATTAGAATCAGACGAGATAGCGGAAGATTTAACGTATGAAGAGGTACCTATTAAAATCTTGGATAAGAAGGAACATATTCTACGCTCAAATGTTATACCTCAAGTCAAAGTTTTGTGGAGAAACCACGATATTGAGGAAATGACCTAGGAGTTAGAATCTGAAATGAAAACAAGGTATCCTCACCTTTTCGACATACCAGGTACGTACACTAATTTCGAGGATGAAATTTCATAAGAAGGGGAGGTTGTAAGACCCCAATTTTTTGAATAAGATTTAATTTTCTATAAATAACATTTTGAGTAATAAGGTGTGGATTTGATATAATGTTATAGTTATGGGTAATATTTACAAAATTTGCAAAGTAAGCAAGTTGTCATAAAATATTCATTTTATTGGAGAATATTCGTTTTATCAGGGAATATTCGAATGACGGCACAATCATTGGTGGACCCAACAACGGAATTAATGTTAGAGTTAGAAAACGACAGAAATAATTTTTTATAAAAATAACTGCAAAACTTTTACCATTAACTGTTGAAATACTCTGTGATAAAAGTACAGTAATACGTGTAGTTGCATAGTAGCACACGATATTGTACAATATCTTTAATCATTGATGCTTACATGAGAAGTCACTAAGTTTTATTCAATTATTGCAACAGTAGTCTTTTATAGGAAATATAGTCTTTTATAGGAAAATGTAGTCCTTTATAGAAAATATAGTCTTTTATAGGAAAATATAGTTCTTTATAGGAAATGTAGTCTTTTATAGAAAATGTAGTCTTTTAAAATTAATATTGTCTCTCTATATATATATATATATATATATATATATACATATATATATATGAAATTATTACTGTATAGAGGTATAGTTTCTTAATACGAGAGTTGAAAAGTATATAACATATTACAATTTAGAGGTTATTCCTATTTATAAATGGCCCAAATTGGGACCAAATTTTTTTATAATATTGTAGAGGTTATTCTTATATAGAGTATTCCTAAATAGGAGTTTTATTGTATTGATTCAATTATTGTCACAATATCATTTGCACAATATTTTATATTATTAAATCAATAATTAAGACGACACAATTATTCATATTATTATTTGCATTATTGATAATGTCTAGAAAGTTCTGTCAAGGAAAGGGGTTTGATCATCTAATTGCGCGCCAATAAGGAAAAGTCCTTATCGGAAAGCCCCTTCTTTCCTGAAAATGATCTGGTTGTTAATATTGTGAGTTATAACATTAATGATGAATAAATGTTATTAAAAATGTGTTTAGTGAACCCAAGTGAATTGAGATATATAGAGGGGTTTTTTTTATGAAGTATTTATTATAAATTTGTCTTATTACATGGACCCCACTTACTCATTTTTCAAAATCGTAGGTAGAAAGTTATCTCAGCTTTTGTTTTATTACTTATATATATATATATATATATATATATATATATGTCGTGTGTGTGGGTGTGTGTGTATATATATATATATTATATAAGTTTTGTTTTATTAGTATTATAATAGTAATAAAACAGAAAGTTTTTATGTAAAATATAATATATTATATTTTATTTAAAGTTTTCATTTTATTAGAATATTTTATTGCATAATAGTGCATAGTAAATCAAAAAAAATTCGCCGGTTGCAGCACCCGTGAAAATTTTTTTGTTGGTCCGTTATTTTCTAATTCAAATAGTACCTTGCCATTATCCTATAAATAGGATGCTTAGTTTAGAAATGAAAATCACACCAGAATCAGAGAATTCTTCTTCTATAATATTGAGCGTATTTCTTTTGAGTTTAAGGAATCTTTGAGTGTAGAGAATAATACAAGTTTTCTTCAAGAATATCCACGCTATACCAGTCAGAATTACTCTCTTTTTAAGGTAAGAAATATTATTTTTGTTCAATATTCGTAAGAAATAATATTTTCTTCCATACTCTGTAGTATATAAGTAATATTATTTTGTTTTATATTCCTAATTCTACACTTATTTTGATAAGTATTGCTTCTATACTCCATGAAATTAGTAGAATATCTTTGAAATTTGCGATTCATCTAGTATAGTTCCACAGAAGTATTTTTCTGGACATTTTTGTTAAATTTTAATCTTTTCATGCCAGAGTACTATTCACGAGGTATTATTCACAAAGTACTATTCACGGGGTACTATTCACTCAGCTACTATTCACCTGTGGTACTATTCACGACAAAAATGATTTCTTTTCTGTCCAAATTATTTTTGATACATTAATATTATTCTTTAATTTTACTCCACAAAGCAGTTATCATGTTAATAATTTGGACATTCTTGAACTCTGGATAAATTGAATTATAAATCTTTAATATTTATCCCTGATCTCATGTAATTGAATTCTTATATCATTGTCATCATCCTCATATTTAAATTGTGATGAAAGTCCTCATTGGCCCATAGTACATTGATGGACAGTTGTTAGTATGATTATGACCAAAAATTAAGTATCGGTATAATCATGACCTGTAATGTTATAGGCAAATAATGTGGTGAAAGTCTTCATTGGCCCGTAGTGCATTGATGGAAAGTTGTTGGCATGATCATGACCACTGGTGATAATAACGAATATCCTTGGTCCATAGTGCATGGATAATTCGTGGATGTGAACTAACGAATATCCTTGGCCCGTAGCACATGGATAATTCGGTGATGTGGATTAATTATTGAGATGTGTTACAGAGATAAAATATTGATGATGAACTTTTAAATCATAGAAGATAGTAAACATCATGCTCTACTTGACTCTTCTAATGGATTGTTTGTTCCACTGCAGTTAAACTTGTTGTATATTGTATTCTATCAGTTTTACACTGTTGAAGGCTAAGGATAATTTATTCTACATTATCTTAGTCATAATATTCTTTACTGGGCTAGTTGAGCTCACCCTTTTCTTTCATTGTTCTCTTCAGAAAATGAGAATATAGTTGGGACTAGTCGGGGAATGGAGTGATGCTCCAAGATGGTGGCTCTAGTAGTCCTCACTATTCTATGAAATAGTGTGATAATAATTGTAATGAGGACTTCATTTGAGTTTGGATATTGTCTACGAGACAATATTCATGTTAAAACTCTCAGCTTACGTTTATCGTATTGTGTAAATTAAGTTTGTATTTGAATTATGTACCATGTATTTGGCGACTCAGAATGGGTTGTGTATACCTTTTTTGGGGGTGTCACGCAATCACATAGATTTCTCAATAATAATGTTAAAAATACATATAAATACATATAAATCAATAAAAATAGTATTTGTTTACGAGAGACCTGGGAGGTGGGCGGCGACCGTTCAGGCGGTCGGTCGGGGTGGTGTGGGCGATGGTTGTTCTCCCGCTCTCTTCTTCCTCTGTTCTCTCACTCTTCTCACTTCGATGCCCCTCTCTTGTCCTAAACATGTCTCCCTTTTTTCTTCTTCTTCTTCTTCTTCTTCTTCTTCTTCTTCTTCTTCTTCTTCTGTTCGACTGAACTCGATTTGTTCGCTTCTCTGGAATAAAATGATCAGCAATCACTATTCGCGACCACACCCGGTCGCTGGTTTTTAACGACATGGACTTATTAGCGACCGCATGTGGTCGCTATAAACTACCCCGCCAACATATTTTGCTGAATTTTTGGCAGTGACTAGATTCATAACCAAATCGTTATTATCGATAATTTATGATCATAAACAATTCAATCGTTGATATTGTTGGTCACTGATGGGATATTTTCTTGTAGTGAAGGTGGATCACTGAAGTTGAATATGACCCATAGTTTAGGGTAATGATTCATATTTAAGCCTATTTATAATAATTCACATAATAGATAAAATATATTATTATATATTCTTTGAGTTAAAAAATTATATTTGTTATATCAAGTACTATTTAACTGATTCATTTATTTAACTTAATATATGTCATCACAAGTATTTAAACATAAATTCATTTGTTCAAAAAATACTTGTTGCATAATATAAAAGTTACTTAAAATTTTATATCACCGACTTCAGTGAACATATTTACTTAAAATAAAACACAATACTCACTATAAAAGTTATTTAAACTTTTATATCAGAAATCAAAGTTTAATATATTTAACCCATTGAAACACATTATTTAATATAAAGAATAAATAATTCTTTATAAATCTACATTAAACTATATATCTGCTTATATTGAAGCATTTTTGATCTAAGTTTAAATTGATTTATCTGCTTAATCAAGAAGCATATTTACATAAGTATAAAAATTATATAAACTTTTATAATCAAGCATAAATCTACATTTACTTACACAGAAGCACATTTCATATATATAAAGGTCATTGAACTTTTATATAATTACTTGATCTTTAATTGCTATTTACTTAATTCATAAGCATCAAATATAGAAACTATTTATACTTTTATTTGTATTGAATTCTATCTGCTATATTAGAAACATTTCTCTGTCAAAACTTTTGTAAAAAAGAAAAGGGTAGAGTTAGTTTATTTTATGTACTTGTGAGAAAGACGAGTAATTATTTAACAAAGACCAAAGTCTTAGAGAGGTCAGTTGAGAGTTGGGTATCTAATGTACTTGTGAGGTGAGGAAGATGTTGTCATTTTAAGACCAGATCATAGAATATAACTGAACTCAAGAAAAGGAACAACTAAGATTGAGGAGGGAGGTGGGAGCTTGTTGTTCATGATAGTTAGTTGAGAATAGTTGTAAGTTTATCTATAAAACTTTGTAAAGGCTTCTTTGCCTCTTGAATGAGAAATAATTTATTACTGCGAGTAATAGGATCTCAAGTCCTAAAGAGGAGTTTGAGACATGACATAACAACATACCCGGTATGTATGTTGTGAACCAGACAAATCTTTGTGCATTGTTTGATTGAATTTTTACTATCTTGCATATTAATTTCTGACAATGCAAATTAATTTACTAAAAATTCAAGAAGGTCTAAGATAATTTTTTTAAACAATAATAATCTATTTAACTTTCTTCTAGATTATTATTGGACTTTCAAAGAGCCATATTTGTTGATATTATTATTATTCCCTTTGTTTTACAGAAGAGTCTCATTAATTTATCTTTGTATGTGGTTTCTGTTACGTTATCGAATTAGTGAGTAATGAAACTATCCTATGCTGATGCACAAAGATTTCGGTAACTCAATTTCAACGACGGCTGGTACTTTGAACCATACCTGATATGAAAGGTAACAATTTATCCTTGTTATTTTCATCTTATTTATCACTTTATTGTCCTTTTTTCCTTACTTCTTTTTTAGAAGTCTAAAAGTTATTATTAATTAAACCATCAAGTACCCATATCAAATAAATGATTTGCAATTTGTGTGACTTTTTGGATGGGAGATTTCGGTCATTTAATGATTTATTATTAAAAAAACTATCTTAATAAAAAGAAAATTTATCTTAATAAATACAAACTAAGTATCTATACTTCTGAAAATTATCAATAATGTAAAAATGTAGTATTGTAGTTAAATGTAGATTAATTCAAATCTTGACATGTATGTGGTTTATAATCCCAGGCATTAAGAAATGATGGACTCCACGACACGCCTACATGAGGTGGTCGTCGCTCGGATCATTTCTAGCACAGTTAATAAAGTGTAACTCTATCGACACTTCAACCAAACGTCTATATTGAGACGAGAACCTTGGTATAATCGATCAAGCAATGAATTTTACGTTGAATGGAACACCAATGACACCTTGACCCCTCGCTTATATGTAATTGGTAACCTTGGTACAATCAACGATTGATGGGGTAGAAGACGCCACACACAACTATGAATTATTGTATGATAAGTCAAATTGAATCTCAAAGAAATAACTAAGAAAAATACTTATGAATTCTTCAAAGAACCAAAAGTAAAGAATAATCTCACAGGTAATTAAATCCGAATATTATTGAATGAATAATAATGAATTACATTCATAAGCCTTAAATAATAGTAATTGAAACCCTAGGAATCCTAAAAGAATCAACAATCAAATATGGAATCAAAATCTACCATAATATCCTAGTAATAATAGAATACTAAAAATAAACTGAAAATATAGAGTTTTGGAAACAAATCCACGCTAAAAAACCATCAAAATGTGTCTGCCTAGAAAAACACACCAACTAAATTTGGGCATGCCTGCCGGGGCGGCAAAATTTGGCCTATAAATCTCGTCGGGGTGGGTATTGACAGAGGACTTGGTGCTAGGGTGGCTTCAGAGCTTGCTGAGGTGACTCTAGACAAAGAGTTTGCTGATGGGGCAATATTTTTAGCTTCTAAAAGCTCATCGAGGCGGGTGTACTGATTCCCAAACTTGCAGGCTCTTTTCCTGACTTGTATTGGATTATTCTGGAACGCAAGCTTGGACCATATTGATGTACTTGGGCATATTCTCATCCTTTTTAGACCAAGTTTACATGTTATTTCCAATCCACATTGCTAGTACCAAAGCCATAAGTCCTTCCTTGAATCTTTTAGCTCGTCCTCTCGTCACGGGTCCAACTGGTACTTGCACCAGATTTGATCCACGACCTCCATTTGAATCCAATTTAATCATGTCCTCATCATTCCTCTCCTCTTGAAAAGTATTTATCCTCAAATCATCACCTACATCAAACAAACTTAGATTAGAAACATTGAAGGTTGTATTAACATTATACTCACCCGGTAAATCCATTTTATAAGCATTTCCATTATTACGTTCTAGCACTTGAAATGTCCCATCTCCTCTTGGAAGAAATTTGGATCGTCTTTTAGCTAGAAATCATTCTTTATGTATATGTAACCAAACCCAATCTCATGGTTCAAAGATAACTTGACGTCGACCCTTATTGGCCTGTTCAGTATATTGCTCCGTCCTCCTTTCAATGTTGAGCCTTGCTTTCTCGTGTATCTTCTTAACAAATTCAAACTTTTTCTTTCCATCCATGTTAGTAAACTCAGAAATAGGTAATGGTGATAAATCCAATGGTGTTAAAGGATTAAAACCATAAACAATCTCAAATGATGAAAATTTAGTGGCGGAATGAACAGATCTATTATAAGCAAACTCAATGTGTGGTAAACATTCTTCCCAATGGCTGATATTCTTTTTAATGATATCCCTTAACAACGCATACAAAGTTCTATTTACTAATTCAGTTTGACCATCAGTTTGTGGGTGATAAGTAGTAGAAAATAACAGTTTAGTTCCCAATTAACACCACAAGGTCTTCCAAAAATAGCTTAAAACTTAGTATCTCTATCAGAAACAATGGTCCTAGGCATACCATGCATTCGAATAATTTTCCTAAAGAACAAATCAGCTATATGGGATGCATCATCATTTTTGTGACATGGAATGAAATATGGCATCTTGGAAAATCTATCCATAATCACAAATATAAAATCATTACCATGCATAGACCTAGGTAAACCTATCAAAAAGTCCATCAATATGTCAATCCAAGGTTCATTAGGTATAGGCAATGGTGTATACAATCCATGGGGCTGAACACGAGATTTAGACTGACGACAAATAATGCATCTATCACAAATTCTTTCCACATCCCGCTTCATATGAGGTTAATAAAAATTTTCTTTTAAAATAGCCAAAGTTTTATCAACATCAAAGTGTCCCATCAAACCACCCTCTTGTGATTCTTTAATGAACAACTCATGCACAAAACATGCAGGTATACATAGTTTATTCTCACAAAACAGAAATCCATCCATTTTAAAGTATTTACCTACAACAATCTTTTCAAAAATTTTAAAATCTTCACCGAAATCAAGGTCATTAGCATACAATTCTTTAATTTGCTCAAAACTAAGTAATTTCGAATAAAGAGTATTTATCAAAACATACCTTCGAGACAAAGCATCCGCAATGACATTTTTCTTACCCTGCTTATATCGAATGACATATGGAAATGTATCGATATACTCCATCCATTGCGCATGTCTTTTGTTCAACTTGTGTTGTCCCTTCAAGTATTTCAATGACTCATGATCGGTATGGATCACGAACTCTTTGTGCCACAAGTAGTGTGATGCCCCCAAAATAGGTATACATCACCCATTCTGAGTCATCAAATACATGGTACAGAATTTAAATACAAACATAATAATACAACTGTCCTGTAAAATACAACAAACATAGCTGAGTTTTTATCAGGAATAATGTTTCATAGACAATATCCAAACTCAAATTCAATCCTCAGTACATTTATTATCACACTAAATAGTGAGGACTACTAAAACAACCATATCGAACCGTCACTCCATTCCCCGGCTAGTCCCGGCTACGTTCTCATTTCCTGAAGAGAACAATAAAAGAAAAAGGGTGAGCTCAACTAGCCCACTAAGAAATATTATGATTAAGATAATGCATAATAAATCATCGTTAGCCTTCAACAGTGTTAAACTGATAAAATACAATAAACATCAAGTTTAACTACAGCAGAACAAGCAATCCATTAGAAGAGTCAAATAGAGCATGATATCTACTATCTTCTATGATTTAAAAAGTATATCATCAATTTTATCGCTGAGACTCAACTTCATAAATAATCCACATCATCGAATCATCCCTGCACTATAGGACAAGGACATTCATTAGTATCACGTCCACGAATTATTCATGCACTACAGGCCAAAGATATTCGTATAATCATCAATGGTCATGATCATGCCAACAACTTTCTATCAATGCACTACGGGCCAATGATAACTTTTACCACATCATTTGTAACATTACGTGTAAAACCCCGAATTTTATGAAATGATAGTATTCAATTTTCTTATAATTATTCTATTTAGTAAATGGTTAAATTGATAAAAGGTTAAAGTCAAAGGTGATATGCGAAATTTTTTCAAAGTATGCAAGTTGTTATAAAATATTCATTTGGTCGGGGAATATCCGTAGGATGGCACAATCATTGGTGAACCCCACAACAGAAGTATTATCGTAGTAAGGAAACGACATAATTATCTTTTTATAAAAAATAACAGCGAAAGTGTTACCGTTAAAAGCTGTTGAACTACTCGAGAGTAAAAGTACGATGTCTGGCGCTGGTTGCATAGTAGCACACGGTATTGATTATTAATGCTTACGTGAGAAGTCACTCAGTTATACTCAATTATTGTTACAGTAATTGTTGTATCATATCTCTCATATTATTGATTCAGTTATTATCACAGTATCATCTACATAATATTTTATATATTATTGAATCAATAATTGAGACGACAAAGTTATTCATTTTATTATTTGCAATATTGACAATGTCTAGAAGTTCTGTCAATGAGAGGTTTGGTCACCTAATTACGCGCCAATAAGGAAAAATCCTTATTGGAAAGCCCCCTCTTTCCTGGGAATGACATGGTTGTTAAATATTGTGAGTTATAATATTAATGATAAATGTTATAAAAAATTGAATTTGAGTTCGGAGTTGAATTTGGAAACGCGGACGTGATATTTGAGTCCGGAACGATGAAATTAGTAGAAATAGACTATAAACACAAAATTTGTTGGGGTTGACTTTTTGGTCAAAAAAGTCAATAGTTGACTTTTTCGGAAAAAGTCAAACTTCAAAATTTCAAAAATGAAATTTTTGAGAAAAATATTTCCATTGTGTTGGGATTGTTAGTGTTATGTAAATGAATTAAATATGTTATGTGAAGTAACAAAATTGGAAAATAGGATTTTATGGCTTGAGAATCCTATATAGGGTATATCTGCATTTTTTGATGAGGATTTGATCATTGGTGATTAAATCTTATGAGTATGGCATTTTGAATGATTAAATGCATTATTTGGTAAAGTGTAAACAATTTAAATAAATTATTTATAAGTTTAAGAAGTGATTAAAATATTGTTATAATATTAATAATATTAGATGATGAGTTTATTAAGTGATTGATAATATTTGGATAAATTTAAAGTTTTTAATATTTATCCTTGTTTTCGTTTGATTAATGCTTATATCGTTGTCATCATCCTCATGCTTATATTGTGATGAAAGTTATCTTTGACTTACGTGCAAAGATGGACTGTTGGTTATTGACTTTACAATTGTATATATTTGACTGACGTTCAAAGATGGACTGTTGATTATTGGTTTTACAGTTGTATATCTTTGGCTTACGTGCAAAGATGAACTATTGATTGATGAGTATCTTTGGCTTATATGCATAGATGAACTGTTTATTGGTATGATTATAACCAGGGATCATTCGGTATAATCATAACCTGTAATGTTATAGATGATGTGGTAAAAGTCCACATTGGCCCGTAGTGCATTAATGGACAGTTATTGGTATGATTATAACCAGGGATTATTCGGTATAATCATGACCATTGATGATTACATGAATATCCTTAGCTGTAGTGCAGGGATGATTCGATGATGTGGATTATTTATCAAGCTGAGTCTCAGCAATAAAATATTGATTATACACTTTTAATTCGTAAAAGATAGTAGATATCATGCTATACTTGACTCTTCTAAAATATAGTTGTATGTCTTTAGCCTGTAGTGCAAAGATGAATTTTTAATGAATATCTTTGGTCGTAGTACAAAGATGAATTAATTAGTATGATTATGAGCAGGAATTTTGATTTGGTATAAGCACGATTTTTGATGTTTCAGGTGAAGATAGGTGATGAAAATTATCTTCGTCCTGGGTGCGAAGAGGAAGTTAGAATCACAATTATGATTATGAGTTATTCATATGATTGTGGACAGGAATTGTTGATTGATGTTACAGGGATAAAACATTATTGGTGAACTTTTAACACGGAGAAGATAATAGATCTGATGGTCTATTTGACTCTTCTAATGGATTGCTTTCGTCTCATTTAACTATGGTTGAAAAGTTTTATCATCTACTATATGTTCTAAATCTCTGATTTATTACTGATGAAGGCTATTGATGATGTAAATTATCTTTAGTCATGATATTCTTTACTGGGCTAGTTGTGCTCACCCTTTTGCTTCACAATTCTTTTCAGGTAATAAGAGTATAGCTGGGTCGAGCGGGGGTAATAGGAGAATAGAACGGTGGTCTATAGCTGTTGAGGTTCTCCCTAATAGTATGAAAATAATTTTATTGAGAACTTTAGATAAGTGTGTCGTATTGTATACGTCATTTGATATTTAATTTTGGTGAACCGAATAGGGTGAGGTTAACCCAACTTTGGAAGGGTGTTTTGCCACTATCATACAAGATGTCTAATGACATACAACCTTGTGTTATCATAAGATAGGGTTGTGCACATCCACTTGATGAGTATATCTACGAGCACTACCTATATAATCTTGGAGTTTGTTTGAAATATGATTCTCAATTGGAGACAATGGAGATAATTATATGTCAAGAGAAAACTCACCATTGGAAAGAAGATGATAGCAATCTTCTTGTTTTTTTTAGGGACTATTGGGTCAACCAAGGATAATTCTGTGGACATATGATATCTATCATAACCTAGACGCATGGCCTCCCATATACGAACGTTTCCTTAAGCACTTCCCAAAGATTTTAATTTCTAAAACAGTTATGGATTGTACTTTTATGTAAGGTACTATTGTAAGGTTGTGGTCAAGGTACCATGAGAGTTACATACATTTGTATTAAAACTCACAGTTTAACTGTGGTCGTATTCTGCACGATAGTTCAATAGTTGTATAAATGAAGTTTGTATTTGATTTTTATAGTATGATATCTGGCGACTCAGAATGGGTCGTGTGGACCTATTTTTGGGGGCGTCACATTACGGGTCATGATTATACCGAATAATCCCTGGTCATAATCATACCAACCAACAGTCCATCTATGCATGTAAGCCAAAGATGACTTTCATCACAATATAAGCATGAGGATGATAACAATGATATTAGAATTCAATTAAAAGAAAGCAAAGGATAAATTTTTAAATATTTATAAATCAATTTATCCATAATTCAAAAATGTCTAAATTGTCAACATGATACTGCTTTGTGGAGTAAAATTCAAGAATAATATTGTATCAAAAATGATTTGGACAACAAAGAAATCAATTTTTGTCATGAATAGTACCCCGGGTGAAAAGTACCCGAATGAATAGTTCCCCATGAATAGTACTTCTTGAATAGTACCCATGAATAATACTTTATGAATAGTACTCATGAATAGTGCCTGTGAATAGTACCCCGTGGATAGTACTTCGGTATGAAAAGTTTAAAATTTAATAAGAATATTTAGAAAATATCTTTGTGAAATGATACTAGATGAAGCGCAAATTTCAAGGATATTCTACAAATTTCACAGAGTATAGAAGAAATACTTTAACAGAATTAGTGTAGATTAGGAATACGAAATGAAATAATATTACTCACATACTACAAAGTATGGAAGAAAATATTATTTCATATGAATATTGAACAAAAATAATATCTCTTACCTTAGAAGAAGACTGGATACTAGAATAGTGAAGAAGTAGAATACTCTTCTTCTTTCTCTCTATAGTTTCTCTCTATAGCTTCTCTCTCTTTAATTATTCTTGTGAGTCTTAGTGAATTGGTGAGAATGAAAGAAAAATGAGCTTCTATTTATAGGAAAACATAGTTTCGATAATTGCACGTTTTGAGGCTCGAATTATTACAGTATAGTACCTTCATCTTTTCCTCCATTTTTAATTTAGTCCTACAAGTATTATTAAACTTGCACCACCTCCCCTAATAGTACATACATGTGAATCAATAGTTCCATTTATGTGAACAAATAGTTATATGCACGTGAACTAATAGCAGTTAATTGCTCATTTATCCGATTAATTACCCGATTGGTCAATTTAACCTCCAAAAATCAATTATTATCGAAATATATGTCGATTGTCACTAACACTAATAATCTCAACACAATGAAAATATCAATTTCATCTTTAATCAACACAAATTTATTCATTATTAATATTAGAACTCACAGTATTTAACAACCAGATCATTCCCAGGAAAGAGGAGGCATTCCGATAAGGATTTCTCCCTTTCCTCAACAGAACTTTCTAGACATCATCAATATTATAAATAATAATATGAATAACTTTGTCATTTTAATTATTGATTTAAAAATATAAAATATTATGCAGATGATATTGTGACAATAATTGAATCAATAATATGAGAGATATTATGCAGTAATTATTGTAGCAATAATTGAGTATAACTGAGTGACTTCTCGCGTAAGCATTAATAATTAATATTGTGTGCTACTATGCAACCATGCGTATTAATGTACTTTTACCATCAAGTATTTCAACAGTTTAACGGTAAAACTTTCGCCATTATTTTTATAAAAAGACATTTCTGTCGTTTTCTAACTCCGACAAAACTTCCGTTTTGGGGTCCACCAATGATTATGCCATCGTACGAATATTCCCTGTTAAAACGAATATTCCTCGACCAATAGAATATTTTATAACAACTTGCTTACTTTGCAAAATTTATAACTATTACCCACAACTATAACATTATATCAAATCCACACCATAATATTCAAAAATATATTTCGAGAAAAATTAATATTTATTCATAAAAGTTGGGGTCTTACAACCTCCCTTCTTATGAAATTTCGTCTTTAAAATTAGGATACGTACCTGGTATGTCAAAGAGGTGTGGATACCTTGATTTCATTTCAGATTCTAACTCCTAGGTCATTTTCTCCACATCGTGGTTTCTCCAAAAAACTTTGACTTGAGGTATAACCTTGGAGCGTAGAATATGATCCTTCTTATCCAAGATTTTAACAGGTACCTCTTCATACGTTAAATCTTCCGCTATCTCATCCGGTTCTAATTCAATAATGTAGTTTGGGTCTTTCACATATTTACATAACATAGATATGTGAAAAACGTTATGAACATGAGACATACTTGGCGGTAAGGCGAGTCTATAGGCCACAGTTCCTACTCGGTCAAGGATTTCAAATGGGCCAATGAATCGAGGATTGAACTTTCCTCTCTTTCTAAATCTTGTAACTCTTTTCCATGGAGCAACACGTAACAACACATGATCACCAACATTGAATTCCACGTTCTTTCGATGAAGATCAACATAACTTTTTTTTCGATCTTGTGAGGTTTTTATACGTTGCCGGATCATTTGAATCTTCTTTGTTGTCATATGTACTAATTCTGGTCCCAACAACTTTGCTTTACCCACCTCATCCCAGCATACTGGAGAATGACACTTGCATCCATACAACGCCTCGAATGGAGCCATACCTATAATTGCTTAATAACTGTTGTTGTAGGAAAATCCCACTAATGGCAAGAACTTGTCTCAAATCCCTTTAAAGTCAAGGACACTGAGTCTTAATAGATATTCAAGAGTTTGAATAGTCCTCTCTGACTTCCCGTCCATTTGAGGATGATATGCCGAACTAAATCGCAAATCCGTGACCATAGCTTTTTGCAAAGTAACCTAAAATTGTGAAGTAAATCTTGGGTCTCGATCAGAAACTATGGATACTGGCATACCATGCAGTCTTACAATCTCATTTATGTATATACGAGCAAGACGTTCAAGAGAATAAGTTTCTCGTATAGGTAAGAAATGAACAGACTTGGTTAATCTATCAACAATGACCCAAATTGCATCTATGCCTTGAGAAACCTTGGGAAGACTAGTAACAAAATCCATGGTAATGTGATCCCACTTCCATTCTGGAATTTCAAGTGGTTGCAATGGACCTTTTGCCACTTGATGCTCCACCTTAACTCGTTGACACGTTAAACACCTTGAGATTGTGGCGACCCCAAATCCGGGTACTTGAAACCCGAACTCGGTTCTCCACGATACCATTTCTTTAAGCTGAATAATACTAAATAATAATACATTCGAACTTAATTTACATACATCAAAGTTTACTTCCCCAGGTACGTGACCTTTAAATACATTCCTTACAAGGATGAGCATTTGAGTGCCCAGCAAGTAATAGCAATTATATATATAAGCTGAAGGAATATAAGTATTCTCTTTATATAACACTTCTACAACGAATCGAAAGTTGTGAAGTAATCTGTGATTGATAAAAATTCACATAACAACTCTCTTCCAAATTCTTTAAATTTGGCTCAGCTCTACCATGAATAGGGTTTAAGAAACATACTATGAACATTGTTTTCATTTTCGAAAAGGTGTAGCGAAATTCATTCATAAACCGTTTCTAGCTTCTGTGCGGAGGGTGATCGACCATTTAATTGTACCTGTATTGATCAATACTACATAACTTGAACGAAATTCATCGCTCACTCTATCACTATCGGCGCATGTAAAATCTTCCCATATAGGGATGTTCATACATGCACGGTTCCAAACCCGAAGGTTTTAATCTTGCTTTCAACAATAATATGTAATTCAACATATATATATACGGGTAATTGAAAAAGTGTATCAACATGTGAATAAATGCCTTGATTATCCAGTGGGGACACTTGTATAACCATTTAGAAATCAATGAGCAGAATATATATAAATTTAACATGTTGATAATCATAAGCGTACATAATCATGCTGAAATAGAAAAAGAATTAAAACTTCTTACTCATGTCCATTGCATAAAGAAAATGCAAAGGTAGCATTTTTTGATTTGGTGATTACAAATCTTAACTTAGGTTTTATCTCTTTATCACAACCTATCAATAATCGGATCATTAGTTCGATTAGAACAATATATCATAACACATAATCTCGCTTATTATTACGATTGACATAGTCTAATCACGTCATCACATATATCTAACGGTCATTACATCCTAAACAATCATTAACGCTGCATTCGAATATCTAAGTTGAATCAATTTTTGACAATTATCGATTGTCTGCAAAGCGACTTTAATAGTAAATCTTGAGTCTAAGACTCTTATTACGTATCTCAACATCAGTCATTTTATTTTTAAATGACTTAAAATAATTTTAAAACTTTTATGATATTTTATCATGCATTTTCAAACATCGGAATCATAATTAAATGATTTAAACATCAAACAATTCTATTATCATTAATAATTAATTAATATTAAACTATTAATGAAGCCATTGCCAAAATATAAAAGTTATTTATAATAACTCAAACTATTTTAAAACATTTATATTACCACTTAAATGATTTTTAAAATAATTAAAATCATTTTAAATAATTACCATTAATATTTAAATATTAATGTACTATTTATCAAAATATTAAAAGTCATTAATTATTACTTAAAATATTTTTAAATCCTTAATATCCTCTTTAAATGATTTTAAATAAATAAAACTATTTTTAAACTATTTATTTAATATAAATATTAAATAAACTTAATATCACAAATCATTAACTAAATATCATTAATATATAATTATTAATGAAATTATCTTCTAAATATTAAAAGTTATATTTTATAACCCAAAATATCTTTAAATACTTTATTTTTATTTAAAATAATTTTAAAATATTAAAATCATTTTAAACTAATTATTTAATATAATCAATAAATAACTTTAATATCATTAATATTAATTAATTAATGAAATTCATCACAAAATATTAAAAGTCATGGAAAATAACTTAAAATATTTTCTTATACCATAATATAATTTTTCATGATTTTTCATGAATTAAAACTATTTTAAATAATTTATTTAATATTATAATTAAATAAATAAATACTTTTATATTCCAAAATATTAAATATTTATGAAATATACTCAAAATAATTAAAAACTATTTTTCTGACTTTAAAATAATTTTTTCGAAATTTATTTGGTATTTTAATAATTAAAATCTAATTTTTCTAATTTTTAAATCATTTTCTAAATTAAAGAAAATAAAATAAATAAAATTAAATCATTAAAGGCTATAGCGACGGACAACCCGTCATTATAGGTGTTCTTCATCTCAAGAACAACTTTCGAGAGAGAGCGATTCGAGGGGGTACTTTGACCATGAATAACGTTTTGGTCTTAATGAATCTGGGAAATCTATGAATTTGGTCTTGTAGAAGTAATACCACAATACAATTACCAACAATCATAACCTCTAAAAACATCGGATCTGGGATAAATCGACCATCAAAGTAAGTACGCAAAGTCGTTCTTCACGAAAAAAAACGATTCGAGGTGCCTACTTTGGACCTCTATAACTTGATGATCGTACAACGTTTACGTGATCTATCAATTACAGTGTGTAGACAACATGTAGGACTACAACGATAACACTTAAAATCATCATAAAAACAATAAATCAAGCATCTAAAGTATGGTCAAACCTTAACAAAAAAAAACACTTAGAAAATTACGGGTCGCCCGAGAATTGTGCAATCAATCTTGGTCAATGAAATTTGACCTTCAATAACGTTTACTCCAAAATAGATATGGACCTGATTAGTTTTGGAGCTTAAATTCCACATAACAGACTACACATATCAACTTTCAAAACACAAAACTCATTAACGATCACCGAGATATAAGGCCTGACATTTGCCAAAAAATATTTTCTGGACACTTAGAATATTTTTTTGGGTTTAAAGAACAGCCGGTCAATGACAGTCAACCCACTTTGACCTTAAATAACTTTTGATCCACAATAGATATAGACCTGATTCCTTTTTGAGGTTAAAGACCACATAACAAGCTACATATAACATCTTACAAACAACAAAAACAGTAAATAATCACAGAGATATAAAGCTTGACATTTGCCCAAAAATCACAGAATTCGGTTTTTCTAACTTGCTTAAATCTTTGATTTTGAGCACTTTGATGTTATGGGTCTATGTTTTTACAACCCAGAACATTAATAGACTCCTTATTACACAACTTTAAACAATCAATTGCATCAATTAACATCGAATCGAAGGATTTCAAAATTAGGGAATTTCGTACCTTTTCTAGCTTCGATTTCTGATTTTTTTGGCTTTGATGCTTCTGATTTGTTGTTTGTAATGGTTGGGCTTTGATTAGGAGCTTATGGGTAAGAGAATTTCGGAGGTTTGGTCTAGAGAGAATGAAGCTAAGTGTTGTGCATAATTTTAGTGTATAATGAGGACTTTCTCTATCTCCAATCTATATAAATCATGTAGGCAATCATGTAATGGTTGATTGATGGTAATAATACAGTCCATAAGTGAATTCTAGATTGAATGGCCTGATTTTTGGTGATTGGTAACACAATAATGCACAAATAATTCACCAATAATGCACTAAAGTGGACAAAAGGGCAAAATGGTCATTTCCCCTCCAATAATTGATTTCTTCCTTTAATAATGCACACGGGCATTTTGGACTTCTCTCTTTCACTAGTAAGGGCATTATAGACATTACCTATAACCATTAGGGTTTATCACTTTAGATTTTAAAATTCCATAAATAATATAACTAATAATACACTAAAAGGGTATTTTGGTAATTTCACATATAATTTCATGGGCATTTTTGTACATAGCAATTAAATGTAGTATTTAATCACTAGATGGTAATTCTTATCATTTACCAATTACTTTCTATCTTTGGTAAATTAAAACACATGTACATTAACATCGTAATTAAACCCGGTAATTTAAAATTAGAGGTTTTGATTGAAAAATTAGGGTTCTATAATTAGGGTTTCTTAACGCCATCAATTAGGGTTTCTAATTGACCATTAGGGTTCTCTAATTATCTGTGTATGTTACTAACACAGTCATTACAATCTCTAACTTCAACCGATTAAGGTTATAATAATTAGGGTTTGTCCTAATTATCAGCGTAAAAATAGTAATTAGGGTTTTCTTCTAATTACCGAAACATTCGTGTACACTAACTTCATATGCACTGTCACCACTCAGTCATTTCTCATAACTGAGTTTAATAATTAGGGTTTCACAAAGACAAGATCTTGTGTTATGACCTAATTAAATAATCATTGCTTTCAATATTATCTGTCACTTATATACAAAAGACATAATTATTGTCTTCAGAAAATCATTATAACAATAATATAATATTATTATTCTCATCTCTTGATCACAATCCCAATTCGGGGTTTGGATCTCATATCTCGACTTATTCTTCGTACCACAAAGATCGATAATCAAGTTAAAATAATTAACTTAAATATTACGAACAATTCATATAATAAAATATTTATTATATAAATCTAATTGTCACTTCATATATTATTTCCAATCATGTTTTCATGGAAAATAATTAATAAAAACATTTCTACTACGAGAATTAATTACCATAACAATATAATTTGTGGTAATTAATTACTCCAAAATTATTTCTAATTTTTCAAGTAATAAATATATTTGTATCTATCGTTCACATTACTGTAGACACTTATTCTCGTCATTAAATAATAATAAAAAAATTATATGTAAAATTTCTTATTTATTTTTATAGAAAATTTCGGGTTGTCACAGAGATAAACTCTGCGATCTCTCTTTTCATATTACTCCACAAAAATATATGTCAAAGATCACGATACATTTTGGTACTTCCAGGATGGATTGCAAACGGTGTGTTGTGTGCCTCGATCATGATCTTATACTTTAAATCAGGGTCGTTAGGAATACAAAGTCTGGAGTTGACTCGAAGTATTCCTTCTTCATAGAATTTTGCTTTTGGAATAGCACCTTCTTGTACTTTCTACCTCATACGCATCCGCTCTAGGTCTATAGCTTGAACAGCTTTAACTTTATTGATTAAAAACGGTTCTACTCGTATATTTGCCATCATCACGTGGGTCCCTAGAGTCTTTAACTCTATCTCCATCCTTTATAAGTCATACAAAATGGGCCTTTGCGTTGACATTATCGCACTTGTACCCGCATATGATCTTCTACTCAATGCGTCAGCTACTACGTTCACTTTTCCAAGATGGTATTAAATGGTATGATCGTAATCCTTCAACAGCTCAAGCCAACATCGTTGCCGCATGTTGAGCTCTTTTTGGGTGGAGAAATATTTGAGACTTTTATGATCCGTATAGATCTCCACTTTTTATCCATACAGGTAATGCCTCCGGATTTTAAGCGCAAAAATGATTGCTGCCAACTCTAGATCATGAGTAGGATAATTCCTCTCATATTCTTTGGGTTGTCGTGAGGCATAGGCTATGACTTTCCCATGTTACATGAGAACACATCCTAACCCTCTGCCCGAAGCATCTTTGTAGATGAAAATTCCTCCGAACTAGATGGTATTGTCAGAACAAGTGTTATAATGAGTCTCCTCTTGAGTTCTTGAAAACTCTTCTCACATTCCTTGCTCCAACCAAATTTTGTATCTTTTCTAGTCAGCTGAGTTAATGGAGTAGCAATTTGAGAAAACCCTTCTATGAATCTCCGATAATAACCACCTAAGCCGAGAAAGCTACGTACTTCGGTCACTGACTTAGGTTGCTCTCAGCTTTGAATTGCTTCAATCTTTGTCGGGTCAACAGATATTCCATGATTTGATATCACGTGCCCAAGGAATGTTTCTTCCCCAAGCCAGAACTCGCATTTCTTTAACTTGGCATATATCTTATTTTCACGAAGCTTTTGGAGTATCAGCCTCAAGTGTTGCTCATGATCTTCACGGATTTTGGAGTATATGAGGATGTCATCAATAATGACAACCACAAAATGATCCAAATATTCCTTGAATACTCATTTCATCATATCCATGAAGGCAGCAGGAGCATTAGTCAATCCAAAAGACATGAATAGGAAATCATAATGCCCGTACTGAGTTCTAAAAGCAGTCTTTGGAATGTCATCAGTTTTAATCTTTAACTGATGATATCCTGAACGAAGATCGATCTTTGAAAAAAAATTGGTGCCTTGCAACTGGTCAAACAGGTCATCAATGCATGGCAATGGGTACCTATTTTTGATGGTAACGTGATTCAACTCCCGATAGTCAATACAAAGTCACATATTTCCATCTTTCTTCTTCACGAACAGAATAGGAGCACCCCAAGGAGACGTACTAGGACGAATGAAACTGATGTCTAATAATTCCACCAGTTGGGCTTTTAACTCATAAAGTTCAATAGGAGCCATTCGATATGAGGCTTTGAAAATGGGTTTTGTACCGAGTTTAAGGTCGATACAAAATTTGATTTCACGCTCTAGGGGTAGGCCGGGAAGATCTTCAGGGAATACGTTAGGAAATTTATTAACAATAGAAATATCATTCAAAAGTGACATATTATTGTTTAAATCCGTGACATGGGCTAATAAAGCTTGACATCCGTTTTTCAATAAACAAATAGCTTTATGACTTGATATGACAGTGATTGACTTTAGTGGTTTGGTTGCTTGAATTCGCATACTAGGTTGGTTAGGAATATAAAAGCTAACAACCTTACAAAAATAATTAATTTTTGCATGATGAGTAGTTAACCAATCAATTCCTAAAATCACATCAAATGCAAGTATTTTCAAAGAGATAAGATCGACAGGTAACGTGCGGTTGCCGATTTGAATCAAACAAGACTTATAAACAGTGGATGTAATGAAGGTTTCTCCCAATGAAGTTTCAACAGATAAGTCAAAGTCTAATTTCTCCGGAGTTCAATTTAAATGTTGAGCGCAAGTAGAAGAAATAAAAAAATGGGTAGAACAGGTATCAAATAAGATATAGACTTCGCTAGAGTTTATAATTAGCTTACACGTGATAACTTCGTTCGGGTTCCTCACTTTTTGGGAGGTCACAAAAAACGTTCTTCTTTGAACTACTGGCTATGAATTGTCTGGGACAACCTTTGGTGTCTGCATCCCAGCTGGACTTGACTTTACTACATGAAAAAATCGGGCTAGGTGACCTTCTCTTCCATAATTATAACATGCTTTGGACTGTTGTGTACAGTTTGGACTGATGTGTCCCTCCCCTCCGCATTTATAACATACAATCGGTGGTCGTTCTCCTTCCTTAACAACGATTGCTGGTGCTGACGTCTTTCCATCATTATTGAATCTCTTCTTCTTAAAATTTCCATTCCTATTATCTTGGCCATGATTACCACCGAAGTGGTTACCATTTCTGGCATGTTGATTCCCTCCACGTTTGTTGTCACCACATTGATAACTGCTACCACTGGTATTATCATTTTGTCAACTGCTCTCCCTTGGTTGGGTTGACTCATTATCGCTCTCCAATAACTAAGCCCTATTTACAACATCTGAATGCAAACACAGTTTGTGAGAAATGAGGTATTGACGTATTTCGGGTTTCAAACCTCGCAGGAACATTCGTGTCATACGCTCCTCATTATCAATAAAATGGGATGTAAACCGGGATAACTCCACAAACTTAGCCTCGTACTGTGACACGGTCATATTTTTTTGCTCCAATTTGATGAACACCACCTCCTTCATGTAACGAATACTTTCGGGAAAGTACTTGTCATTGAATAGTTCTTGGAACTTCTCCCAAGACATTTTGAGTGCGGCAGGCTGAGTAGGTTTTATTGATTCCCACCAATAATCTGCCTCTCATCTCAACATGAAGGTGGCAAAGGGAACCTTTTTCTCCTCGGAGCATCCAAGGACATAAAATATCATGGTGATCTAATTTATTCACGTCTCTACCATAAGTGGTTCTGGCTTTCCCAAAAACTCTGGGGACCATCCGTGAGTTGCCAGTGTTTCCACCTATATTTTGGATAGGAGTCTCTCTCGCCTGATGTTGCATGAATTTCAGAAAGCCTCTAAACATCCCATCGTTCATCATTTGGTTGGTGTTGTTGTTTACCTGAGGATCATTACCTTCTTGATGTACGTTATCCTGGGTATTGATCAATGGTGACTCAACAGTCTCATGTGCTCCATTGCTTAACTCGACATTTTCAGATGTCATTTTCAAACACTGCCACAAAACAAGGGTTAATTGACATGCCATATATTATCTCTATATTATGACCGACCAATTAAATAACAAATAAACTTAGATAGGTCATACTAGCGAATGATTTCCCCGTCTCTCCCCTCCTAGTTCTTGTCTCACATCTCAGCCAGGGATCATATCCCTAAGCTTTAATACCAAATGTGATGCCCCCAAAAAAGGTATACATCACCCATTCTGAGTCGCGAAATGCATGGTACAAAATTCAAATACAAACTTAATTAATACAACTGTCGTGTAAAATACGACAAACATGGCTGAGTTTTTATAAGGAATAATGTCTCAGAGACAATATCCAAACTCAAATTCAATCCTTATTACATTTATTATCACACTAAATAGTGAGGACTACTAAAACAACCATCTCGAACTGTCACTCCATTCCCTGACTAGTCCCGGCTACGTTCTCATTTACTAAAGAGAACAATGAAAGCAAAAGGGTGAGCTCAACTAGCCCAGTAAGAAATATTATGACTAAGATAATGCAAAATAAATTATCGTTAGCCTTTAACAGTGTTAAACTGATAAAATACAATTAACATCATGTTTAACTGCAGCGGAACAAGCAATCCATTAGAAGAGTCAAGTAGAGCATGATATCTATTATCTTCTATGATTTAAAAATTTTATCATCAATTTTATCGCTAAGACTCATCTTCATAAATAATCCACATCATCGAATCATCCCTACACTACGGGCCAAGGATATTCATTAGTATCACGTCCACGAATTATCCGTGCACTACGGGCCAAGGATATTCGTGTAATCATCAATGGTCATGATCATGCCAACAACTGTCCATCAATGCACTACGGGCCAATGATGACTTTTAACACATCATTTGTAACATTATGGGTCATAATTATACCAAATAATCCCTAGTCATAATCATACTAACCAACAGTCCATCAATGCATGTAAGCCAAAGATGACTTTCATCATAATATAAGCATGAAGATGATAACAATGATATAAGAATTCAATTAAAAGAAAGCAAAGGATAAATTTTTAAATATTTATAATTCAATTTATCCAGAATTCAATAATGTCCAAATTGTCAACATGATACTGCTTTGTGGAGTAAAATTCAAGAATAATATTATATCAAAAATGATTTGGACATCAAAGAAATCAATTTTTGTCATGAATAGTACCTCGGGTGAATAGTACCCCATGAATAGTACTTCGTGAAGAGAACCCGCAAATAGTACTTTATGAATAGTACTCATGAATAGTACTTTGTGAATAATACCTATGAATAGTACTTTATGAATAGTACTCCAGCATGAAAAGCTTAAAATTTAACAAAAATATTTAGAAAATATCCTTGTGAAACGATACTAGATGAAGTGCAAATTGCAAGGATATTCTATAAATTTTACGGATTATAGAAGCAATACTTTAACAGAATGACTGTAGAATTAGGAATACGAAATGAAATAATATTACTCATATACTACAGAGTATGTAAGCAAATATTATTTCATATGAATATTGAACAAAAATAATATCCCTTACCTTAGAAGAAGACTGGATACTGAAATAGTGAAGTAGCAGAATACTCTTCTTCTTTCTCTCTATAGCTTCTCTCTTTATAATTGCTCTTATGAGTCTTAGTGAATTGGTGAGAATAAAAGAAGAATGAGCTTCTATTTATAGGAAAACATAGTTTTGATAATTGCACATTTTGGGGCTCGAATTATTACAGTATAGTACCTTCATTTTTTCCTCCATTTTTAATTTAGTCCAAGTATTATCAAATTTGCACCACCTCCCCTAATAGTGTATGCGTGTGAATCAATAGTACATGCATGTGAATCAATAGTTCTATTTATGTGAATAAATAGTTATATGTATGTGAACTAATAGCAATTAATTGCTCATTTATCCGATTAATTACCCGATTAGTCAATTTAACCTCTAGAAATTAATTATTATCGAAATAAATATCGATTTCAACTAACACTAATAATCCCAATACAATGGAAATATTAATTTCATCTTTAATCAATACGAACTTATTCATTATTAATATTATATCTCACAGTATTTAACAACCAGATCATTCCCAGGAAAGATAGGGCTTTTCAATAAGAATTTCTCCCTATTGACGCACAATTAGGTGACCAAACCCCTTTCCTCGACAGAACTCTCTAGACATCGTCAATATTGCAAATAATAATATGAATAACTTTGTCATTTCAATCATTGATTTAAAAATATAAAATATTATGCAAATGATACTGTGACAATAATTGAATCAATAATATGAGAGATATTATGCAGCAATTACTGTAGCAATAATTGAGTATAACCGAGTGACTTATCATGTAAGCATCAATAATCAATACCGTATGGTACTATGCAACCATATGTATTACTGTACTTTTATCAGCGGTTATTTCAACAGTTTAACGGTAAAACTTTCACCGTTATTTTTATAAAAAGATATTTCTATCATTTTCTAACTCCGACAATACTTCCGTTATGGGTTCCACCAATGATTGTGTCATCGTACGAATATTTCCTGTTAAAACGAATATTTTCTAACCAATCGAATATTTTATAATAACTTACTTACTTTGCAAAATTTGTAAATATTACGCACAACTATAACATTATATCAAATCCACACCATAATAATCAAAAATATATTTCGAGGAAAATTAATCTTTATTTATAAAAGTTGGGGTCTTACAATATTATTCTGAACATTCTTGTTAAATTTTAATCTTTTCATGTCGGGGTGCTTTTCACGGAGTACTATTCACGAAGTACTATTCACATGGTACTATTTACCTGGGGTACTATTCACAACAAAAATTGGTTTCTTTTCTGTCCAAATTATTTTTGATACATGAATGTTATTCTTGAAATTTACTCTACAAAGCAGTTATCATGTTGACAATTTGAACATTTTTAAACTCTAGATAAATTAAAAATCTTTAATATTTATCCTTGATTTCGTTTAATCGATGCTTATATCATTGTTATCATCCTCATGCTTAATTTGTGATGAAAGCCATCTTTGGCCCGTAGTGCATAGATAGACTGTTGATTGGTATGATTATGACCAGGAATTTTGTATCGGTATAATCATGACCTGTAATGTTACAAATGATGTGGTAAAAGTCCTCATTGACACGTATTGCATTGATGGACAGTTGTTGTCATGATCATGACCATTGGTGATAATAATAAATATCCTTGGCCCGTAGTGCATGGATAATTCGTGGATGTGATACTAACGAATATCATTGGCCCATAGTGCATGGATAATTCGATGATGTGGATTATTTCTTGAGATGTGTTACAACGATAAAATATTGGTTATGAACTTTTAAATCATAGAAGATAGTAAATATCATGCTCTACTTGACTCTTCTAATGGATTGCTTGTTCCGCTGCAGTTAAACTTGTTGTTTATTATATTCTATTAGTTTTACACTATTGAAGGCTAACGATAATTTATTCTGCATTATCTTAGTTATAATATTCTTTACTGGGCTAGTTGAGCTCACCCTTTGCTTTTATTGTCCTCTTCAGGAAATGAGAACATAGTCGGGACTAGTCGGGGAATGGAGTGACGGTCCGAGATGATGACTGTAGTAGTCCTTACTATTTTATAAAATAGTGTGATAATAATTGTAATGAGGACTCCATTTGAGTTTGGATATTGTATATGAGTCAATATTCGTGTTAAAACTCTCAGCTTATGTTTTGTCGTATTTTACAGGACAAATGTATAATTAAGTTTGTATTTGAATTATGTACCATGTATTTGGTGACTTAGAATGGGTAGTGTATACCTATTTTGGGGGCGACATAGTTGGTATCAAAGCTTAGGGATATGATCCTTAGCTGAGATTTGAGGCTAGAACTAGGAGGGGAGAGACGGGTAACACCTTCACTAGTATGACCTACCTAAGCTTATTTGTTATTTAATTTGTCGGTCAAAATATAGGGATAATATTTGGCATGTCAATTAACCATTATTTTGTGGTAGTGTTTGAAAATGGCATCTGAAAATGTTGAGATAAGCAATGGAGCACATGAGATCGTTGAGTCACTGATGATCAATAACCAGGATAATGTGCATCAGGAAGCCAATAATCCTTATATAAATAACAACACCGACCAAATGATGAACGACGGGATGCTTAGGAACTTTCTGCAATTCATGCAACATCAGGCGAGAGAGACTCCTATTCAAAATGCAGGTGGAAACACTAGTAACTCACGGATGGTCACTGCTAAGCAATTCAAGGAGCTGGGACCACCGAAGTTTTTGGGAAAGCCAGAACCACTTAAGGCAGAGATGTGGATTAAGTAGATCACCAAGATATTTAATGTCTTGGGATGCTCCGAGGAGCAAAATGTTCCTTTGGCCACCTTAATGTTGTGAGGAGAGGCAGATCATTGGTGGGAATCTATAAAACATACTCAGCCTGCCGCACTAAAGATGTTTTGGGAGAAGTTCCAAGAATTGTTCAACAACAAGTACTTTCGTGAAAGTATTCATCACATGAAGGAGGTAGAATTCATCAAGCTGGAGCAAAACAATATGACAGTATCGCAGTACGAGGCTAAGTTTGTCGAGTTATCCTGGTTTGCATCCCATTTGGTAGATAATGAGGAGCGTGTGACGCGGATGTTTCTAAGAGGTTTGAAACCCGAAATACATCAATACCTCATTTCTCACAAACTTTGTTTGTATTCAGATGTTATGAATAGGGCTCAGTTATTGGAGTGCGATAATGAGTCAACCTAACCAAGAGATTGCAGCCGGCAAAATGATAATACCAGTGGTAGTAGTCATCGAAGCGGTGACAACAAACATGGAGGAAATCAATATGCCAGAAATGGTAACCACTTTGGTGGTAATCCTGGCCAAGATAATAGAAGTAGATATTTCAAAAAGAGGAGATTCAACAATGATGGAAAGACAGTAGCACCAACACCCATTTTCAAGGAAGGAGAACGACCATTGGTCGTGTAATGCCCCGAAATCCGGTATATCTTCACACCCGGATTTCGTGCATCATGAGTACATCATTCTTCCAAACATACATAATTATATAGCTAAATATAACAACATACATTCTCAAATCCCAGATTCTAATACCTTATAACCTCATTCATTACAAATAATGATAATTACATTATTTTTTTCATCTTACACGAGTGACTTTTATCTGCCACCAAGGATACATAACAGTTCATTAAACTATTCTATAGTTTAATTACATTATTCTATATTACAAGTCTTGACTTGATCTTCTGGCTCATTCATGTACTGAATGGCACTTCTTCTAGATACTGGTCAGCTAGATCTTTACGGGATCCTTAAGTTCTTTCTAACATCGTTCATTGAAAATGTTTATATTTAAAGCAAGTGTGAGCATTCAATTTCTCAGCAAGTCTTAGCAATTGAATAAACAACCTCAAGAATTTAAACATTCTTTTAAGACTTCAATAACCGAACAAAGGTTATAAAACAACTTGAATAATAGGAATAATCCTGATTCCTATCATTTTAAAACATTAGTCACATTTACTTTGAAATACTTTCATTCTTCTACCTTTTTCATACACATCTTGTATGGCTAGAATCATTAGCACAAACTTAACAATAACAGTTCATGTATAAATAGAACGTTCTCATATTAAATAGTTCAATCATAGAACAGTTCATCTCATAGAAACACCGAAGTGTTAAAATTATGGCACAAGGCCTCATACATTCTACCACCTTGTACAAATATCACACATTTGCACATAGATAAAACTTCTCAAGTTCAACATCTGAGAAGTTTAAGGAAACTATCATTCATTTAGAATATGAATAAAGTCAGGAAACTTGCCTTACGCACAGCTACAGCTTATAGTTTATGCTGAACTACTTATTCCAATCCCTATATAGCACATAAGGAAATAACACATACACCAATTAGTCATATACTTGACTTTACGCATTGGTTTACTAAACTTTACTTCTTAAGGTTTGCGTTCTTGCAATCTAAGTTTACGCGACCAACTTTCTTTACCGATTTATGGCTTCATGACATACGGAGATGTCTTAACTCATACGATCATCATCTTTGATGATTTACATTCTTATCTTTTTCTTACAACTCTCCTAGGACTCAGCACACATCGTGTCTCTGCTAGTAGTCCATATGGTACTCTGAGTGGTTTCCCACAAACAACCAATAAACAAGTTCCCATCTCATCTACATTGTCTTTCACATTGAGTTAGATCAGTTGCCAGTTTTGTATATACCTTCGCTCTCTGAAGGAATTGTTTAGCCCATATGCCATATGTCAAACATCAAAGGTTATGATTGTACCACCACCTAAACTTATCTTAACTTATCCGAACCATTAAAACTATAACGTTCGTTAAGTTAATTTCTCATTCCTTATAGCTTTCTGGAAACTAAATGCCATACCTCAGGATTCACTCTTTATCGACTAAGTCATACAGTCTTTTGTATACTCAGAACGACCATTCAATATTAATTATACGCATTCAAAGTGTTAAGCATTTTACATTACCTTATTCTTATCTTACAACGCCCGGTTCATTCGACTCAGAACGTCATCCAAGTTAATCATTAACTCGGCTTCTTTACATTAAACGTCATTGTCTTTAATTCCATTCTTCACTGTTCACAGGTTTCATCATTGGTTTTCATTACCCTACAGTCAAACCATACACGGGGTGTAGGTTCTGCTCATTTAATATTCGAGTACACTCAACCCTTACGTCGGTTAAAGTGTTTAACGCTAATATTTCATTCTAACATTCTCTCTTCGACTCACATTCGGCTTTCATTAATCTTGATACCGTTTATTACGGCTTTCTTGATAAATCATATCTTACTTATTACTTTCATTATCCATTACATGAACCCCATGTTCATTACTCTTTCTTAATGTCGAAGCCATACGATTCGTTGTATGCTAAGACCGATCGTTCATCGCAATTGCGTTGCGTTCACAGTGTCCATACGCTTTACATTTATCTCTCATTAGGACATCATAACATTGAAATGTTATACATCATCCTCATCACTCAATGTATAAGGAATCACAATCATAGCAATCCCTCACGTTCGTTTTATCGCGACTACGGTCCCCGAATATCTGTTACGTAATCTACCGCTTAAATTCTATGTCTTTTAATCTCGTTCGATCTTTCAATTCAACCTTCATTTAAGTTTTAAATCACTTGATTAAGTGTTACTTTACGCAAACTATATGTTCTTTATCTTCCCTTACACTTCCCCCAAGAGTTGAACAGTTAAAAGCTCTTCTCTGGCTTTGCCACACTGCCACAGACTGCACTTGGTTCCTTCTCTTTCTCTCGCGCTGCAACACCACTCAAAGAAGATAGCTAACCGTCTCAGGCTAGCAACTGCAAACACGCCTCCCAAGGCATGGTAAGGCTAAATGCCTGCCAAGCCTCAATCCTTGAAATATTTTTTCTAAGTCTTTTACACATTTAAGACGCTTACTTCCCGATTTCACAACTTATTCGTTATAACTCAGAACGAGGTCATTCGAAAGCCATTATCTTCCTTATCTTACATACTTCAATTTTCCTTGGACAAAACTTCATTCTAAATCCGTTAATATTCCATTCGATTGGCTTAATCTTCATCATTCTTTTATTTTATGTTATTAACGTTCTTCGTTCGTTCATCCGTAATTCGGTCATCCGAACTCGGAACTCATTCATTCTTGAGTCCACGACTCATGTTTTCTACGTTCTCTTACATTCTTATGAAACCCTACACGTTCGGGTTCATCTATACACTTTCTAATTCTCGTTTACAAAATTTTCGCCATAACTTCGTTATAGCTAAGTTTAATCCGTTCTTCAGGAATGTTTCTACCGTTCCTAACCAAGAAATAAGAAACTAACTTATACGCGATGGTTTTAAACTTGTCCATCAACAAAAATTATACTACGATGGTTTTAAATTTGTCCATCAACAACGTTCTTCGTGTTCTTCGCTTTCTTCGTTAGTTCTTCGTTTTTAATAGATATTTTGATTACGATTTCACTTTTTCTTGGAATTCGGTGTTATAAAATACCATTCCTTACTAATTTCACCAAATCGTTCATATGTTTCATTCGGATCATTCAAATTCATTACGAAACTTATACTTCCTTAAGAAATTTATAAACTAAACTTTTAATTTCTTATTTCTTCTTTTTCTTATGATTTCAACTATAGGAAAATCATTCTTAACGTCTTTTACTTCTATTCTCATTAAGTTATGTTTCTAACATAGAAAACTTAAAAAAAAATTAATTAGAAGTTAGGTTTTGGATTACCTTTCTCCTTTAATCTCCTTCCGTTGGACAAAGTTTGCACACGAGCAAGCTTTTCCTCCTCCTTCTCCTCATCATCCGACCTCTCTCTCTCTCTCTCTCTCAAGTGTTGGTGATTTTTAAAATCACCAACAAATGAAATTAAGGTTTCCTTTTATAGATTTTCAAAGCTAGGGGCAAAATAGTCATTTCGCCCCTAAAGTTACTATTCATACCTCCTTACTATTCTACCTCCTTACTATTCACGAAGCTTTTCCTGGAAGTGTTACCTCCTTTCTAGTCTAACAAAAAGGACTTTAACTCATGCAAGCATACATGGGTCAACAATTAGTACAGAGTAAGAAAAGTATCGATCCACGGAAGAGTTATAAATCTAAATTATCATGCAACAACTATATCACTATTTTTATATGCTTAAACGAGCAACTCTCAATTATGATTGATTCTAAATTTAATTCATGAAATAAAAATATAATACTAAAGTAATGTAATCAAATTTGGAGAAGAATTGGATTCTAATTTCATTTAATATTTCATCTAAACTGCAACCATCATGTAATGTTTACATGTTTATCATGGAAAATTAGTCAAGAGCACAATAGTGGACATAACCATTTGTCAATGAACTATGACCAATTTACATAACCTCCACATATGATAGAAATCATGTAAGCAACACTATTACCAAGATCACTATATGTCTATGTGAAATTGCAACAATAATGAATTAAGTGTAGGCTCTTTTCATGACTACACACGGTGAAACGGTATATGTCTATCTGGTTCACGAATCTCAAAGCTTAACAATTCAGCCTCAAGAACATATGCCATTATGATTTAATCCATACTCATATTTTATTTTTCAAATTCATATAAGCATACAAGGTGAATGGTGATCAATCATTCATTCATTACGCTCAATCAAAATGTGGTTAATCCAATGGTAAACATACAACAATACACTCAGATATATAAATTTAGACTACATATCAAAATCCATTAGAATCCCATAATGGAGTTTAGTTCATTTCTGAACCAAAAGCCATTAAGGGATTGAACCAATTCATAGAATTAAATACTGCAAACAAAAGAGATAATAGAAATGATAAACAAATATATTAAACCCAATTGCAGAATCTGTTCCAAGCTTGTTCCAATGCACCAGTAATCTCTAGAAATAAAACTAATGATTATTGAATAACTAAGATGAAGAGAGGATATAAAATGTATCAAAAAAATGATCAAAACCTCTCTAGACTAGTTAAAACTTAAGAACCCTAATTACTAATATGAAAACTGATTAAAGATTCCAATAAAACACGTCTGGTACCAACCAGCATTGTTCAGTTGAGCCTAAGGCGCTCAAATTTCAAATTACAAAAAGTCAACAAAACAGACTGCAGAGGACTCTTGCGGCCGCGTGAAATCATAGAGTAAAATGGGCGCGGGCGCGCTATGGAAATGTCTACTAAAGTCTTAGCGCATGCGCGCGAGATTCCTTCCTTGCTGGGGCGTGGCCACGCGATATTGTAATTTAGACTCTGTATGCATGTAGCGCAGGCGCGCGAGATTAGGCTTGTTTAGCAGCGCGGCCGTGTTGCTTCGTTATTTTGTCCTCTGATGTTTTGCTGCTGTTGCTTCTTGTTCGTTATTGATCATTCTTCATTCTTTCTCTTTTTCATTGCATTCGTTTACTACTTCAGTCCTCATCTGCTTATGTTCATCTTGCCATGCCTTTTCTAGCTTCACGCCACCATACTAATGTCATTCCCTGCCATTTCTTGCCATAGGAGTTCCAACTACAATCACTACAAAATTAACATAAAATGCAACTAAAATATAGTAAAAACAACTTGAGATGAGCATTATTCTAGTGAGTTGGTATCCAATAAGTAGGTATAAAACCTACTTATCAAATACCCCCAAACTTGAACTATTGCTTGCCCTCAAGAAATGCATATGACAACAAACAATGCAATGCAACTACATGCTATGCAAACTAAACTATGATGCAAATGAGTCCCAAGTTTTTCCAACTAAAATGGAATTCCAATCTAATGTGCCTCCGCGAATTATCCAGATTCAAGAATAAAATGTCAAACTAAGTTATAAACATAATATCATACACTCAAATAAACCATACTCACTATAAAGATGTTGTGTGTGTGTGGTGTTCACCAAAAACTTGAAAAAAGCAAAGAATACACATGTTATACTACTTAAAATAGAAAATTGCAGTCTAAATCAAGATCCATGTATACTAATGCAATAAAAACTAATCCAACACATCAATACAAACTAAGGTTCAACAATGGGTTTAAATTGCTTTATTTTTACTCACGAGGGCGATTTTCGCACTTTCCAGCGGTGTTTATTGCTATATTTTTTTTACACAGCGAGTGCATTTTACGCTCCATCTCGCCCCTTCCAAGGATTCAATAATTCAGCTCAGGAAGGTTCCAAGATAGATTTATTTTTATACACAATAAGCATACCCATGTGTTCCCAAAGTTTGATTATCAATGTTTTCATAGCTTAAGTCCACTTTCTACACAATTCTCTTTTTTTAAAAAAACTACATTTTCTATTAAGTAATAAAAACATAGTACTCTTATACCAACAAGCATATGTGAACACGTGTGTGCTAACCGAAAGCATTTAAACAACAGGCATGGATTACATCATGTAAAGCATTATAGCTAAGCTAATGTTATCCATTAAATTCAAAAATCCTTCAAAATTAAATTTCATCATTGGCTAGACTCAAACTCCATAAAGCTAGAAATTTGTGACATGCAACTAAACACATAACTAAAACATATAATAACTACTAAAAACAAAAAAAAAATTCTTCAATTACTTACTAACACATAATCATGCAAAAGTTAAACTAAACATGCAAAAATATGCAAATTAACTACATGCAACTACACTACTACCCAATACCCCCAAACTTAACATATTCATTGTCCCAATGAATGAAGGTATAAGGTTTAAAGGAACTCCCCTAATGATCATCTGCACCACCCTCTTCAGGTGGTGAATCCGGTGGTGGAAATGACACTACAGTTCCAAATTGTGGCCACTCTTCATCTTCTGCTAGAGACCTCGTCAAACCCGTAGCAAACACTACAAAGTTATTGTACATAGAATCAACCTTCCTCTCCAACCTTCAGAGTTGTCGATCATCAGTAGCAGTAGTGGCTTGAGTTGACGTGCCTGCTTCATTTATCTTTGAGGGTTGCGATGATGGCGTAGCTGATGCGGGACGAAGGATGAAACCCTTACCCCTTGGGTGTGGGGTACCTCCTGCCCAATCTTTGAATTTTGCTATCGTGGCGTGAGTGATATCCTGACTTGGATATTGCAGCTGTTCATCTGTCCACCTAACTCCTACCCGAGCACACAAATGAGCAACAATCGAGGCATGTGGTATACTTCTTGTGGTGCTCCCCCACATATAACGTAACATGTTCTGATTAAGGAGATGACTAACGTCAATGTATTTCCCTGTAACAATCCCCCATAGAATGATTGTTCGCTCAATTCTAATCTCATGTTGATTAGATGATGGCATGAGTTTTGCACAAATAAAGAGATTCCAAGCCTTGGCAAAACGATTGAGAGTTGAAGCCGAAAAGGTCCTGGGTTGATTAGTGCCTGGCTTGTAAGTCCATTGTGTCCCTGGTATACACAAATCAGTAATAACCTCATCTAGGTCTATCTCCATTTGTTCCGCCTCAACCCAATTTGTACGTATAGTTGGAGGGTCAGGTAAATTGAAGACATCACGAATTTCCCTTGGGCGATAGTCCAGTTAAGCCCCTCAGACAAAAGAAAAGCCACTCATTGTCTCCTTTGCATTTACATAAAATTCCCTTACAATGGCCATAGGTGCGGCCATTGGTATAGTGAAGACTCCATGCTAACATCTTTCCCTGATCAAATCTTTCAATTGCCCATTTTGTGCCTCTGGCTTGAACCCGCTCTCTCTAACAAATGATTTAGCCACAATTCGGTAATACTCTAACTGGGCATCAAGACTGACAAACTTGGAGAAATCTACATTGTCACCACTCTGGCTGCTTGCAGAAGACGATTCTGGAGTGCGAGAACGAGCACGTTTTGGTCTCATTATGCTGATAAAAAGAAAAACTCCAAATTGAAAAGAAGAATTGGACTGAGAAATTACGTGCACTGAACTCCCCCAAACTTACTGTTTTAACTCACTCTCTAAAGAAACCTTAACTTGTCTTTGACTGATTATAGGATAAAGATAGATGTTTGAATATGGATAAGAGGATGGAATGCGTATATAATGGGGTGAGGAGTTACAAATTTGAAATGGAACGGTTGGGAGATGAGTCGTGCATCTGTGGAGAGAAAGGGATACGCACGATTCGAATGTAACTGATATTAGAAATGGGAAAAGACACGTCTTTAAAAACTTAAAATATTTTCAAACTTCAGTTTCGGGCACGGCCGCGCGGTTTTTAAACTGGATAGTGGCGCGGGCACGCGATAGGTTATGCTGCATAGATATATGGCACGGACGCGCCATTTTGCACTGATTTTCTTGCGCGGTCGCGCTGCCCTGCATCCTACCATACTTATCTTCATCTTTAAAAATATCAAAGCAGCTACTGATAATCTCCAATGCACCTATACAACAACAAATATCTTCTCTGTGACTGATTATAGGATAAAGATAGAAGTTTGAATATGGATAAGAGGATGGAATGCGTATATAATGGGGTGAGGAGTTACGAATTTGAAATGGAACGGTTGGGAGAGGAGTCGTGCATCTGTAGTGAGAAAGGGATACACACGATTTGAATGTAACTGATATTAGAAATGGGAAAAGACACGTCTTTAAAAACTTAAAAAATTTTCAAACTCCTATCTCGGCGAAGGCCATGGTTTTAAATTGGATAGTGGCCAGCGCGTCACGATAGGTTATCTTTGCGATAGAAATATAGGCGCGGATCATCATTTTACATGATTTTCTTGTGTGTGGTTGTCTTTGCCACTGCATCCTACCATACTGATCTTCATCTTTAAAAATATCAAAGCAGCTACTGATAATCTCCAATGCACCTATACAACAACAAATATCGGTATAAAAAATATCAAGTCTCCAAAATCAAAACATGAACTAATGACTATGCATAAATGACTATCCTAGAACAATACTTTCTATGCTGCGCTTAATCATCATCATATGCACATTCAGCTCCAATAATACTTATTCCACACTTGTTATGCTATAACAACTAACATGAAAATGAGATATAAAATATGATCAAAATAGAATTAAACAAGAGATAAGAATAGAAATTATGGGGTTCCTCCCATTTAGCGCTAAGTTATAGTCAATTAGCTTGACTATCTCTGACATCAATCATGTTGAAGAAATAATGGAGGTGACTTTCTGCCTGTCAACCTCACCACCATAGTAGTGCTTAAGTCATTGTCCATTCACTTTGAACGGCTTATTTGGGAATTTGTCAAATACCTCTACTGCCCCATGTGGATAAACTGTCTTCGCTGTAAATGGCTCTGACCACCTTGATTTGAGCTTCCCAGGAAAAAGTTTAAGTCTTGAATTAAACAACAAAACTCTTTTTCCCAGCTCGAATACTCTCTCCATAATCTTGCGATCATGCCATTTCTTCACCTTTTCTTTATACAACTTGGAGTTTTCATATGCCTGTAATTTGAATTCATCCAACTCATTGAGTTGGAGTAGGCGTTTTTCACCTGCAGCCTTCAAATCAAAGTTGAGCTTCCTGATTGCCCAATACGCCTTATGCTCAAGCTCCATGGGAAGGTGACAAGACTTTCCATAAACCAGCTGAAATGATGACATACCCAACGGAGTCTTGTAAGCAGTCTTATACGCCCATACAGCATCATCAAGTTTTAATGACCAATCCTTTCTTGTGGGGTTCAGGACTTTCTCCAAAATTCTCTTTACTTCACGATTTGAAACCTCTGCTTGGCTATTGGTTTGAGGATGGTAAGCTGTAGCAATGCGATGATTTACCCCATACTTAGCCAACAAAGTTGTAAACTGTCGATTACAGAAATGACTGCCTTCATCACTAATAATAGCACTTGGAGTCCCGAACCTTGTAAAAATACTTCTTTGTAAAAATCATAGGACCACTTTGGCATCATTAGTTGGAAGAGCTGCCACTTCCACCCACTTCGAAACATAGTCGACTGCTAACAAGATGTATAAATTTCCACATGAAGAAACGTAAGGACCCATGAAATCTATCCCCAAAACATCAAAAATTTCAACCTCGAGGATCATGTTCAATGGCATCTCATTCCTTTTCGATATATTCCCAACTCTTTGACATCTGTCACATCTCTGGACAAAATTGTAAGCATCTTTAAAAATCATCGGCCAGTAGAATCCTACTTGTAACACTCGAGCCGATGTCCTCTCTCCACCGTAGTGACCTCCATATAATGAAGTGTGGCAGTCTTGTAAAATCCCCTCTGTCTCACTCTATGGGATACATCTCTTTATAATCTGATCAACACATTATTTGAACAAATATGGTTCATCCCATATAAACCACTTCACGTCATGCAAAAATTTCTTCTTTTCATGACCAACTAAGTCAGAAGGGATCATCCTGCTCACCAAGTAGTTCGCATAGTTTGTAAACCATGGCACTTCCCCTTTCACCACAAATAATTGTTCATCCAGAAAGGACTCATTAATCACAATCTTGTCATCTACCTCCCTTCCCGGATTTTCTAGTCGAGATAAGTGGTCCGCCACTTGGTTCTCAGTTCGCTTTCTGTCCTTAATCTCCAAATCGAATTCTTGCAACAAAAGTATCCATCTGATCAAATGAGGCTTTGCATCCTTCTTTGCCACCAAATATCAAATTACCGCATGATCCGTGTACACTATCACCCTTGTACCAATCAAATAATCCTGAAACTTGTCAAAAGCATACACAACTGCCAATAATTCCTTCTCTGTTGTGGTGTAGTTCAACTGAGCATCAGTAAGGGTCTTGCTCGTATAGTATATCACATGAAAAATCTTTTCCCTTCTCTGGCCCAAAATAGCCCCCACAACATAATCACTGGCATCACACATCAACTCGAATGGTAGGTCCAGATCTAGTGTTATAATCATTGGTGATGACGTTAACTTCCTCTTTAAATGCTCAAATGCAGTCAGGCAATCCTCATCAAACCTGAACTGTGCATCCTTCTCCAATAAACTGCAAAGTGGCTTTGTTATCTTGGAGAAATCTTTAATGAATCTACGATAGAAGCCTGAATGTCCTAGAAAACTTCGAACACCTTTTATAGAAGTACGTGGTGGCAAATTCTCTATAGTCTCCAATTTGGCCCTATACACCTCTAGTCCTTTCTTTGACACCTTATGTCCCAAAATGATTCCTTCATGTACCATAAAATGGCACTTTTCCCAATTTAACACCAAGTTCGTCTCAACACATTTTCTCAATATGATCACTAAATTTTCCAAACACAAATCGAAAGAATCACCAAATACTAAAAAGTCATCCATAAACACCTCCACATTATGCTCCACCATATCTTAAAAGATAGCCATCATACATCTCTGAAAAGTTGTTGGAGCATTGCACAAACCAAAAGACATCCTTCTGAAGGCGAATGTACCATATGGACATGTAAAAGTTATCTTTTCTTGGTGTTCTGGAGCTATCACAATCTGATTGTAGCCTGAATACATGTCCAGAAGGCAAAAAAACTTATGACTCGCTAGTCTATCCAACATCTGATCGATAAATGGCAGTGGGAAGTGATCTTTCCACGTAGCTTTGTTAAGTCTGTGGTAGTCCATGCAAACTCTCCACCCCGTCACTGTTCTCGTTAGAATTAACTCATTGTTTTCATTAGAGACTACGGTCATACCACCCTTCTTCGGTACACACTGTATCGGGCTCACCCATGAGCTCTCTAAAATCGGATATATAATGCCTGCATCCAGCCATTTCAACACTTCCTTCTTGACCACTTCCTTTATGAGTGGATTAAGTCTTCTTTGTTGTTCCACTGAAGGCTTGTTATCATCTTCCAGTAGGATCTTGTGCATACAGAAAGATGGGTTGTCCTTTTTATATCTGCTATAGTCCACCCAATTGCTGACTTGAACTCTCTGAGAACTCTTAGCAGTTTTTCTTCCTGAAAAGATGTTAGTGCAGAAGAAATAATCATAGGTAATTTTGAATTCTCATTTAAAAATGCATACCTTAAATGGTCTGGAAGTGGTTTCAATTCAAGTTCTGGAGGTGTCTCAAGAGATGGCTTTAATTCACTGATGACTCTCCAGCTTTCTTTAATGGCTCAACAGGAGTCTTGAACTTCCTGAATTTTGGAGTTGTGTCGAGTATTTGAATAATTTCTTCAATCTCACCATCTGCTATCTCTGAACTTCCCATAATAGCATTTCTCAATAGTTCATGTTCCACCAAGTTCTCAACTTCATCATTCAATACCTTTTCCACCAAATCAACCCTGAAGCATTCCTCTTCATCTATTGAAAATTTCATTGCCTTGAATACATTGAAAGTAACTTCCTGATCATGAACTCGTATTGTCAATTCCCCTTTTTGCACGTCTATCAAGGTTCTTCTTGTTGCTAGGAATGGTCTTCCAAGAATGATCGGTATACTTCTGTAGTCTTCATAGTCTAATATTATAAAATCAGCCAGAAAGATGAATTTATCCACTTTAACCAGTACATCTTCCACAATCCCCCGTGGATAAGTGATAGACTTGTCAGCTAGCTATAAAGAAATATTTGTCGGCCTTGGAGCTGGCAATCCCAATTAATTAAACACTAACAATGGCATCAAATTGATACTTGCCCCAAGATTGTACAAGCATTTGTTGAAGCTCATCTTTCCAATTGTACAAGGTATTGTGAAGCTGCCCAGGTCCTTCAACTTTGGAGGTAATTTGCGTTGAAGCATTGCACTACATTCTTCAGTCAAGGCTAATGTTTCAAAGTTTTCTAACCTCTTCTTCCTTGACAAGATACCCTTCATAAACTTTTCATAACTAGGCATATGTTCCAATGCCTCAGCGAAGGGTTTGTTGATCTGTAGCTTTTTAAATACCTCCAAAATCTTACTGAACTGCTTGTCTTCCCTCTACTTATGTAATCTCTGTGGATAAGGAATAGGAGGATGAACGACTAGTATCTTGATCACTAATTTTGCAGATGAATCTTCTTTATTCTTCTTCACTTCCCGCTGTTCTGAACCTTCTTTATTCAAACCATCCTTAGAAGAATTTTCATCACCACGCGGTTTCCTCGTGCAAAAGTGGCGCGGGCACGCCATGCTGAATTTTTGCAGTTTGCTTCCCTGATCGAAGTGTAATTGCCTGACATTGCTTTTTACCCTCCCTTGAATTAGCCTTTGTTGTACTTGGCAATGAACCCTGTGGTCTATTATTAAGCATGCTAGCCATCTGACCCATTTGAGTTTCCAAATTTTTGATAGCCACTACTTGGCTTTTAATCATCACTTCAGTATTTGCCATATACTTCATCATCATCTCTTCCATCTCTAACTTCTTCTCTTGCGGAGGTGCAGGTTGTGGATGATGTTGCTGCTGTGAAAATATAGGGGGATAGGATGGTCTTGGTGAAAATTGTTGCTGAGATGGTTGTGCCTGAAATTGATGTTGTGGTTAAAACTGACTTTGTTGATTGTTTTGATTCTTCTGGTAGTTGCTCACATATTGCACAAACTTTGAACTAATAGCACATTGATCAGTTGAATGCGACCCTGCACATATCTCACACACGAAAGCAACTGTCTTCGCCTTACTTTCCATCAAAGAGTCGATATTCTTTGCCATAGATGCCATCTGAGCTGACAACTGAGTGATAGCATTCACCTCTAACAATCCTGCAACTTTGGGCTATGGCATTTTGGCTGTAAGATTTTGAAAATCGTTAGATGCCATAGTCTCTATAAGATTGTAGGCCTCTTCATAGCTCTTCGCCCATAAAGCTCCTCCTGCAGCTGCATCTATAATTGGCCTTGACTGCCATCCCAATCCATTATAAAATGTATTAATCACCATCCAATCTGGCATACCATGGTGCGGACACTTCTTTAGCATCTCCTTGTATCTTTCCCCTGCTTCATATAGAGATTCACCCTGTTGTTGCTCGAACTGGGAAATTGTTGTCCTCATTTTAGCAGTCTTAGCCATTGGAAAAAATTTAGCTAAGAACTTTTGTGATAGGTCCTCCCATGTTGTAATCGATCCTGAAGGTAAAGAGTGAAGCCAACATCTTGCTTTGTCCCGTAAAGAGAATGGAAATAGTCTGAGCCTGATTGCATCCTCTGTCACCCCGTTGTATCTGAAAATGTCACATATTTCTATGAAACACAATAGATGCTCATTCGGGTCGTCTGTAGCAGCACCCCCAAACTGTACCGAATTCTGCACCATTTGAATAATGCCCAGCTTTATCTCGAAAGTGTTGCCTGCTATAGCTGGCCTGACTATACTCGATTCTAATCCATTGATGTTCGGCATCAAATAATCTCTCAAGACCCTGTGTTCCTCTCTTTGCTCTTCTGCTGCCATGTTTGATGTTGTGGTCTCTAAAGCTGCTTGTAAATTCCTACGCACTCTCAATTTCCAACCTCTTCTGTTAATTTTATCCTGAGCAGGTGTTAACTCGGAATTGGATGACCGTGTGAGCATAAAATATATACAAATACCTGAAGCACAAAGGTTTTAAATCTAAATTATCATGCAACAACTATATCACTATTTTTATATGCTTAAACGAACAACTCTCAATTATGATTGATTCTAAATTTAATTCATGAAATAAAAATATAATACTAAAGTAATGTAATCAAATTTGGAGAAGAATGAGATTCTAATTTCATTTAATATTTCATCTAAATTGCAACCATCGTGTAATGTTTACATGTTTATCATGGAAAATTAGTCAAGAGCACAATAGTGGACATAACCATTTTTCAATGAACTATTGTAAGACCCCAACTTATTATAAATAAAATTAAATTTTCTCTATTTATTATTTTGAAATAGTAAGGTGATAATTTGATATAATACTTTGGTTATGGGTGAAATGTGCAAATTTTGCAAAATAAGCAAGTGGTTATAAAATATTCATTTTTGTCGGGGAATATTCATTTGGTCATGGAATATTCTTGTTGTCGGAATATTTCATATGACCAGCAAAAGCCATTTGGACCCCATAATGTAATAATACAGGATGAAGAAAGCGAAAAGTTTGAGTTTTTATAAATAACACAGTAGTAGTTGTTACCATTAACACTGTTAGAATACCCGTTGGTTAAAATCTGATGTCTGGCGTGGTTGCACAAGAGTACACGTTATTATACGATAATTTTGAGTTATTGATTCTTACGTAAAGAAGGCACTACTCAATAATTGTTACAGAATTCTTGCTCAATATTTTATTTTATTGATTCAATAATTCTTTGCGTTGATATTTTATATTATTGTTTTTCAATAATTGTCACCGCAAAGATTTCCCATTATCGGATCAATAATTCATATTATTTGAATAATATTATTAGATAGCATTATTGGAAATGTCTAGAAAGTTCTCATCAAGGAGAGGTTTGGTCACCTAATTGCGGCGCCAAGAAGAAGGAGAAATCCTTATCGGAAAGCCCCCTCTTTCCTTAGAACGGCCTGGTTAACATTATTGTGATTCTGTAATATTATTTATGAATAATTATTTATTGATTTATATGATAAGGAAATATTTATTTTATGTGGATATACATGATGGATATATTTTATGTGGTTGTAAATGAAGGAAACTGGTCCGAAGGACTCATAATCCGAAAAATCAGTGTTCTTGAGATATATTGCGTGAGTTATAATTTTTAATTCGACCGTTGGATCGTTGTGATTTTTGGATATGTTATACATATATAAGTTGAGTATATGTCTACAAATTTTGAACCGTTAAAAATGAACGTATGATTTGTTAGGAATTTTAAGAGGTGACTGGTTCAGAAATTGTTGAAGTTTTTGAATTTATTATTTTGGTGGAAAATTCTAGAATGAGTGGGCCCCACCTATGGTTGGTGAAGAAAGGTGCTGAAATTTTATTTCAAAAGTGGTGGTTTGCAATAGTAGCGGGTAAAGCCATCAGGTTACAGGTCAAGTCTGCTTTGGCGTTCTAGCATTTTCCTATAAATAGGTGCTTAGGTTAGAATTGAAAATCACACCAGGAACAAGTTTTCTTTCTCTCTATATTATCGAGCGTATTTTTGTGAGTATTTAGATACTTTGAGAGTTGCTATTCAGTGCAAGTTTCTTTCGGCAGTACATCCGATATTTTGATCAGAAATACTATTATTTTGAGGTAAGGTATGTTATTTTTTTTGTAATAATGTTATTCTTTCAATATCATTATACTGAAATATTGATATAGATTTTATTGTGGAATTTCTACCTTTTTGTGTCGGGGTTACTATTCACGTATATGGCACTATTCACGAATATGACACTATTCACCAAAAAATGAAATTTTTCCTTTTTGTCCAAGATGTCTTTTATGGTTACTATCTTTGATTGTATCCATGTTTTGATCCTTATTTTTGAATTCTACTTCACAATTGGTTATTATGTTATTGAATTTGGATAAACCGAAATATAAATCCCTAATATTTGTCCTTCTGTCTCACTGGATTCGTTTTCTCTAAAATATTTGTCAGCATCCTCAGTCCTTAATAGTGATACTTGATGAATATCTTTGGTCTGTAGTGCAAAGATAAATGATTATCTGATGAATATCTTTGGCCCGTAGTGCAAAGATGAACAGGTGTTGAGATGAACATGACCAACTGGTGATACAAATGAATATCTTTGGCCCGTAGTGCAAAGATGAATATTTGATTCAAGATGTATATTGATTAATGTTACAGGGATAAAATATTGATGATGGACTTTTAAATTCATAGATAATAGTAGATTTCATTCTCTACTTAACTCTTCTAATGAATTGTTGTTTCCGCTGCAGTTATTGATCTAAAACTTGTTGTCTATTTTATTCTATCAGATTTTTCCCTGTTGAAGACGAAGGATAATTTTTTGTATATTATCTTAGTCATAATATTCTTTACTGGGCTAGTTGAGCTCACCATTTTCCTTTTTGTTCCATTTTTCTTCTCAGGAGGTGAGAATTTAGCAGGGACTAGCCGGGGTATGGAGTGATGATTCAAGATAGTTGTTTTAGTAGTCCTCACTATTTTGTAAAATAGTGCATCAATAATTGTAATGAGGACTTTATTTGAGTGTGTATATTTTCTAGAAGACAATATTTGTATTTAAACTCACAGTATGTGTTGTCGTATTTTGCACGACAATTATAATAATAAAGTTGTAGTTGTTTTCTATACCATGTATTTGGCGACTCAGAATGGGTGATGTATACCTATTTTGGGGGCGTCACAACTATGACCAATTTACATAACCTCCACATATGATAGAAATCATGTAAGCAACACTATTACCAAGATCACTATATGTCTATGTGAAATTGCAGCAATAATAAATTAAGTGCATGCTCTTTTAATGACTACAAACGGTGAATGATGGAAGGCAATATTCCTCCTGTAAATAACACTACTGAACAAACGATGAATGATGGGATGTTTAGAAGCTTTTTTCAGTTCATGCAAAATCAGACAAGAGAGACTCGTGTACAAAATACGGGTAGAAATGATAAGAACGCTGAGCTTATCCACAAATGCAAGTAGTTCAAGGAGTTGGGACCACCAGTTTACGGGTAAGTCAATCCGATTAAGGCAGAAACATGGGTGAAGCAAATTACCAAGATATTCGATGTCTTGGGATGCACGGAGGAACAGAAGGTTCCATTCGCCACCTTTATGTTTCGTGGTAAAGGCGATTCTTGGTGGGAATCAGTGAAGCGCACTCGACCGCCGCACTCAATATATCTTGGGAAACATTTCAGAATCGCTGTTCAATGACAAGTACTTTCCTCGAAAGTATTCGTCACATGAAGGAGGTAGAGTTCATCAAGTCGGAGCAAAATAATATGAACTTGTCGCAGATCTGAAGCTTAAGTTTCTTGAGTTGTCCCGATTTGCATCCCATTTGGTTGATAATGAGGAGAGAATGACGCGAATGTTTCTGCGAGGTTTGAAACCCGAAATACGTCAATACCTCATTTGTCACAAACTTTGTTTATATTCAGATGTTTTGAATAGGGCTCAATTATTGGAGCGCGATAATGAGTCAGCTCAACCGAAGAATAACGACCAATAACTCGATGATAATCGTACCAATGGCAACGGTCATCGGAACAATGATAACCATCATGGAGGAAATTATCATGCCAGAAATAGTAACAACTTCGGTGGTAATCATGGCCAAGATAATAGAAGAAATAATTCAAGTAGAAATTTCAAGAAGAGAAGATTTAACGATGACGGAAGACGTCAAAAAGCAAAGACCAAAGACCAAAGAACAAATTTTAGGGAGGAGAACGAATAGCCGCCAGATGCTATAGATGCGGAGAGGAGGGACATATAAGTCCAAACTGTTCACAGCCTTCCAAGGTATGTTTTAGTTATGGAAAAGACGGTCACATAGCTCAATTTTATCCTGTAGCAAAATCAAGTCAAGCAGGGACGATGGCACCAAAGGCGGATACGGACAAAACAAAGTTGGCGGTTTCTAGAAGAGCGTTTGTCGTGACTGCCCAAAACGTGAAGAACCCAAACGAAGTTAGCACGGGTTAGTTAATTATAAATTCTTGCAAAATCTATACCTTACTAGATACCGGTTCTACCAATTCTTTTATCTCTCCTGCTTGTGCTCAACGTTTAAACTTGACTCCAGAGAAATTAGACTTTGACTTATCTGTGGAGACTCCGTTAGGAGAAACTTTTATCATATCCACTATTTATAAATTTTGTTTGATCCAAGTGAGTACAATCACATTACCTGTTGATCTTATCTCTTTAAAGATACTTGCATTTGATGTGATTTTAGGGATTGATTGTTTAACTACTCATCATACCAAAATTGATTGTTTTTGTAAGGTTGTTAGTTTTTATATTCCAAACCAACCTATTATGCGACTTCAAGCAACCAAACCATTGAAGTCAAACACTTTCATATCAAGCCATAAAGCCATTCGTTTATTGAAAAACGGATGTCAAGCTTTCTTAGCCCATGTCATGGACTTGAATAAAAATACGTCAAATTTGAATAATATTTCTGTTGTTAGTAAATCTCATAACGTATTTCCTGAAGAATTTCCTGGCCTACCCCCAGAGTGTGATATTGAATTTTATATCGACTTTGAACCCGGTACAAAACCCATTTCTAAAATCTCTTATCAAATGGCTCCTATTGAATTTCAAGAGTTAAAAACCTAACTACAAGAGTTGGTACTCAAGCCTCTATCTGGTGACTTCTTTTGTGGAATGCACCAAAGCCAGACTCTCCGTAGGGGACTCTATATTTGTGTGCTGGTAAAACGATAGGTGCCATTGTGACGTGTTATCCAATATTGGGATATGAATCATAGTTGAGAGTAACTGAAGTCGGTGACCGAAGTACGTAGCTTTCTAGGCTTAGCTGGTTATTATCGGAGATTCGTGGAAGGATTTTCTCGAATCGCTACTCCGTTAACTTAGCTGACTCAGAAAGATATAAAATTCGTATGGAGCGAGGAATTCGAGAAGATTTTTCAAGAACTCAACAGGCGACTCATTTCGGCACCTATTCTGACCGTACCATCCTGGAAAAGCGAACGTGGTAGCTGACGCATTGAGTAGAAGATCGTATGAGAGTATGAGTGTGATATTGTTGAACACAAAGACCTCTTTTGTATAATTTACAAACGATAAAGATAGAGTTAAAGACTCTAGGGACCCACGGTATGATGTTAAATATACGAGTAGAATCGACTTTAATTGATAAAGTTAAAACCGCTCAAGCTACACACCGGAGCTGATGAATATAAAGAAGAAGGTGTAAGAAGGCGTTATTCTAGAAGTAAGAGTCGATGAAGAGAAGAAAGCTCAAACCTTTGATTTATTTGAAATCCTCGATCAAGTAGGAACTGTGGCCTATAGACTCGCCTTAATGCTAAGTATGTCGCGTGTTCATAACGTTTTTCACGTATCGATGTTACATAAATATGTGGACCACCCAAACCACATTATTGCGTTAGAACCAAACGAGATAACCGAGGATTTAACGTACGATGAGGTACCTGTCAAGATCTTGGATAGGAAAGAGTATGTCCTATGCACAAAGGTTATACCACAAGTCAAGGTTTTGTGGAGGAACCATGCTATTGAGAAAATGACCTGAGAGTTGGAATCGGAAATGAAAGCGAGGTATCCTCACCATTTTGAAACATTAAGTACGTACGTCAATTTCGAAGACGAAATTTCATAAGGAGGGGAGATTGTAAGACCCCAACTTATTATAAATAAAATTGAATTTTCTCTGTTTATTATCTTGAAATAGTAAGGTGATAATTTGATATAATACTTTGGTTATGGGTGAAATGTTCAAATTTTTCAAAATAAGCAAGTGGTTATAAAATATTCATTTTTGTCAGGGAATATTCATTTGGTCGTGGAATATTATTGTTGTCGGGGAATATTCGTATGATGGCGCAGCCATTTGTGGGCCCCATAACAGAATAACTGTTGGATGAAGAAAAAGACAAGTCTGAGTTTTTATAAATAACTGCGTAGTTATTACTGAATTAACAATTTGTTGGAATATCCGGGTGCTTAAAATACGATGTCTGGCATTAGTTAGCATGCCAGAAAGCACACAGTATTATCAAGATTTTTTTGAATTATTTATTCTTACGTAAGAAGGCCTTACTCAATAATTGTTACGAAGTAATTCTATGCTCAATATTTTATTTTATTGATTCAATAATTGTTGCGTTGATATTTTATATTATTGTTTTTTCAATAATTGTCACTGCACAGTATTTCCCATTATCAGATCAATAATTCTATTATTTGAATAATTTTATTAGATAGCATTATTGACAATGTCTAGAAAGTTCTATCAAGGAGAGGTTTGGTCACCTAATTGCGCGCCAGTAAGGAGAAATCCTTATCGAAAAGCCCCCTCTTTCCTCAGAACGGCCTGATTGACATTATTGTGATTCTGTAATATTATTTGTGAATAATTATTTATTGATTTATATGATAAGGAAATATTTATTTTATGTGGATATACATGATGGATATATTTTATGTGGTTGTAAATGAAGGAAACTGGTCTGAAGGACTCATAATCCGAAAAATCAGTGTTCTTGAGATATATTGCGTGAGTTATAATTTTTGATCCGACCGTTAGATCGTTGTGATTTTTGGATATGTTATACATATATAAGTTTAGTATATGTCCACAAATTTTGAACCGTTAAAAATGAACGTATGATTTGTTATGAATTTTAAGAGGTGACTGGTTCAGAAATTGTTGAAGTTTCTAAATTTATCATTTTGGTGAAAAATTCTAGAATGAGTGGGCCCCACCTATGGTTGGTGAAGAAATGTGCTGAAAATTTATTTCAAAAGTGGTTGTTGGGAATAGTAGCGGTAAAAGCCATCAAAGTTACTGTCAAAGTCTCGCTTTTGGCGTTCTAGCATTTTCCTATAAATAAAACTTAGGTTAGAATTAAAAATCACACCAGAAACAAGTTTTCTTTCTCTCTATATTATCGAGCGTATTTTTGTGAGTATTTGGATAGTTTGAGAGTTGCTATTCAGTGCAAGTTTCCTTCGGCAATACATCCGATATTCTGATCAGAAATACTATTATTTTGAGGTAAGGGATGTTATTTTTTTCGTAATGATGTTATTCTTTCAATATCATTATACTGAAATATTGATATAGATTTTATTGTGGAATTTCTACCTTTTTGTGTCGGGGTTACTATTCACGTATATAACACTATTCACGTATACGACACTATTCACGAATATGGCACTATTCACCGAAAAATGAAATTTTTCCTTTTTGTCCAAGATGTCTTTTATGGTTACTATCTTTGATTGTATCCATGTTTTGGTCCTTATTTTTGAATTCTACTTCACAATTGGTTATTATGTTATTGAATTTGGATAAACCGAAATATAAATCCCTAATATTTGTCCTTCTGTCTCACTGGATTTGTGACAACCCGAGAATTTTGACAATTTATTAAAATCTTAAATGATTGATTTAAGGTCAAATATTAGACCTAGACAGAAAATTAGTGTATGCGTTGGATATTTTTAAGATAGAATTTTGAGGGTTTCAAAATTCTGTGAAGGATTTAGGTGAATTATTCAGGATTAAGTGTTTATGTGATTAAGTTCTGTGTATATGGTTAATGATGTGTTCGTAATGTGGTTATGGTCAAGGTTGACGGATAAATTATATCCATAACAAACCCTAAGAATATATTAAGAACAACGTTCGGTTAGAAAACCCTAGCGTTTATAAGAAACCCTAGAAATCGGTTCTAGAAACCCTAGTTTCAGTTCCAAGAATCTAAAACCCTAATTCTACGATTGCATGAAACCCTAAATCGGAACTCAATGACATAAGTGTAAATACTTAAAAAGATTAATTAAGGTTAATCTTAACAAATTGATTACAAAACCCTAATTTGTAAATGGGGAAAAACGAATGTGTTAATTGGATATTTTAATGTTAATTAGATATATTAATTCTAATTTCAAGTTAAGTAATTAGAAAACTCTAATCTAATTACTTTAAAATTTAATTTCTAATTTAGAAAATTATTTTCTAATAGAAAACCCTAATTAGTGGGTTATAAACCCTAAGGGTTAAAAAAAAAATTGTGTGTAAGGAATATGAATATTATGTGATGGTTTATATTTATTTATTATATAAACAAACAAAAGAAATTAGTGTAAACCTAATTATATATTAGGAATGAAGGATTTAATAACTTAAGGGTTATGGAAAAAGAGAATTGTGGTATTTAGAATACTTACTAATTCTAGGAGATTTATTTTATATATCTCAAATGATTAATTTTATAACCTAATTATAGCAAGTCTAATTGGGTTAAGGAAATAAGTGTGCATAAGCAAGGATTTGTGTTATAATTGAGGAAATGAAAACCCTAATTAAATGAATTGGGGTGGATAAGAATTTAGGTAATTGGACTATGTATATTTTATAGCCTAAGTGTTGGCCAATGTAATTAGTTAGAAACCCAAGCAATACATTAAAGAAATAGCTCAATTTTTAGCCCAAGTGGGAGAGGAATTTTTGGACATTTGATAAATCAAATAAGCATTAAATCAAAGAGCCAAATTTGGTGAGAAATAGGCCAAGTGGCCGGCCATTTGAGCTAGCATAAAAGGGGAGATGAATGTATTAAATGGTTCACTTTAGTTGTTGAACCACTCCTACCAACCCTCCATGTGTCCATTTGTTATTTTGTCCAACACTTAGGTCTTTTCTTGTAAGCAATCCTTGGCAATTAATGGGAGACAAAAGAGAGTGAATGAGTAGAGGATTAGTGGGAGAATGAAGGCCATATGGCCGGATATTGCTAGAGAAAAGGAAGGAGCTTGTGATATATCAAGTTTTCTAAAGTAAAGTCTAGCTTATTTTTTTTTTCTCTCTTTCATCTCTTTATCCTTCCAAGTTGCTAAGAACAAGAGAGAGAGGGAGAAAGTGAGAGAAGTTCGGCCACTCTAAGAGAAGAAGAGGGAGAGAAGATTTGGACTCTCATAAAACCAAGATCCATTCCATATTGTAATAGGAGAAGAAGGTTTAGCAAGAAATCAAGCTAAGGTATAACAAAATTTCCACTTATGTAGTCTAATTTTCTTTTTGATTTGATTTTTGACAACTTGAAGTTGTGATCTTGAGGTTATAACCCTAGATCTTGGTGTTTAAAGGTGTTCTATGTTTAGATCCAACTCTTTTATAGATCAAAAGTTAGATTTATAGCATGAAATGGAGGATAGTTTTTTTTCAAAAGATAGAAAACCTAAATTTTCTTAGCTTTGATTTTGTTTGATGAAATAAGAAACTTTGTTTCTAAACTCAAAAACTATGTATATACATGTTGATGAGTGTATCATGTTTAGATCTAACAATATTGGGTGTTGATTTTGGTTGGAATCAAAGGTATAAAATTTCCTAAACTCAAAACTCTAATTAGTTTATGTGTTTTGTGATGGTTGTTTTAGATCAAGTGTTGAACTTATGATTTTGAATCATGTGAGGGAAGATCTACATGATATATGATATTTTATGGTTAGATCTTGCCATTTTTAGGGTTGATAAGCTTGAACAAAGAAGATGAACCAAAACAGTTTTTTTTTGTTTTAAATGAATTAGTGGACTGCTGCCCTAAACAGAAAATTTCGGATTTGTTAGGGTGCTCTAAAAATTCTGGACTTGTGATATGTTATAGTAAACTCAATAAGCTTTCCATAGACTCCGAAACGGACTAAATCCGACATCGGAGGAGCAAGTTATGGGATTTCTACCAAACTACACAAAGTTAAGAAAAACTGTTAGAAGGACAGTTTTTACCAGCCACTTCCGGGCTAAATTCCGGGAGCTTAACATGTCCAAATATGGATTGTGATAGATGAAAATTGTAGATCGGAAAGATAGGAATCCAATAAAATTTACGGATCATTAATCGGAGTTACAGATTTCGTTTTATATAAGTTTTAGCAAAGGACTCCAAAACTGCCAAATGACAAAAAGTTGCTGCCCAAAATTTTCCGGGGACTGTTTCGGACATTTATTTAATGAGAAAAATTCCAGGCTTTAGGGAAATGAAAATATATGGTATTAAGTAGCTCGTGTCCAAAAATGAGCTAATTCCGAGTTAAAATGACCAAGTTATGACCATTACAATTTTTGTGATTTTTCGACGGAAATCGCTATAAACGGAGTTCTACGACTCCGATTGCCACGAAATTTAAAATGGAGCATCACGTTAACATATATAAGGTTATGCCAAGAGATGGGTATTACTGGAGTTAAGCACGAGGTAGCTAATTTCTTAAGCTACGCACTAAAATTAATTTTTGAAAACATACCAAAGAAAGTTAGAAAATTAAGGAAAAATAGAATTAATGTTTTAAAAATCATATAAAAATGATTTAAGTATTAGAAAAATATTTTAAGTTATAAAATATAACTTTTGATATTTTGGCATGAAAATATTAATATTTTAATATTAATATTAATTATCGGATAATGGATTTAAGTGTTTAAAAATCAAATAATTATGATTTTAAGGTATTAAAATATTTTGAAATATTATAATTACATTATAATATTTTGCAAGGATTTTCATTAATATTTTATATTAAATGAATATTAATGATTAAGGAATTATGTGGTATTTAATTCATTTAAATACGGTTTTAATGATTGAAAAATCATGATAAATGGTAATAAGTATCCTAAAATTATTACGAGCCTAGGAAAAATGTTTTGACGATGATAAGAAATTATCCGAGATAATTGTTAAGTGTTCAGAAGAGTTTAATTGAACTTAAACTTGAGTATTGTCCCACTAGGCCGTCGGATGATAGAATGGTGTCGCTTTTAAGTCGATCAAATAGTTTGACGATATTAAGTCTTATGTCTTTATAGAATCGATAGGGTTATGTATTATGTGTTTAGGTTATTCTGTGTATTTAAATATAACAAAATTATAATTGTGATTCTAATATTGGAGATCTATATTACTAATATTAGGTTTTCGGCAAAGCGTTATAAATTGCGTTATGAATCAAATCTGCCTGTGCAAGTTTGTTCTTACTTAACTCTAATAAGAGTGTTTTATTCAAGCTTATGGTTAATCATTGTTTGATTGCCATGAAAATTGTACTCAGACATCTTGCATGTATAAGTCGTATGAAAGGTCGATCACCTTCATTACCGGATTGTCCGTAAATGTTTGTTCATGTTTAAAACTTGTTCACTCAAAAGTTTGTTCGTGCTTGTTCTCAATTATATTGATGAATTATAGCCAGTTTATTATTCATACTCTTCAATCATGATATATCTTTATATTGTTGTATTTAAACTTGTTTGGGCAATTTTCATGCTCACCCTTGCTATATCATGATAAACATTGCGTGAAAGCGAATGCGTTCGGATCTGAAAAGGTTAATGCCAAGCTGACTTGGGATAAAATGTCTGCTAGTTTGTAATAGATAGTTGAATAATATGTTATGTGTTAGATAACTTATGAATTGTGTAATAAGTAAAGGTTACTCGACCTTGGGGAATAGTGTAATGTAATGTATAAACAATTTATGTTTATATCTTCCACAAAAAGTAATAGAATAATGAACCTAATCCGCTTTGGCGATTTGGAGCCCGTGTTCTGGGTTACTACAGGATTCGCTTTTCTAAAATATTTGTCAAAGATCCTCAAATCCTTAATTGTGATACTTGATGAATATCTTTGGTCTCAGAGTGCAAAGATGAATGATTACTCGATGAATATCTTTGGCCGTAGTAAAAAGATGAACAGTGTTGAGATGAACATGACCAACCGGGTGATACAAAATGAATATCTTTGGCCCGTAGTGCAAAGATGAATATTTGATTCAAGATGTATATTGATTGATGTTACATGGATAAAATATTGATGATAGACTTTTAAATTCATAGATGATAGTAGATTTCATTCTACTTAACTCTTCTAATGAATTATAGTTTCCAATCGCAGCTTATTGATCTAAAACTTGTCATTCATTATATTTTATCGATTTTTCCCTGTTGAAGACTAAGGATAATTTTTTGTATATTATCTTAGTCATAATATTCTTTACTGGGCTAGTTGAGCTCACCCTTTTCCTTTTTGTTCCATTTTTCTTCTAAGGAGGTGCGAATTTAGCAAGGACTAGCCGGGGTATGGAGTGATGATTCAAGATAGTTGTTTTAGTAGTCCTCACTATTTTGTAAAATAGTGCATCAATAATTGTAATGAGGATTTTATTTGAGTGTGGATATTGTCTAAAAGACAATATTTGTATTTAAACTCACAGTATGTGTTGTCGTATTTTGCACAACAATTGTAATAATAAAGTTGTAGTTGTTTTCTGTACCATGTATTTGGCGACTCAGAATGGGTGATGTATACCTATTTTGGGGGCGTCACAACTATGACCAATTTACATAACCTCCACATATGATAGAAATCATGTAAGCAACACTATTACCAAGATCACTATATGTCTATGTGAAATTGCAGCAATAATAAATTAAGTGCATGCTCTTTTAATGACTACAAACGGTGAAACAGTATATGTCTATCCGGTTCACGAATCTCAAAGCTTAACAATTCAGCCTCAAGAACATATGCCATTATGATTTAATCCATACTCATATTTTATTTTTCCAATTCATATAAGCATACAAGGTGAATGGTGATCAATCATTCATTCATTACGCTCAATCAAAATGGTTAATCCAATGGTAAACATACAACAATACACTCAGATATATAAATTTAGACTACATATCAAAATCCATTAGAATCCCATAATGGAGTTTAGTTCATTTCTGAACCAAAAGCCATTATGGGATTGAAGCAATTCATAGAATTAAATACTGCAAACAAAAGAGATAATAGAAATGATCAACAAATCTGTTAAACCCAATTGAAGAATCTGTTCCAAGCTTGTTCCAATGCACCAGTAATCTCAAGAAATCAAACTAATGATTATTGTATAACTAAGATGAAGAGAGGATATATATTGTATCAAAAAATGATCAAAACCTCTCTAGACTAGTTAAAACTTAAGAACCCTAATTACTAATATGAAAACTGATCAAAGACTCCAATAAAACACGTCTGGTACCAACCAACATTGATCAGTTGAGCCTAAAGCGCTCAAATTTCAAATTACAAAAAGTCAACAAAACAGACTGCAGAGGACTCACGCGGTCGCGCGAGATCATAGTATAAAATGGGCGCGGGTGCGCTATGGAAATGTTTGCCGAAGTCTTAGCGCAGGCACGTGAGATTCCTTCCTTACTGGGGTGCGGCCGCGCGATTTTGCAATTTAGACTCTGTATGCATGTAGCGTGGCGAAGCGAGATTAAACTTTGTTTAGCGGCGGCCATACCGCTTCGCATTCTCGTCTCTCGGATGTTTTGTCACTGCTTCTTGTTCGTTGTTGATCGTTCTTCATTTTTTCTCTTCTTCATTGCATTCATTTACTTCTTCAGTCCCCATCTACTTATGTTCATCTTGCCATGCCTTTTCTAGCTTCACGCCACCATACTAATGCCATTCCCTGCCATTTCTTGCCATAGGAGTTCCAACCACAATCACTACAAAATAAACATAAAATGTAACTAAAATATAGTAAAAACTACTTGAGATGAGCATTATTCTAGCCAGTTGGTATCCAATAAATAGGTATAAAACCTACTTATCAGGAAGCTTCATGCTTCCGTCTTGCGGAATTCGTCCGACAGTTCGAAAACTCCGATTCTCGGAATACAAATATTTTTGGATATTTCATCTTTCCTTTACTAATTAACTTTTACGTATTCTTCGGATCTCCGAACAACTGAAAAATACTTTTTGATGTTAAGTGTTTTCCTTCACGTTTTCTCCTAACGTAGTTAAACGAATAAAAAGTACATAACAGTACTTTTTGTCATTTTTACTTCGTCTAATTTCAGCACGTTTTTTGAGAAAAACTTTTATCGGCTTACTTAACTTTTCACGATATATTATCATCAAATCTTTCGATGGAATGTCATTTCGACATACCGAACTCTCGAAAAGGCTTAGGTTATTCAAACCCTAACCCTTAGGGTTTCGTCAAGTGAATAGTGCCTATTTCGTCTTTTCCTCAGAAATATTTTTGTCCCTGGAAAAATTTTATTTTCGTCTTGAAAATTTTACTCGTTCAGTCTAGCTCGTAGCTAGAATCCTCCTGTTTTATAATCATCCCAGGTACTAGAACGATTAATAAACACATATCACAGAATATTATTAATAAAAATTCCTTTTATTTATAACTAATTCTTTAAACTTAAATTCTGGACAATCCGGTTCTCCGGTCATCACAATATCGATGCTACAAATGCGAGGGAGGGACACATCACCAAATCGTACGCAAAGAACCCAAAGTGTGTTACGATTGCGGAAGAGAAGGTCACCTAACTCGATTTTATCGTGTAGTGAAGTCAAGTCCAGCTGGGATGGAGACACCAAAGGTCATCCTAGACAAGTCAAAGCCAGTAGTTCAAGGGAGCGCGTTTGTCGTGACCTCCCAAAAAGTGAGGAACCCGAACGAAGTTATCATGGGTAAGCTAATTATAAACTCTTGTAAAGTCTATACCTTATTAGATATCGGTTCTACCCATTCTTTTATTTCACCTACTTGCGCTCAATGTTTAAATTTGACTCTAAAGAAATTAGACTTTGACTTATCTGTTGAAACTTCATTGGGAGAAACCTTCATTACATCCACTGTTTATAAATCTTGTTTGATTTAAATCGGCACCCTCACATTAACCGTCGATCTTATCTCTTTGAAAATACTTGCATTTGATGTGATTTTAGGGATTGATTGGTTAACTACTCATCATGCTAAAATTGATTATTTTTGTAAGGTTATTAGATTTCATAATCCTAACCAACCTATTATGCGAATTCAAGCAACTAAACCACTAAAGTCAATCACTGTCATATCAAGCCATAAAGCTATTCGTTTATTGAAAAACAGATGTCAAGTTTTCTTAGCCTATGTCAGGGATTTAAACAAAAATATGTCAGATTTGAATGATATTTCTATTGTTAATGAATTTCCTGACGTATTCCCTGAAGAACTTCCTGACCTACCCCCAGAGCGTGAAATCTAGTTTTGTATTGACCTTGAACCCGGTACAAAACCCATTTCCAAAACCCCATATCGAATGGCTCCTATTGAACTTCAGGAGTTAAAAACCTAACTGCAGGAATTGTTAGACATCGATTTCATTAGACCTAGTACGTCTCATTGGGGTGCTCCTGTTCTATTCATAAAGAAGAAAGATGGAAGTATGCGACTTTGTATTGACTATTGGGAGTTGAATCATGTCACCATTAAAAATAGGTACCCGTTACCTCGCATTGATGACCTGTTTGACCAGTTGCAAGGTGCCAAATTCTTTTCAAAGATCGATCTTCATCCTGGATATCATCAGTTAAAGATTACAATTGATGACATTCCAAAGACTACTTTCAAAACTCGGTACGGGCATTACGAATTCCTAGTCATGTCTTTTGGATTGACAAATGCTCCTACTGCCTTCATGGATATGATTAACCGAGTATTTAAGGAATATTTGGATCATTTTGTGGTTGTCTTTATTGATGACATCCTCATATACTCCAAAAGCTGTGAAGATCATGAGCAACACTTGAGGCTGATACACCAAAAGCTTCGTGAAAACAAGTTATACGCCAAGTTAAAGAAATGAGAGTTCTGGCTTGAGGAAGTAGCATTCCTTGGGCACGTGATATCGAATCATGGAATATCTATTGACCCAGCAAAGATTGAAGCAATACAAAGCTGGGAACAACCTAAGTCAATGACCGGAGTACGTAGGTTTCTGGGCTTAGCTGGTTAATATCAGAGATTCATGGAAGGATTTTCTCGAATCGCTACTCCATTAACTCAGCTAACTCAAAAAGATACAAAATTCGGTTGGAGCGAGGAATGTGAGAAGAGTTTTTAAGAACTCAAGAGGAGACTCATTTCAGCACCTGTTCTGACAATACCATTTGGTTCGGAGGGATTTGTCATCTACAGTGATGCTTCAGGCAGAGGGTTAGGATGTGTTCTCATGCAATATGGGAAAGTCATAGCCTTTTCCTCGCGACGACTCAAAGAATATGAGAGGAATTATCCTATTCATGATCTAGAGTTGGTAGCAGTCGTTTTCACACTAAACATTTGGAGACATTACCTGTATGGGGAGAAAGTGGAGATCTATGCCGTTCATAAAAGCCTTAAATATTTTTTCACCCACAAGGAACTCAACATGCGGAAATGACATTGACTCTAGTTGCTGAAAGATTACGATCATACCATTCAATATCATCCTGGAAAAGCGAACGTGGTAGCTGACGCATTGAGTAGAAGATCATATGCAGGTACGAGTACGATATTGTCAACGCAAAGGCCCATTTTGTATGACTTACAAAGGATGGATATAGAGTTAAAGACTCCAGGGACCCACGTGATGATGTCAAATATACGAGTAAAACCGACTTTAATCGATAAAGTTCAAGCTACGGACCTGGAGCTAATGCGTATGAGGAAGAAAGTATAAGAAGGTACTATTCCGGAAGCAAGAATCGATGAACAAGGAATACTTCGAGTCAACTCCAGACTTTGTGTTCCTAATGACTCTGATTTAAAGTATAAAATCATGATGGAGGCTTATAGCACACCGTTTGCAATCCATCTTGGGAGTACCAAAATATATCGTGATCTTTAACATACATTCTGGTGGATCAATATGAAGAGAGAGATAGTGGAGTTTATCTCAAGGTGTTTAACTTGTCAATGAGTCAAGGCGGAGCATTAAGTACCAAAAGTTCCATTGCAAGCACTTGAAATTCCAGAATGGAAGTGGGAACACATTACCATGGATTTTGTTACTGGTCTTCCCAAGGTTTCTCAATGCATAGATGCAATTTGGGTCATTATCGATAGATTAACTAAGTCTGCTCATTTCTTACCTATACGAGAAACTTATTCACTTGAACGTCTTGCTCGTATATACATAAATGAGATTGTAAGACTGCATGGTATGCCAGTATCCATAGTTTTTGATCGAGACCCAAGATTTACTTCACGATTTTGGGTTAGTTTTAAAAAAACTATGGGCACGGATTTACGATCCAGTTCTGCATATCATCCTCAAATGGATGGGCAGTCGAAGAGGACTATTCAAACTCTTTAAGATCTATTAAGACTCTATGTCCTAGACTTCAAAAGAAGTTAGGATAAGTTCTTGCCATTAGTGGAATTCTCATACAACAACAGTTATCAAGTAAGTATAGGAATGGCTCCATTCAAGGCGTTGTATGGACGCAAGTGTCGTTCTCCAGTATTCTGGGATAAGGTGGGTGAAGCAACGTTATTGGGACCAAAATTGGTACGCATGACTACGAAAAAGATTCAAATGATTCAACAACATATAAAAACCTCACAAGATCGACAAAAGAGTTATGCTGATCTTCATCGAAGGGACGTGGAGTTCAATGTTGGAGATCATGTGTTGTTAGGTGTTGCTCCATGGAAGGGAGTTACAAGATTTGGAAAGAGAATAAAGCTCAATCCTTAATTCATTGGCCCATTTGAAATCCTCGACCGAGTAAGAATGGTGGCCTATAGACTCGCCTTACTGCCAAGTATGTCTCATGTTCATAATGTTTTTCATATATCTATGTTGCGTAAATATGTGGAAGACCCAAACCACATTTTTAAATTAGAACTAGACGAGATTGCAGAAGATTTAACATATGAAGAGGTACCTGTTAAAATCTTGGATAAGAAGGAACATATTCTACGCTCCAAGGTTATACCTCAAGTCAAAGTTTTGTGGATAAACCATGATATTGAGAAAATGACCTGGGAGTTAGAATCTGAAATGAAATCAAGGTATTCTCACCTTTTTAATATACCAGGTATGTACACTAATTTCGAGGATGAAATTTCATAAGAAGGGGAGGTTGTAAGACCCCAACTTTTATGAATAAAGATTAATTTTTCTCTAAATGTTATTTTGAATAATAAGGTGTGGATTTGATATAATGTTATAGTTGTGGGTAATATTTACAAATCTTGCAAAGTAAGCAAGTTGTCATAAAATATTTGTTTGGTCAGGGAATATTCGTTTTATTAGAGAATATTTGTACGATGGCACAATCATTGGTGGACCCTACATCAAAATTACTGTCGGAGTTAGAAAGTGACAGAAATAACTTTTTATAAAAATAACGGCAAAAGTTTTACCGTTAAACTATTAAAATACCCGGTGATATAAGTGCAGTAATATGCATGGTTGCATAGTAGCACACGGTATTGTACAGTATCTTTGATCATTGATGCTTACGTGAGAAGTCACTCAGTTTTATTCAATTATTGCCATATTAATTGCTATATAGTATCTCATATTATTGATTTGATTATTGTCACAGTATCATCTGCACAATATTTTATATTATTAAATCAATAAATGAGATGAAAAAGTTAATCATATTATTATTTACATTATTGACGATGTCTAGAAAGTTCTGTCGAGGAAAGGGGTTTGGTCACCTAATTATGCGCCAATAAGGAGAAGTCCTTATCAGAAAGCCCCCTCTTTTCTGTGAATGATCTGGTTGTTAATATTGTGAGTTATAATATTAATGATGAATAAATGTTATTAAAAATGTGTTTAGTGAATCCAAGTGAATTGAGATAAATAGAGGAGTTTTTTATGAAGTATTTGTTGTAAATTTGGCTTATTATATGGACCCCCACGTACCCATTTTTCTAAATCATCAGTAGAAAGTTATCTCAATTTTGTTTTAATACTTATATATATATATATAAGTATTATATATATATATATAATTAGAATATATTATATTTTATTATTTGAATAGTATGCATAGTACTGCATAGTGTTTGCATAGTACTGCATAGTGCTGCATAGTGAAATCAAAATTTTTCTTTCGAATTCCCTTGAACCTTTCCCGTGAACTCCTATTGTGCGTCCGTGATTTTATTTTCTAAATAGTCATGCCATTCTCTTATAAATAGTATGTTTAGTTTAAAAATAAAATTCACACCAGGATAAAAGAATTCTTCTTCTATAATATTGAGCATATTTCTTTTGAGTTTAAGGAAGCTTTGAGTATAGAAAATATAGTACAAGTTTTCTTCAAGAATATCCTCGCCATACCAGTTAAAAATACTTTCCTTTTAAGGTAAGGGATATTATTTTTTTCAGTATTCGTAAGAAATAATATTTTCTTCCATACTCTGTAGTATGTAAGTAATATTATTTCGTTTCATATTCTTAATTCTACACTTATGTTGATAAGTATTGCTTCTATTCTCCTTGAAATTAGTAGAATATCCTTGAAATTTGTACTTCATCTAGTATCGTTTCATAAGAATATTTTCCTGAACTTTCTTGTTAAATTTTAATATTTTCATGTCGGGGTACTACTCACTCGGGTACTATTCACCCGGGGTACTATTCACGACAAAAATTGATTTCTTTTTTATCCAAATTATTTTTGATACATGAATGTTATTCTTGAATTTTACTCCACAAAGCAGTTATCATATTGACAAGTTGGATATTTTTAAACTCTGGATAAATTAAAAATCTTTAATATTTATTCTTGATTTCGTTTGATCGATGCTTATATCAATGTCACCATCCTCATGTTTATATTGTGATGAAAGTCATCTTTGGCCCGTAGTGCATAGATGGACTATTCATTGGTATGATTATAACCAGGAATTATATATCGGTATAATCATGACCTGTAATGTTACAAATAATGTGGTAAAATTCATCATTGGCCCGTAGAGCATTGATGGATAGCTGTTGGCATAATCATGACCATTGGTGATAATAACGAATATCCTTGGCCCGTAGTGCCTGGATAATTCGTGGATGTGATACTAACGAATATCCTTGTCCTGTAGTGCATGGATAATTCGATGATGTGGATTATTTATTGAGCTGTGTTACAGCGATAAAATATTGATGATGAACTTTTAAATCATAGAAGATAGTAGATATCATGCTCTACTTGACTCTTTTAATGGATTGCTTGTTCCGCTATAGTTAAACTTGTTGTTTATTGTATTCTATCAATTTTACACTGTTGAAGGCTAATGATAATTTATTTTGCATTATCTTAGTCATAATATTATTTACTGGGCTAGTTGAGCTCACCATTTGCTTTCATTGTTCTCTTCAGGAAATGAGAACATAGCCGGACTAAATGAGGAATGGAGTGATGGTCCCGAGATGGTGGTCAGAGTAGTCCTCACTATTTTATAAAATAGTGTGATAATAATTATAATGAGGACTCCATTTGAGTTTGGATATTGTCTACGAGACAATATTCGTGTTAAAACTCTCAACTTATGTTTTGTCGTATTTTACACGACAGTTGTATAATTAAGTTTGTATTTGAATTATGTACCATGTATTTGGTGACTCAGAATGGGTAGTGTATACCTATTTTAGGGGCATCATTAAAACTATCTCAATTGCGGCTAAAAGAAGAAGAAAACGATTAGTCACATTCAGTTTAAACTCCACTTTCGGCTTAGTTACAACTGGCTTCTCCTCCCGTTTTGTAGCATTAGATTTCCATGACAACACCATGGTAGTATTGGAACGTTGGCCACTTCTCCTCTTAAGTTGTTTCTCAATCTTGATAGCCATGTGTATCATATCCCCCAATTTCACATAATGTTGTCGTTCTACTAAGTCTGTTATATCCCAATTTAGTCCTGCTAAAAATTGTGCCATTTTTGCCTCACTATCCTCATCCATATTAGCTCTAGCCATTAGAGTCTCCATCTCCTTGAAGAATTCATCCACACTTCGACTTCCTTGTTTTAGATTTTGGAAACTCCGAAACAAATCCCGATGGTAGTGACTCGGTATGAATCTCTTTTTCATCATTGTCTTCATCTCCGCCCAAGTGTCAATTGGATGTTCCCAACATCTCCTCCTGCTAGTAATCAAATGATCCCACCAAGAGACTGCATAATTTGAAAATTCGGTAACAGCTAACCTCACTTTCTTGAGATCTGAATAATTATGACAGTCAAATACCCATTTTATCTTCTTTTCCCATTTTAAGTAGGCCTCCGGATCACTCCTCCCTTGGAAAGCTGGGTTTTCATCTTAAAGTTATTCCGACCTTCGCTCTCTCTAGGACCTCTTGGCCTTTGATGTAGGAAACCAGATTCACGATCTTTCTCCTCGTTGAATTCCCCCTCGAAGTAATTTTCCTCTATTTTAGTTTCCCATTGTTGTGTTCTCCCCTCTTGCTGCGTCCCATGAGATTTTTGGGATGATCCTCCTCGAGTCTCACTAATCTGATCAAGTCGTTCATTCATCATCTCCCACTTTCAATTCTACTCCTTATTCATGGTTTCTAACATAAATTTCATGTAAAAAATTGTGGAAGATTGTTATTCAAAAGTTCCTTCATCCTTGGAGTTAGACATATTTCTTGCAAAATAAGGGTTAGTAGAAAACAGTTTCCTCAGCACTCCCTTACGTGTTTCACTCGAATCAATGATTTTACTCGTGTATTCACTCAATTAATGGCTTTTACCCTCAATTAATCTCACTGCTGAGCCTCTTACCTCTAAATATTCTCTCTAATAGGTTCTTCTTGAACTCACCTAACAAAATTCCCAATTTTAGTAATTAATTCAAATATAACTTATCATGAAAAAAAATAAAGAAGGTATGAAATCTCAAAATAGCATGAAATCGAAAAAAATAATTTAAAATTCAGAAAAATTTTCTACACTCCTTTTTTCTGTTTTTTACTCAACAATTTCAATAGAAATTTAAAGGATAAGTAACTCGCTAGAAAATCTTAGCTTTGATACCAAATGATGGACTCCATGGCTGTGACGCCCCCAAAAAGGTCCACACAACCCCATTCTGGGTCGCCAAAAACATGGTACAGAATCCAAATACAAACTTTATTAATACAACTATTAAACTGTCGTACAAAATACGACAACCCATAAGCTGTGAGTTTCAATACAAATTTTGTACTGGATATAATACGATAATATACACACCCAAATTATTTCAATGTCATATAAAATACAACAACAAATATTTCAAGTCTTCAAAGGAACATGAGAAGATTTTTGTCCTCCTCATTCTAATGGGGTATATTTTTGACGCTTTCAAAGTCGGGTTCTCATCACCCTATTGTTGTTCACCAAAATTAACTATTTAATGTCGTATAAAATATGACACGCATATTTTAAGTCCTCAATACAATCATATATTGTCATGCTATTTTGTAATGTATTGAGAAACTTCAACAGTTACAGACCATCACGCTATTCCCTTGTTATCCCTGCTAGACCCAGCTACACTCTTATTACCTGAAAGGAATTCTGAAGTAAAAGGGTGAGCACAAATAGCCCAGTAAAGAATATTATGACTAAGATAATGCAGAACAAATTATCCTTACTCCTCAACAGGAAAAAATCTAATAGGATACAATAGACAACAAGTTTTAGATCAACAACTGTAGCGGAAACAATAATCCATTAGAAGAGTCAAGTAGATCATAATGTCTACTATGTCCTCCAAATTAAAAGTCCATCATTAATATTTCATCCCTGTAATACCCATCAACAGCTCTTCGTTGTACCCAAGACAAAGAGAACTTTCATCACATGTCTTCACCTAAACCACTAAAGATTATAGTTAAATTCATAATTCATGTTTATAATAATGTAAATCAACAGTTTGTCCTTGCCACAAAGTCTTAATAGAACTTTCACTTAATATCCTTGTCCCCAAAGGCTAAAGACATCCAAATGTAATAAAAATGATCATACCAACCAATTGTCTATCTTTGCACTATGGGCCAAAGATATTCAACTATAAAACCATTGGTTATGATCATGCCAATCAATTGTCTGTCACCTGCCCATCTTTGCACTACAGGCCAAAGCTATCAATCAATAGTTCATCTTTGCACTACGACCAAAGATATCAATCAACAGTTCTTCTTTGCACTACGAGCCAAAGAGAACATTCATCATAAGTCTTTATCTGTAACATTAAAGGTCATGATTATACCAATACACAGTTCCTGGTCATAATCATACCAATCAAAAGTTCATCTTTGCACTACGGGCCAAAGATAACTTTTAACACAATATAAGCATGATGATGATGACAATGATATAAAGAATCAATCAAGTGAGATCAAGGATAAATATTAAAGATTTTTAATTTAATTTATCCAGAGTTCAAGAATGTTCAGATTGTCAACATGATCACCAATTGTGGAGTAAAATTCAAGAATGATATTCATGTATCAAAAATAATTTGGATAGAAAATAAACCAATTTTATCTTGAATAGTACCTAAATGAATAGTACCAACTGAATAGTACCCCGTCATGCAAAGTATCCCGAATGAATAGTACCACGCCATGCAAAGTACCCCAAATAAATAGTACTCTGGTATGAATAGTATCCATAAATGGAGAATACAAAAGAAAACGATATCCCTTGACGAGTACAAAAGAAATGATATCCCATACAAGTATGAAAGAATATATGAAACTGCAAATATATTTTCACCCGTCTTGCGGTAATCCGGTAGACAGATCATTTTCACAATTTAATAAAGAATGAATACGAAGGGTTATTCACCATGCATGCGGTAATCCACGTAGACAGGTTACTCCAACATATTAATAAAGAATGAATACGAAGGGTTATTCACCATGCATGCAGTAATCTGTGTAGACAGGTTACTCCAACAGATTAATACAGAATGAATACGAATGGTTATTCACCAAGCATGTAGTAATCCACGTAGATAGGTTATACCCACAGATTAATACAGAATGAATACTAAGGGTTATTCACCAAGCATGCGGTAGTCCGCGTAGATAGGTTATTCCCTCAGATTAATAAGGAATAGAATAACAACCCTTATGAGTATGAAGAAAATAACATCATTTACGAATACGAAATAAATAATACCCCTTACGAATACGAAAAATAATATTCCTTACTAATTCAAAAAATAATATCTCTTACCTTAGTAGGAGATTGGATACTGCAATAGTGTAGTAGCAGAATACTCTTCTTCTTTTTCTCTTATTCTTTCTCTATAGTTTCTCTCATTATAACTTGTGATTATAACTTTGCTCTTCAAAATTGGTAGGAAATAGTGAATGGATGAGGGAGTATTAATATGATAGGAAAAGGTGACAAATTACAAGGTTAATTATACTTTAGTACCTTCATCTTTGCCTCCATTTTTAATTTAGTCCCTCAAGTATTATCAATCTTGCATAACCTCCCCTAATAGTACTTGTATGTGAACCAATAGTTCCTTGCATGTAAACTAATAGCAATTAATTGCTCATTTATCCAATTAATTGCCCGCTTGGTCAATTTAACATCTAGAAATCAACTATTATCTAAACAAATGTCGATTTTCACTAACACTAATGTGATGCCCCCAAAATAGGTATACATCACCCATCTTGAGTCGCCAAATACATGGTACAAAATTTGAATACAACTTAATTATATAATAGTCGTGTAAAATATGACAAAACATATGCTGTGACTTTTAATACAAATATTGTCATCTAGACAATATCCACACTCAATTGAGTCCTCATTACATTTTTTATCACACTATTTAACAGAATAGTGAGGACTACTAATGCTATTATCTGGACCAGTTACTCTGCTCCCCGACTAGTCCTCGCTACGCTCTCATTTCTCAAGAGAACAATGAAAGTAAAAGGTGAGCTCAACTAGCCCAAGAAGAAATATTATGAATAAGATAATACTGAGAATAAATTATCGTTAGCCTTCAATGATGTTAAACCGATACAATATAACAAACATCAAGTTTAATCTGCAATAGAACAAGCAATCCATTAAAAAGTCAAGTAGAGAATAAAATCTACTATCTTTTATGATTTAAAAGGTTTTTCATCACTTTTATCACTGGACTCGACAAATAAATAATCCACATCATCCCCGACTACTGGCGAAGGATATTCACTAAGATCACAACCACAAATTATCCACGCACTACTACGGGCCAAGGATATTCGTGGTATTCATCAATGGTCATGATCATGCCAACAACTGTTCATCAATGCACTATGGGCCAATGAGGACTTTTACCACATCATTTGTAACATTACGGTCATGATTATACCGAATAATCCCTGGTCATAATTATACCAAGTCCATCTATGCACTACAGGCCACATATGACTTTCAACATAATATAAACATGAGGATGATGACAATGATATAAGAATTCAATAAAACAAGTTCAAGAATTAATTTATCCAAGAACTAATAACGTCCAATTTGTCAACATGATACTTCTTTGTAGAGTAAAATTCAAGAATGCTCAGAAGAATATTTCCATGAAAAGATACTGGATGAAGCGCAAATATCAAGGATATTCCACTAATTTCATGGAGTATAGAAGGCAAAACTTTAACCAACCGAGTATAATAAAGAATGGAATAACAAAAGAAATCATCGTGCATGCGATAGATCGCATGAACGAGTTATTCCAATGTAATAATAAATAACGGAATCAGTCGTGCGTAAAGCATTACATATGAGGATATTCAACAGAATAATAAATAACGGAACCGGTCAAGAGAACTTCGCATCGGACGAGATGTTCCAATGAATAATAAATAATCGAAACAGGTCATGCGAACGCGACTGAGATGTGATGTTCCAAATGTAACAATAAAGAATGGAATAATGAAGAATTTCACCATGTATGCGATTTGAGCATATACGAGTTATTCCAACATAATGATAAAGAATGGAATAACGAAGAATTTCACCAAGTATAGGGTAGACACATGATACAAAGTTATTCCAATAGAATAAAAAAATAGAATTACGTGAAGTTCTCTTCATGAATACGAAAGAAATAATACCTTACCTTAGAACAAATCTGGATATAGGAGTAGTGAAGTAGCGGAATACTTTTCTTCTTTCTATCTATAGTTTCTCTGTAGTTTCAAAGAATTGGAAGAAATAATGAAGGAATGAGTTTCTATTTATAGGAGAATTGAATCTAATAGTAACTAATTCTGAATGCTCCATTTGATTTACTTTTAAGCAGACGGTCCAGTATTGGTTTACTATAAAATATTCTAATAAAACAAAATCTTTTAAATAAAATATAATATATTCTATTTATAATCTAATAAAATGAATAACTTTATAAAAGTATTACATTTTATATAAAAATATTTTACTATACAAAACACTATGCATAAAAAGAATATAATATATTCTATTTATAGTCTAATAAAACGAATAACTTTATAAAAGTATTCTGCTTTTATATAAAAAGATTTTACTATACAAAACACTATCATGATAATAGAATATAATATATTACATTTTATAGTCTAATAAAACGAATAACTTTATAAAAGGATTCTATGTTATATAAAAAGCTTTTACATTTTATTACATTAATAATACTAATAAAACAAAACTTCATCATCATTATTATAATTCACACTATTAATCGATCATGTCGTTCCCGTGAAAGAGGGGTTTTCAATAAGGATTTCTCCCTATCATGGCGTGCAATTAGGTGACCAAACCTCTCCTCAAGCGTAACTTACAGACATCATTAATATTGCAAATAATAATATTAATAACTCTGTCATCTCAATTATTGATTTAATAATATATAAAATATCGACAATAATTGAATCAAATAACGTGAGATACTATGCAATAATTATTGAAGCAATAATTGAACAAAACTGAGTGACTTCTCACGTAAGCATCAATAATCAATAACGTGTGCTACTATGCAACCACGCCAGACATCATTCTTTTACTTTTACTTAAGTAGTTCAACAGTTTTAATCGTGAAAACTTCCACCATTATTTTTATAAAAATATTTTTGTCGTTTTCTCAATCCGACAATAATTTCGTTGTGGGGTCCACCAATGATTGTGCCGTCGTACGAATATTCCTTGTTAAAACGAATATTCTCCGACCAATCGAACTTTATATAACAACTTGCGTACTTTGCAAAATTTATAACTATTACCCACAACTATAACATTATATCAAATTCATTCCATAATATTCAAAAATGATAATTATAGAAAATTCATCTTTATTCATATAAGTTGGGGTCTTACAATCTCCCCTTCTTATAAAATTTTGCCCTCGAAATTAGGGTACGTACCTGGTATGTCGAAGAGGTAAGGATACCTTGATTTCATTTCAGATTCTAACTCCCAGGTCATTTCCTCAACATCGTGGTTTCTTCATAAAACTTTGATTTGAGGTATAACCTTGGAGCGTAGAATATGTTCCTTCTTATCCAAGATTTGAACAGGAAACTCTTCATACGTTAAATCTTCCGCTATTTAGTCCGGTTCTAACTCAATAATGTGGTTCGGGTCTTTCACATATTTACGTAACATGGATATATGAAAAACGTTATGAACACGAGACATACTTGGCGGTAAAGCGAGTCTATAGGCTATAGTCCCTACTCGATCGAGGATTAAAAATTGGCCAATGAATCGAGGATTGAGTTTTCCTCTCTTTCCAAATCTCGTAACTCCTTTCCATGGAGCAACACGTAACAACACATGATCTCCAATATCGAATTCCACGTCCTTTCGATGAAGATCAGCATAACTCTTTTTTCGGTCTTGTGAGGTTTTTATACGTTGTCGGATTGTTTGAATCTTTTCCGTAGTCATACGTACCAACTCCGATCCCAACAATGTTGCTTCACCCACCTCATCCCAGCATACTGGAAACGACACTTTCTTTCATACAATGCCTCGAATGGAGCCATGCCAATACTTGTTTGATAACTGTTGTTGTAAGAAAACTCCACTAATGGTAAGAACTTGTCCCAACTTCCTTGAAGTCAAGGACACGAGTCTTAATAAATCTTCAAGAGTTTGAATAGTCCTCTCGATTGTCCGTCCAATGCGAGGATGATATGCAGAACTAAATCATAAATCTGTGCCCATAGCTTTTTGTAAACTAACCCAAAATCATGAAGTAAATCTTATGTCTCGATCGAAAACTATGGATCTTTGGCATACCATGCGGTCTTACAATCTCGTTTATGTACATCTGACAAGGCGTTCAAGTGTATAAGTTTCTCGTATTGGTAAGAAAATGAGCGGACTTGGTCAATCTATCAACAATGACCCAAATTGCATCTATGCCTTGAGAAACCTTGGGAAGACCAATGCTTGAAATCCATGGTAATGTGTTCCCACTTCCATTCTAGAATTTCAAGTGGTTGTAATGGACCTTTTGGTACTGATGCTCTGCGCTTTGACTTCGTTGACAAGTTAAACACGTTGAGATAAACAAATATATCTCTCTCTTCATATTGCCCCACCAAAATGTATGTCGAAGATCATGATACATTTTGGTACTCCTAGGATAGATTGCAAACGATGTGTTGTGCGCCTCCGTCATGATTTTATACTTTAACTCAGGATCGTTAGGAACACAAAGTCTGGAGTTGACTCAAAGTATTCCTTCATCATCGATTCTTGCTTCCGGCATAGCACCTTCTTGTACTTTCTTCCTCATATGCATCAGCTCCAAGTCTGTAGCTTGAGCAACTTTAACTTTATCGATTAAAGTCGGTTCTACTCGTATATTCGCCATCATCACGTGGGTCCCTGGAGTCTTTATCTCTATCTCCATCCTTTGTAAGTCATACAAAATGGGCCTCTGCGTTGACAATATCTCACTCCTACCCGCATATGATCTTCTACTCAATGCGTCAGCTACCACGTTTGCTTTTCCAGGATGGTATTGGATGGTATGATCATAATATTTCAACAGCTTCAAGCCAACGTCATTTGTCGCGTGTTGAGTTCCTTTTGAGAAGAAAAATATTTGAGGCTTTTATGATCCGTAAAGATCTCCACTTTCTCCTCATACAAGTAATGCCTCCAAATTTTAAGTGCGAAGACAATAGTCGCTAACTCTAGATCATGAGTAGGATAATTCCTCTCATATTCTTTGAGTTGTCGAGAGGCATAGGCTATGACTTTCCCATGTTGCATGAGAACACATCCTAACCCTTTGCCCAAGCATCACTTTAGATGACAAATCCTCCGAGCTAGATGGTATTGTCGTAACAAAGCTAAAATGAGTCTTCTCTTGAGTTCTTGAAAACTCTTATCACATTCCTCGTTCCAACCGAATTTTGTATCTTTCCGAGTCACTTGAGTTAAGGGAGTAGTGATTCGAGAAAACCTTCTATTTAATCTCCGATAATAACCAAATAAGCTTAGAAAGCTACGTACTTTTGATTCTTGATTTAGGTTTCTCCCATCTTTGAATAGCTTCAATCTTTCTTTGGGTCAATGCGGATATTCCATGACTTGATACCACGTGCCCAAGGAATGCTACTTTCTCAAGCCAGAACTCGCATTTCTTCAACTTGGCATAAGGCTTATATTCACGAAGCTTTTGAAGTATCAGCCTCAAGTGTTGCTCATGATCTTGGCTTTTGGAATATATGAGGATGTCATCAATAAAGATGACCACAAAGTGATCTAAATATTCCTTGAATACTCGGTTCATCATATCCATGAAGGCAGCAGGAGCATTAGTCAATCCAAAAGACATGACTAGGAACTTATAATGCCCGTACCGAGTTCTGAAAGCCGTCTTTAGAATGTCATCGGTTCTAATCTTCAATTGGTGATATCCAGAACGAAGATCAATCTTTGAAAAAAATTTGGCGCTTTGTAACTGGTAAAACAGGTCATCAATGCGAGGTAATAGATATCTATTTTTGATGGTGACATGATTCAACTCCCGATAATCAATACAAAGTCACATATTCCCATCTTTCTTTTTCACAAATAGAACAGGAGCACCCCAAGGAGACGTACTAGAACGAATGAAATCGATGTCTAACAATTCCTGCAGTTGGGTCTTTAACTCCTGAAGTTCAATAGGAGCCATTCGATATGGGGCTTTGGAAATGGGTTTTGTACCAGGTTTAAAGTCGATACAAAATTCAATTTCATGCTCTAGGGGTAGGCTAGGAATTTCTTCAGGGAATACGTCAGTAAATTCATTAATAATAGAAATATCATTCAAAGCTGACATATTTTTGTTTAGATCCGTGACATGAGCTAAGAAAGCTTGACATCCATATTTCAATAAACGAATAGCTTTATGGCTTGAGATAACAGTGATTGATTTTAATGGTTTGGTTGCTTGAATTTGCATAATAGGTTGGTTAGGAATATGAAAGCTAACAACCTTACGAAAATAATCAATTTTTGCATGATGAGTAGTTAACCAATCAATCCCTAGAATTACGTCAAATACAAGTATTTTTAATGAAATAAGATCGACAGGTAATGTGAGGGCACCGATTTGAACCAAACAAGACTTATAAGCGATGGGATGTAATAAAGGTTTCTCCCAATGGAGTTTCAACAGATAAGTCAAAGTCTAATTTCTCCGGAGTCAAATTTAAACGTTGAGCGCAAGTAGGAGAAATAAAAGAATGGGTAGAACCGGTATCAAATAAGGTATAAACTTCGCTAGAGTTTATGATAAGCTTACCCGTGATGACCTCGTTCGGGTTCCTTGCTTTCTGGGAGGTCACGACAAACGCCTCTTCACACTATTGGCTTTGACTTTTACGAGACGTCCTTTGGTGCCTCGATCCTAAATTTGAACTTGTCTTGGTGAATGACAAAATCGGGCTAGTGACCTTCTCTTCCATAATTATAACATGCTTTGGATGACATCGCTGGTTTGGGCCGATGTGTTCCTCCCTTCCGCATTTGAAGCATATAATAGGTGGTCGTTCTCATTCCTTAACAATGGGTGATGATGCTGACGTCTTTCCATCATTGTTGAATCTCCTCTTCTTGAAATGTCCATTTTAATTATTTTGGCCATGATTACCACCGAAGTGGTTACCATTTACTGCATGTTGATTCCTCCACGCTTATTGTCACCGCTTGATGGTATTATCACCGGTATTATCATTTCTTGCCGTTTACTCTCTTTTGGGTTGGGTTGACTCATTATCACGCTCCAATAATAGAGCCATATTAACAACATCTGAATACAAACACAGTTTATGAGAGATAAGATATTGACGTATCTCAGGTTTCAAACTTCTTAGAAACATTCGCGTCATTCTCTCCTCATTATCAACCAAATGAGACGCAAACCAGGACAACTCGGCAAACTTGGCTTCGTACTGCGACACGGTCATGTTGTTTTGCTCGACTTGATGAATTCTACCTCTTTCATGTGATTTAATACTTTCGAAAAAGTACTTGTCATTGAACAGATTCTTGGAACTTCTCCCAAGACATCTTCAAGTACGGCAAGTTGAGTACGCTTTACTGATTCCCACCAAAAATCGCCTCACCTCATGACATGAAGGTGGCAAAGGGAACCTTTTTCTCCTCGGAGCATCCTAAGACATCAAATATCTTGCAGATCCATTTTATCCACGTCTCCACCTTAAGTGATTTTGGCTCTCCAAAAAACTCTGGTGGTCCCAATTCCTTGAACTGCTTAGCGGTGACCGTCCGAGAGTTGTCAGTGTTTCCATACCACCTGTATTTTGTATAGGAGCCTCTCTTGCCTGATGTTGCATGAATTGCATAAAGCCTCTGAACATTCCATCGTTCATCATCTGGTCAGTGTTGTTATTTACCTGAGGATTGTCGCCTTCCTGATGCACATTATCCTGATTATTGATCTGTGGAGACTCAACGATCTCCTGTGCTCCATTGCTAATCTCAACATTCTCGGATGCCATTTTTAAATACTGTCACAAAACAAAGGTTAATTGACATGCAATATATTATCCATATACTCTGACCAACCAATTAAATGCCAAATAAACTTAGATAGGTCATACTAACGAAGGAATTCCCCTTCTCTCCCCTCCTAGTTCTTGTCTCACATCTCAGCTAGGGATCATATCCCTAAACTTTGATACCAACTGTGACGCCCACAAAATAGGTATACCTCACCCATCTTGAGTCACCAAATACATGGTACAAAATTCAAATACAACTTAATTATACAACAGTCGTGTAAAATACGACAAAATATATGTTGTGAGTTTTAATACAAATATTGTTATCTTGACAATATCCACATTCAATTGAGTCCTCATTACATTTATTATCACACTATTTAATAGAATAGTGAGGACTACTAATGTTATTATCTGGACCGTTACTCCGTTCGCCGACTAGTCCCTGCTACGTTCTCATTTCCTAAAGAGAACAATAAAAGTAAAAGGTGAGCTCAACTAGCCCCCATGAAAATATTATGACTAAGATAATACGAATAAATTATCATTAGCCTTGAACGGTGTTAAACCGATACAATATAACAAACATCAAGTTTAATCTGCGGCAGGAATAAGCAATCCATTAAAAGAGTCAAGTAGAGAATAAAATCTACTATTTTTATGATTTAAAAGGTTTTCATCACTTTTATCATTGGGACTCGACAATAAATAATCCACATCATCCCCTTACTTTACTGACCAAGGATATTCATTAGTATCACAACCACAAATTATCCATGCACTACTGGGCCAAGGATATTCGTGTATTCATCAATAGTCATGGATGCCAACAAGCATCCATCAATGCATTATGGGCCAATGAGGAATTTTACCACATCATTTGTAACATTACTACTATGATTATACTTAGAATAATCCCAGATCATAATCATACCAAGTCCATCTATGCACTACAGCCACAGATGACTTTCAACATAATATAAACATAAGGATGATGAAATTGATATAAGAATTCAATAAAACAAGTTCAAGAATTAATTTATCCGAGAACTAATAACGTCCAAATTGTCAACATGATACTTCTTTGTAGAGTAAAATTCAAGAATGCTCGGAAAGAATATTTCCATGAAAAGATCTTTGGATGAAGCGCAAATATCAAGGATATTCCACTAATTTCATGGAGTATAGAAGTCAAAACTTTAACCAATCGAGTATAATAAAGAATGGAATAACAAAAGAAATCACCGAGGCATGCGATAGACCGCATGATAAGTTATTCCAACGTAATAATAAATAACGTAACTGGTCATGCGTAAATGCACAAAACATGATATTCAACGAGAATAATAAATAACGGAACCAGGTCGGGAGAACTTATGCACCGATAGGATGTTCCAACAGAATAATAAATAACGGAACAAGTCATGCATAAACGCATGTATAAGATGTTCCAATGAATAATAAAGAATGGAATAATGGAAGAATTTCACCATGTATGATGTACTTGGCGTAGAAAGTTATTCAACATAATGATAAAGAATGGAATATGAAGAATTTCACCAAGTATGAGGTAGATCATGCGTGTACTGAGTTATTCAATGAATAATAAAAATGGAATAACATAAGTTCTCTTCATGAATACGAAAGAAATAATACCCTTACCTTAGAACAAACCTGGATATAGGAGTAGTGAAGTAGCAAAATACTTTTCTTCTTTCTCTCTCTATAGTTTCTCTCTCTGAGTTTCATTGAATTAAATAAGAAATAATGAAGGAATGAGCTTCTATTTATAGGAGAATGGACCTAATAGTAATTAATTCTGAGCGGTCCAGTTGATTTACTTTTAAGCGGACGGTCCAGTTGGTTTACTATAAAATATTCTAATAAAACAAAATATTTTAAATAAAATATAATATATTCTATTTATAATCTAAGAAAAACGAATAACTTTATAAAAGTATTCTATTTTATATAAAAATATTTTACTATGCAAAACACTATGCATAATAGAATATAATATATTCTATTTATAGTCTAATAAAACGAATAACTTTATAAAAGTATTCTATTTTATATAAAAAGATTTTACTATGCAAAACACTATGCATAACAGATATAATATATTATATTTATAGTCTAATAAAACGTATAACTTTATAAAAGTATTTTGTTTTATATAAAAAGTTTTTCTATTTTATTGCATTAATAATACTAATAAAACAAAACTTCATCATCATTATTATAATTCACACTATTAATCGATCAGGTCGTTCCCAGGAAAGAGGGGGCTTTCCAATAAGGATTTCTCCCTATTGACACGCAATTAGATGACCAAACCTCTCCTTAGCAGAACTTCTAGACATCGTTAATATTGCAAATAATAATATTAATAACTCTGTCATCTCAATTATTGATTTAATAATATATAAAATATCGACAATAATTGAATCAAATAACGTGAGATCTATGCAATAATTCTTTGAAGCAATAATTGAACAAAACCGAGTGACTTCTCACGTAAGCATCAATAATCAATATCGTATTAACTCTTTATGCAACCACGTATTCTTTGTACTTTTACTACTACGAGGTAGTTTAACTTTTTAATCGTAAAACTTCCATAGTTATTTTCATAAAAAATATTTTTGCCGTTTTCTCAATCAAACAATAATTCCGTTAGGAGTCCCACCATGATTGTCTTGCGTCATTATGAATATTCCTTGTTAAAACGAACATTCTCCGACCAATCGAATATTATATAACAACTTGCGTACTTTGCAAAATTTATAACTATTACCCACAACTATAACATTATATCAAATTCATTCCATAATATTTAAAAATGATAATTATAGAAAATTCATATTTATTCATAAAAGTTGGGGTCTTCCAACTAATATTCCCAACACAATAAAAATATTTTTATCAACAATTTCATCTTTACATTTTTTGAAGTTTGACTTTATTCAAAAAAGTCAACTATTAACTTTTTGACCAAAAAGTCAACCCTGACAAATTTTGTATTTATAGTCTATTTTGACTAATTTCATCATCCCGGACTCAAATATCTCTCCGCGTCTCCAAATTTAGCTTCGAACTCAAATTCGAGTTTTAATTTCTGTTTTTTTTGTGTTTTCTACACACTTTTGTTTTCTTAGTTAGTTCAAACTATTTAATTAGTCTTGACTAACTATTAAATTAAATCTCATCATTTATCGCAAATAAATATATATAACACATTTTTTATCTTTCAAAAATTATTCATCATTAATATTATAACTCACAATATTGACAACTAGATCTTTCCCAGGAAAGAGGGCTTTCGATGAGTTTATCCTTATTGGCGCATGAATTAAATAACCTAACCCTTTCTCATGAACTTTCTAGACATTGTCAATAATGTAAATAATAATATGAATAACTGTGCCATCTCAATTATTGATTTAATCATATAAAATATTGTGTAGATGATATTATGACAATAATAGAATCAGATGTGAGATACTATGCAACAACTACTGTGATAATTATTGGATACAACTGAGTGACTTCTTACGTAAGCATCAATAATCAGATATACTTTGCAATACCATGTGCTACTATGCAACAATGCGTATTACTGTACTTTTATCAATAGAATTATTACAACAGTTTTAACGATAAAAGTTTTAACATTATTTTATGATAAGGTTATTTCTGTCGCTTTCTATATCCGACAGTTATTCCATTGTGAGGTCCACCAATGATTGTGCCGTCGTATGAATATTCCCCGACAAAAAGAATATTCTCCGACAAAAAGAATATTCCTCAACACAACAAATATTTTATGACAACTTGCTTACTTTGTAAAATTTTCACATATCACCCTTAACTTTAACCTTTTATCAATTTAACTATTTACTAAATTGAATAATAATTATAAGAAAAATTGAAAACTTTTATTTCATAAAATTCGGGGTCTTACAACGACACGCCTACGTGAGGTGGTCGTCACCCAGATTGTTTCTAGCACAATTGATAGAGTGGAACTCTCTCGACACCTCAACCCAACATTTACATTGAAATGAGAACATTGGTACAATCGATCAAGTAATAAAATCTACATTGAATGGAACACCAACAACACCTTGACCCCTCGCTTATAAGTAAGCGGTAACCTTGGTACAATCAACTATTGATGCGGTAGAAGACGCCACACACAACTATGAATTGTTGTTTGATAAGTCAAATTGAATCTCAAAGAAATAACTAAGAAAAATACTTAGGAATTCTTCAAAGAACCAAAAGTAGAGAATAATCTCACAGGTAATTAAATTTGAATATTATTGAATGAATAATAATGAATTACATCCATCAGTCTTAAATAATGGTAATTAAAACCCTAGGAATCCTAAAAGGAATCAACAATCAAAATATAGAGTTTTGAAAACAAATCCATGCTCAAAAGCCATCAAACCATGTTTTCTCGAAAAATGCACCACCTAAATCTGGGCATGCCCGCTGGGGCGGCAAAATTAGGCCTATAAAGCCCGTCGGGGCGGCTCTGAATAGAAAGTTTGCCGTCGGGGCGACATTTTTGGCTTGTAAAAGCCCACCAAGGCGGGTGTACTGATTCCCAAACTTGCAGTCTCTTTTTCTAGCTTGCATTGGATTGTTTTGGAATGTAACCTTGGACCATATTGATGTACTTGGGCATATTCTCATCCTCTTTGGACCAAGTTGACATGTTATTTCTATTCCACATTGCTTGTACCAAAGTCATAAATCCTTCCTTGAACCTTTTAGCTCATCCTTTCGTCACGGGTCCAACTAATACTTGCACTGGATCCGATCCATAACCTTCATTTAAATCCAAGCTAATTATATTCTCGTCAAGAAAGCTTCATTAAAATTTTATATTGCATTCCTTTTCCTTTATTTCCTCAATAGTTTTTTTTTGTCTTCCAAACACATACTCAATGAGAGAGACGTGTATGTTTAATAGTTATAAAAGTTTTAATTTCTTTTAAACCTGATTTTTATTGGACTAAAATGTAAAACTTTATCCGAGTTTATCATTTTGTGAAGATATGATATTGACTTTACAATGTAGCGATCCCTACCTTATGGTATAATTAATAATGCAAAATTATAATTTCTTGGGTTAGTTTTATATTGTTAATTATATCTTCAATGGTACAATTTTAAATTAATAATTGTACCACAAGTTAACGATTTGGTATATTATAAAGTCAAATACCATATCTCCATAAAAAGATAAATTTAGGGTATAATTTTGCATTTTAGTCTTTTTATTCCGCTTTTGTTAAACAACATAATAATTATACCATCTAAATTTCATAAATTATTATTCATAGATGAACAAAATAAATTTATATATATCAAATGGAAAGAAGCATGCATCCAATTCAAAGTTAATATATTCAAGAACCCAAAAAACACAGATTATTACAACAATTGCATCAATCATATTGTTATTTTTGCAACCCTTCTTGCAAGAATGATCCAACAAAGCACCCTATAAAACACAAAGAAACCGAACATGATTGCCACATTTATCCCCCTTGTATCCTTCTCAAGTCCTCTACCCTTTAAAACATCACTACCCCTAAGTAAACATTTCGAATAATCCTCAAGATCTCTTGAAAAACACTTGCTTTTCACACTCCAATACTCGTTTACAAGCAAAAAATCTAAAGGATACCTATAAAGTGAAACATAGTACATGAAGATCCAATAGTTCGGTATGCTTTCTTTTGGAATGAAGTAGCCGGAGAAGAGAAAAAATGCACCAAGAACAGTGCAAATGAGAGAATTCCCGGAAATAAAATCTGGTGAGACTGCACTTAGGAAGAGTACTAATGAGCTAGCCATCAAAACAATTAACCAAACCGCGAAAGTGAAAAATGCAAAAGCCCCTAAAGAAGAATTTAGCCCTACTAACCAATATACGGGGAGGGAAAAAGTTAGGGCTACGGCGAAGAGAAAGGGTAAGAAGGCAATGGTGTTGGCAATCATGTAAGATGAAGTTTTATAAGCTCCCTGAGAGGCTTCTTTCATTAAAACACGTCGTTCTTGAAGGTATATTAGAAGAGCTTCAACAGTTGAAGAAAGAAGAAAACTAAGACTAAAGGCGAAAAGCCCTAATCTTTCTGCAACTCCTTCTTCATCATTCTTCACATTTATATATACACTTCCTAATCCAAATCCCCCAACAAGAGCTTGCATTGTTCTTGCTAAGAAAAGTTGCTTTGTTCGATAAATAATTTTCCAAAATCTCGCGCATAAGACCATTATCTCAAACAAGCTAAAATAATAACAACTCCCCTTTTGTACCTTCTCACCATCTTGTTGAACCCTTTGGAATTCTCCTTGCCACATTGCATAGGAATTAGATGGCTCTTTATCTCCAATATCACATGAGATTAATCGATTTCTAGAATTCGAGTACTCCTCAAGTTTAGATATAATTTCCATGGAAAATTCAAGAGCATTGAGTTGCAATGGAATAGAAAACCCTAATTCATGAGTTATAGTTTCCTCAAGTAAATTGAGGGAACCAGAATGAACAACTGAAGCATGAGAAATAATCAATAAATCCGAAATATAATTAAGAATTCGATAACTAGGTTGATGGATGGATAGAACTATTGTTCTTTGCTTTGCTCTTGCCATGAATGAAAGCAACTCAATCACTTGAAGAGCTGAAGTACTATCTAGTCCTGAGGTTGGTTCATCAAGAAGTAAAACTGGTGGATCATGAATCATATCGACTCCAATTGATACTCGTTTCCTTTCTCCACCAGAAATTCCCCTATTTTCCTCATCTCCAATAAAACTATTAGCAACATGAACAAGGCCAAGCTCATGCATCAAGCTCTCAACCCTTTTTTCTCTCTCTTTTGCACACATTTCTCTTAGCCTAAACTTGGCACTAAATGATAGCGTTTCCTTGACAGTAAGTAGAGGAAGCAAATTATCTTCTTGTGCTACAAACCCACAAATTTTCCTCAATTGGGAAGGGCTTGTTATGGCACAATCATTGAGTGTGATACTTTTTGAGTCGAAATCTTTATCTCTAATCCGGCCAGAGATAATGCGAAAGACTAGACTTCCCGGTGCCACTTGGACCAACAATGGCTAGGATTTGAGAGGCTCTTGCAACAAAAGAAACCGATTTGAGTATGTTTATAGGCTTAGGTTTTTTAGCCAAGCGAAAAAATGATGGTCTGGAGTTATTTTGGTTTATGCTGTAGGAAAGATTTTTTACACCTAGTTTGTAGGTGGTTTTGGATGAGTGCAGTGGTGGTGGTGGTGGTGGTGGTGGCAGTGGCGGTGAATGGTGGCCCGAAGAAGATGACTGGCTGATCGATTCTTCCGGGGAGTTGGAAGTTGAGAAGAGTACCATTGAGTCATCTTCAGGTCTGGGGCTTAGGAAGCAAGAAGCCATAATTGTTTGTTTAATTTTTGCAAGGACTAGAAAGAGAAAAGATTAATATTTTTTTTTTAAGGGTGTAGAATTGATGCTCTTTGAAGGGGGCAAATGATAGATAATTGGAAAATTAGGATGTTGGACCAGCCAAGTTTATAGCTGGAGAGGATTCCTAATATAGGTGAAGGTAGTAAGTATTAGGGCAGTGTTTGGTGAGCTGAGATTCTTGACTTACTTTTGCATATATAAATATTCTTTTTGATGGAGTCAATATTCTAGAAATTGGCTTGTGGTATTGTTACGGGATATTCGACTCTTGCATATTATTTTAGAAATTAGAGTGGGAAGAGACAGAAATATAAAGAGAGAAAACAAAAGGAAATTGTTACGGGATTTATCAGTTTCTAAAACAAAATTTGCTTAATTTCATTGATATATACCCTATAACGACATACATTCAACTCTTTAAAAGAAAAAGAAAAGAAAAATATTATTCTTGTTAGAAATACATTCAACTCTTTAAAAGAAAAAAGAAAAGAAAAAAATATTCTTGTTAGAAAAATATTAGTCTTGTTAGAAATACTTTGCAAAATTTGTAAATATTACCCACAACTATAACATTATATCAAATCCACACTTTATTATTCAAAATAACATTTAAAGAAAATTAAATCTTTATTCATAAAAGTTGGGGTCTTACATTATATATCTAATTTTAGAATAAAAGGAGTATATAATTAGAGAATCTATTTAAGCCGTCCATCGTTATAATTAGCTCTTAATCCTTGCACTTCATTCTTACCCAATACCCATGATCTGTTACACGTATGCAAACAAGGTTGATTTTCAGCATAGAACAATTCTACTAGATTTAATTTTATATTTAACATGAATTAATTTTGATTGAATTTATTATCAGGGTGGAGTCACAGATATTATTAAGATTGAAACTTTTTAAAGTTTTTCGTTAAATATTATTTGGATCAAACTTTGAGTACCTTGTTCCCATGTACAAGAAAAAGGCATCGTGACATTGATCTTGTTAAAAGATATCTATTCATATCTTAATAAATAATAAAAGAATATATATAACAAGATAATGAGGTTGTGAAAATAATTTAATTTTGCACCATATTTTTTGTTGTAAAATTTCTTCAAAAAGTTAAAATAATATTTAATATTAATATATGTACTCGTTACAACTTACACATGACAATCGCCATAAGTACATTTAGTTTTGAATTTTATAGCCTGAATTTATGAATAGATTTTTTTCTTTTTCCCCGAGGAGAATGTATTTTCCTTAAATTTTATAAAGCATATGCTACAATAATTACTAGAATCAATGCAAGTTTCCCTCTTCTTTTTAATTTTTAATTTGTTTATTTTTGAATATGTTTTTGTTTTCACTTACTACAATCATATCCATAGCGAGTGTCACGTTGGTAACATTTTTTTTAAAAAAATTTCGTACACAAAAGTTCAAAAACTGAGTGTTAAATATATGTCAAAGATAATGGAGGGCTATTATCCAAAAGTTTTTATTATAATTTTTATCCAAAAAATAAGGGGCAGTTTTCCCATTTGGAAACCATGTTGGGTTCTGTGTCACACAGTCTTGACAGGAGTATCAACCAGATATTAGGTAAGGAGTTGGTGAACAGAGATTCTTAACTAACTTTGCATACCCATATATATCAACACTTGACAAGTTTAATCCAAATTAGGTTTATTTCGTTGCTTGTAACTTAGACATAGAGATTGATCAACTATATTGACTATTTTTGAGATGGGTAGAATGATTCTCATACATAAAATAGGAAAATCGGAATATGCAACTTGTCAAAAGCTAAACTTGACTCTAAATTAAACACAAATCGACATTGCATTTGGTAATACAATAATGAAATGTCTGTAATGTCATTAATAAAATGATGAAAAGACAAAAAAGGTAATTTCATATATTTTCTTTTTCCATATAAGTATACAATTTTTGATAATAAAACTAATCCATTTTTTGTGTTGAATATATACACTTAATAAAATAGCCCATAAATAATTACAATTTTCGTTGCATTTAATTAATTATGAATGTATCTCTGTGATGTATAAATCAACATATTTAATCACGGACAATTAATTTATCACTATGCATTCAAAATTTATCACTTGAAAGATACTTAGTATATATGGATCAGGCTCTTTCTATGACGCATACATTTTATTCAATTTCATTCGCCACATATTTAGCAAAAATATAATATTTAATAATATTCATCAGAAATAATTATTTTATTTGTGCAAAGTTTTGTAACTAAATATATATTGAGAAAAATCGAAATTAAAAGTATTCTAACACACTGTTGGTATCACTTGCCTAACCCCTTAAATTGAGTACAATGATGTGACATTTTTTTTCGAAAATCCGATAAAAGTCGGTAATTTTAAAAGACGATTGTCAGTATTTGAAGGTCAAAAGCTTTCCTTTTAATAGTCGTAAGGAAAGAAGTTCATCCTCTAAAGATATAAGGGTGATTTATTCAATTAAGATTTTTAAATTTTTTTTTTAAGTGATAGACTTTTGTAGAGTTTATAAATTTTAATGACTTTTAAAAACTTTAAAAATTATTTTAAAATGACTTTTATAGAGTCCATGAATTAAGTGACAGATTTTAATAGACTTTTTATCAAAATTTTGATAGACTTTTATATATACTTCTAATATATCTTGCAGCTTATATTAATTATTAATTAGCCTATGTGTACAGTCTCTCTCTCTTTTTTTATGAACTAAAGGAAATCTCATTATTTTATTAAATTATTGTGGCATGAGATTTTATATATGTTGAAAACATTTATATTATTCTACTCATTTCATAATAAATTTGGATACTCGAAGACGAATAAAATTTTAGAAGCTACAGACGCAACACAAAAATTAAGCTCATTGAACTATATATACTATATATGCGTACGCTTTTTTAGTAGGATTACCAAACTCTGTTTTTACAAAATAATATGACAATAAAAATCTATATAATCAAAAATCGCAAAACTTCATACATTTGAGTAAATTGACACCAAGTTATAGAAAATTTATCAGAGAGATTTTTAGTCGTCGGTAAGCCACAGACAAAATTGTCAGATAGATTTTTTTAAAATTATTAATAGTTGTTAGTGAACCAAAATTGACCGTTAAAAAAATAATTATGCAACTTTTTAATTTATTTATGATGTTAGAACTTAATTAATTAAAATGCTACATAACTAATTTTTTAACAGTCGACCGTTGTCACCTTTTAATTAATTTTTTTAATTTTGACGAGTTTTAGAATTTATCAATATTCATATATATCATATACTATATCTATATAATATAAAATATATAATATATAATATATAATATAATATTAAAATCAAAATTTCTTTATTTGATTTTTCAAAATCATAACGAGATATTCTTGTAATAAAAATTTGTGTAATTTATCAAATTTTTAATAAATTTAGTATAAAAAATATAAACGGTTTATAATTTTAATAATTATATTTTTTAAAATTATTAGATTAATTTATATTCATTTTAAAAATAAAAAATTTATCAGAGAGTTTTGCGACTTTTGAATTTTTCATTAAATCTCTCTGGCAATTTCTTTACTGGTGATCTGAATAATATTTGGAAGTTTTTAGAAATCTTTAGAGATGGGGTCAGATTTTGGATATAGGTTGATAGTTATAACTTTTCTTTTAAAGTTGGTCAAACTCTACCATTTGATAGAAATCTGAAAAATCTATGACTTTTTGAATACTAAAATACTTTTATAGACTTGAGTCTCAATTTAATATCACATAACTTTTAAAAACATTACAAAAGTTGTAATTGAATACCAGTAAAATTTTATAAACTCTTTAAATATTTTGATTGAATATAATTAAACTTTAAAAAATTTTAAAAATCTTTAAAAATCTTAATTGAATACACCCTCCTAAGTAAGAGAGTGGGAGAATTTCCATCGTTGATAGTAACAAATTAAACCTTTAAGAAATCTTTTTTATTGAGTTATAATATAAATAGTACATGATGATGAAGCTCAAGTAAACTTGATTCAGCTGAAAAGGATCTAGGGCCTACTTGCCACTCCTCGATGGCGCCATCTCCTCTTCAATTTTTTTGGGGCTTAATCTTCTCCTCTAATTTTCTTTTACCTAGTATATAATAGTACTTGTATATTTTGTTAGTAATTTAATTATACTGACCACTTTCTAATTGTATAATTTTTTTTCCTATAACAGCGAGTCACGTTTTTAGAACAATAACTTATACTCCATACGTTATTAAATAAAACAACATAATTATCTTTTTAAAATTAATTTAAAATATTTTTATGACATAAATTTATTTAATCTTAAATAATACAATGATTTTATATTTGTTTGAAACTCATAGTCTAAAAAAATTAAAAGAAAAATATAAGTAAAAAAATATTGTTATAAAATGTAGCATTATACTACATATATACTGTAGGACCGAAAAATTTAAACTACAATTTAAACAATCAAGTGAACAAGATTAACTAATAATTAGTGCTTTCATTAATCATGATTATTACAAATATTGAATACAACAGTACAACAATCACTACAACGACCTATAGCGACGAGTTATAGCGATGGTTGTGGCGGAACCATCGCTATAGAAGGGGAAATAGGTCTTATAGCGAACTCCTGATCGTCGCTTAATTCCCTCAATTTTAATTCATGTTATCTATTTCCTATATTTTAATTTCATTCACTCTTTTTCTTCCAATCTGATATTCTCTCCCTCCCATTTTTCACACAAAATCTTTTACCTCTTCACCCAAATCATCTCATCCTAAGTAGTAGTAGTGTCAAATTGACATCTCTTTGCTTCAGATTTTTCCATTCTCCACCGACCGACTGTCCCAAAATGCATTCAAAAACAACTTTTCTTGCAGAGGGTTGAAGAGGAAAGGTGGAGAGGAGAGAGCTCCACTTCTCAAATTCTAGCCCTGTTCTACTTCTACGTGAAGTGCGAACTTGATTTCTGAACATCGAATTGTTTGGACTTTGCCCCGATGGAAACCCTTGGAAAATTCCTCCCCCTCCCAATCGACAAAATACCGTTCGATAGCATTATTCCGACGTTCTTCTCCGATGTAGTTTTTATTTGGAAATTGAAGTTTTTGTTTGTTTTCTAGTTTTCTCATTCAGTTATACAACTTATGCTTAAAAAAAAGGTTCAGTTATGCTAAATTGTGATGTTGATGGAAGATTATGCAAGTAACTTTAATTTTTGAAGTGCTGAGATTGGTATTTGATGATACACTTTGAAAAGATTAACCATAAGACATTAAAATTTAGACATCTCCAGTCGATAAGAGAGCAATGCAGTTGTGTTTGGTAAACTCCTCTTTGTATGATTTATAGTTTGTTTATTAGAATTGAGCATTAATCAACTACGGAGTACAAACACTATCTTTTAATTTGCAACAAGTGGAAGTGGATGCTAAAGTAAGTTGGTTTGGGGTGATAAGAGTGCTCAAACTAAGAAACAAGAGTTATGTTTACTGTACTTCATAATTTCAATTCCTGTGACCCTATGGTGAGCTTTGGTAAATTAATTATTAATGTCCTATGCTATTACACTTCCCTTGCGGTCGGGTTCATTGATTGATCGTGTGAGGTGAAAATTCCACAAAGGCATGCAGGACTTGATAGAGTGATGGACAAGATGGGAGATTATAGGCAAACTCTTTGAGGTAATTTGACATAACCACTACAAGAAAAACACTTAATTTCGACATAATATTCTGTCGGAAATAAGCCTATTCCGTAAAAATAAGCTTATTTCTGACAAAATATTCCATTAGCAATTTTGTCAAATTAAAGGTGATCGGGGATAAGTCTGTCAGAAATTCGGTTGGAATTATGTCTGACTAAGATACCGTCAGAGACAATAATGATACGTGGCACCTCTTAAATGCTACTTCAGATCCTTATTTTCGAAGGAATTTTTGTCGAAAATAGCATGTGTTCCATGGGGCATAAAGCCTTTTGAATAAAATATTAAAATCTTATTTCCAACAAAAATTTTGTTGAAACTAGCCTATTCCGTTTGAAATAAAGACTTTTTTCTAATGTTTCTTTTTGTTTTTACAGTTGCCAGGTTTTTAAACCATATTTTTGTACCTGTAAACCTGCTTTATCCCAACAACACATACAGTAATCTATATATTATTGCACATACAATGTAACAATTTAATTACAACATATGTACACGTCTTGAACAATAACGATAACAAACTACTATACCAACAATAACATATATAAACTAATTTACAATAAGTTATACAAAAAATTGGGTTAAAGTTCAATAATTTACAAAAATAAACTAAAATACGTTGATTTACAAAGAATCAAGCTAAACTAAAATGATTTAAATAAAATCAAGCAACTACAATGTTTTATAAAAAAAATCCGAGTAAATGCTATACAAAATATTTACCTAAACTAGTATTACCACCACTATAAGGAGGATCATCGGGCAGGAGTCGACATTACTACTCTGGTGTCTGAAAATCATCGTTATCATCCACCTGCTCCCCATCAGCATCACCAGCTTGTTCTGCATCATCAGCTTGCTCAGCATCGCCAACTTGTCGAAACAATTAAAAATATAACTTATTAGTCCGTAATTGAAAATATAAGAGATAACTAAATGATAATTAAATAACATATAGAATATACAACTTAAAATGAATAGAATACCTGAATAGTCGGAGTTGACTCAATATTGGCCCAAAAGCCTCTAACAGTAGGGTAACCACCATCCGTACCACCTCATCGTGTATTGCGGCGAATTGCTCCGGAGGGATGTCGACGGTGGCCCCTGCTGCAATGTCCTGCACAAGCTGATGAAGGCGAGCACAACTAGGCAAGGTCTTGAACGTAATATGCACACAAGCGAATCATATTTGATATAATAAATCATATACTTTGTATCAATCTTATTCATTTGTTAATAAAAGAATTTTTTATTAAAGACTTTTAATTTATCTACATAATGTTATTATATTAAATGTGATAAACCCAAAGTTTTAAGCAATACTTTTAGAATCATGATAATGATCATGCTAATGAGATCTAAATTCTTAGATAGCTTAAAATTAAAATAGTTCCCAATCGTTGGATTACTAAAAAGGGATTAGTGAATTCAGATAAATTGGTACATACGTTGCTTACTCTTTGAAAGAGAATGATCGATCTCATAATCATTTGTGTGGAGATACTAAAGCAAGTATGTAGGCACTTATTGGATAATAAGTTCACTGAACGTGACTCGCTAAGAAATACCTAATGGAGTTTTACTTGCCTGTCAATAGGAATTCTTGTAGTGATAGTAGTACAAGTAATCCTTAGACTTGATATCATCATAGTATTTTGTGTATGATGAGTTATACTTTGACATGTCCCTTAAGACCCTAAGGGTATATTAAAGGGTATGCTTTGGTATAATAATTTGTACATGGAGATAATGAATGATCAATAAATAATCTACCGCTTCTAGTAAAAGAAAAAAATGTCCTATGTGATTCGATAAATGATAACTCAGTAGTCCTTGCCCAATGCAGAATGAAGTTAGAAAGTAGTTTCTAATTTGCATTTCAGAGTTATGCATTTAATTTATTTATTTAAATAAGATTAAAATTTTCTAATTGATTTATTCACAACCGGTTTAATATGCAGAACATAAAAGGCCATACCATAAAAAAACATATTTATTTAAGAAGCAAATGACATAATTGTAATAATAAGTTAAGTGTATTTAATTTAATTTATGGTGATAGAATAAATTAAATAACTTAATATTTATAATTTAATATTTTGAAAATATTAAATATAAATTAATAAGAGGAGTCTTATTATTATTATTATTATTATTATTATTATTATTATTATTATTATTATTATTATTATTATTATTATTATTATTATTATTTAATTCCTAAAGGAGTTTGGAAATTAATTAATAAAAGTACTCTCATTAATTTCTAATTGGATTAGGAATATAATTAATGAAAGGAGTTTAAATGATTAAAACAAAACCCTATTCCTAAATTGTTTAAGAGGGTTGCCTACATTTATAAATAAGAAAGTCTTATTGTTGATTAAGGTGACATACTTAATTCTAAGAGTTGGGAGAGTACACATAATTCTATATAGATAGAATCTAGGGTTTTGTCAAACACACATCTTCTTGAATATTTGTTCTTCCTTGGTGGAACACCTCTAGAGGCCAAACACTTTGGTGACTAACGTTGATCAAAGGAAGGAATCAAACCCGGTGAATTCAAGTTGAACGTGAAAAGGAATTGGAGTTCAACTCGTACATGAGGAAGCTAGTTTCTACAAGGGTATGAATATGATCTCTATCTCTTTTCAATTGAATTAAAATGAAGCACAACGCATGATCATGGTGATGTATAGTTGTTATGAAAAATTTTAAAACACGTTTTATCGCGCTTCCGCTACGTTTATGTAATTTGATGGCATGATTGCGCTATATACAAACCTATTAGTGGTATTAGAGCCTAACTTTGTGCTAATTATCGATTTTGATGATTCCATGTATGTATGATAAGTGATTAGATCGGATTTTGTAGGCGTGCATACCCTCCAATTCATTTTGGGCCTTGTTTGTGCCTAACTTCGAAATCGTTTTGGACTTTTAACGCAGCGCATCACTTCCCGATTCATTACTGGCGAGGCCAAGCTTGTCTGTAGATACTAAATCCCAGGTCATTATGGGTGCGGCCGCGCCTCTGCAGTTTTTAATTTTTTTTTATTTTCCTTCAATTGAAATTAATGGTTTATTTAATTGATAAAAATTTAAAATAAAAGATTTTATTTTATCTAGAATATGATTTTAAATTGCTAAAAAAAATAAAGAGTTTAATTTGAATTTGATTTTTGATTAAAATAAAAGAGTTTATTTTGTTTCAAAACTAAAATTATAGCAAACTTTTACCAGTTAAATGATATATATATATATATATATATATATATATATATATATATATATATATATATATGAAATGAATTTATTATTCATGATGTAATACCCGTAACTTTTACGATTTAATATTTATATTTATAAATAGAGCTAGGTGATTATTTATTTTATAAATGCTTACGTGGCATGAGGGAGTAACTCAATTGAATTAAAATTGAAGTCATTGATGATCGATAAGATGTGGAGAATTATGATAGGTTCATGAAATGTCTTGTGTGACACAATGATGGAATTAGTGAAGAATAATTAAGTATTTGCATGTTTAAAGTCCAAATAATAAATTGGGAGTCTAGCCCAATAAGTCAATTGATGGACTTTTGAGTTAGCCCAATAAGCTTGGGATATTTAAAATCCAATCCGGAATCCAACAAAATAGTTAATCGATAGTACAAGGTATTGGTTAAATTAAAATGTGGCGCGAGGCGATGGAAGCAGCCACCGACTAGCCCTTGTCTATGTCTGAAATCATTCTCTTGTCCCCAAATTAGGGTCACTGAGAGTACAAAGACGCGATTGCCTAAACTCTCTTTACGCAAAACTTTCAAGTTTGTTAATCCTAGGCATGCATGGCTAGCTAAGTGGGCTTTGGTATGGAGTGGTTGAACAACTCCTTAAGTAACCATTGTTCATTTCTATTACACCATGAATCCCAACATTGGGTAAAACAAGTGTCTAGTCCATGTTTTCTCTTTAAATACAAGCCACCGAGGCGATCTGTTTTAGTGATAAGAGTGTTGGAGAAATCGAGTAAAGAATTCTTAGTTCTTAAGCATTACCAAATCAGTGTGTGAGATATCAAGGTTAGCTCGAGAAGGTATAATTTCTACTCCGTTCTTAACTTGAGTCTTGTTGATTCTCGGTTTTTCGGATTAATAGGTCAAGTATGATGAATTAGCATGATATAGGGTGTTTAGAAAGTTTACCTTCGTGCATGAATACGTTAAAATTATGCGGAATCAAGTTATGGCTACTCTGCTGAAAAGCGAGCATGTTATACTGAAATCCATAGGTGCGGTACGCACGTACTTAGAACCAAGCCCGATGGGTTCGGTCGTGTTGGACCATGTATTAAGAAATTCCCTTATGTTGTATGCATATAGTAAAGTCTTAATGAAATTAACTTAAGCGAACTTAGACTTTGTCCAAATAGTGTAGGCAAAGTCTCTGAAGGGTCGGCTTGGACAAAAGCGTGATGTCTTCGGACAAAGCATGATGTCTTCTTGGACAAAGCGTAATATCTTGGACAGAGCGCGATGTCTTCGGACAGAGCGTGATGTCTTCGGACAAAGCGTGATGTCTTCGGACGAAGCGCGATGCCTTCGGACGAAGCGTGTTGTCTTCGGCCAGATGTCTTGACCCGGACATGGCTAGATGTCACGGAACTTGAGAGCGACATCATGACTTGATATAAGGATGGATTAATAAATACTCCTATCTTTGTTATAAACTATTAAGTTCTAAGTAGAGAATTTTACTAACCGGGAAAATAAATCTAATGCCTGCAAACATGCGTGAGAAAAAGGTCGGTTGGGATTGATAGGCGTTATGGTATACTTAAAAGCAATGAACCTTTTGGAACTTCAAGAAGAAAGTTTATGAATAAACTAGTAGTGGTCAAAAGTATGAGCATGTTAGTGTACATGTTGTTTATATATGTATATCAGTGTGTGTTTGGCTAATGAATACCTATACTTACATAAATAGGACAAGCATAGCTCATTGAGGTGATTTTAAGCTATAAGTAGTAATCAATGCTAAATGCAAGTTTCCTATCCCTAAAAACTTGTTACTTATATCATGCAAGTTTCTATCCCTAACTTATTGTTATTATTGGGCAAGTTCCTAACTTCACTCAAATTTACATTGAGCAAGTATCAAGAACACTATTATTATTGTGTTGCAAGTTCCTTAATTCTCTGCTTGTATACATTGAATTGTTGTCATATCAATCATATTTTTATCAAGCAAATAAGCGCTTCATTCAAAATCAATTGTATACCTTGGCGTTGTTGTAAGCATTGGACTTATCGTTCCTAAATGCATGATGAAAAAGCTATCTAAGCCCTTGATTAAAGCTAGACTATTATTATGTGTTAAAGAGCTATCCAAACCAATTGACTTGAGTGCGGACTATCGTAAATCTCTTCGAGATGAACAACCCTCATAGAAGGGAAATTACATATTATCGGGAACAAGCGTGCATACATGAGTATGATTAAATGTTATGCATAACGTAGGGTACTTTAGGCTGATCACCTGTTGTACTCGTTGATTTTGGATTACAGTGTAATACTGTTAATTCTAGTAAGAGTTCTTAGTCCTTAGTGACTACTCAGTACTCATTCATGTTGAACCTCGAAATGGATAAATCCTGAGATTTTGATGATATCCTTCAGTCTATAACGACTCCTATTGAATACTCTTGATATTCTTGATATCCTTAAACTATCAATTATTATTATACCCTTAAAAGATTCAAATGCTATAACTGCTTGTTCTTCTGGCTATATTACTTGCTGGGCAAACTTGTTGCTCATTCTTGCTTCCTAAAACATTTCAGTTAAGGCAGAGCAAGGAAGTACTTCAGGAAAGGACAAGGGAAAGGGCAAGGCGGCAGAATAACTTAGTCCTTAAGACTAGACGTAGTATTATTATTGTTATGATCTTTATGATGCATATGATTAAGCTATGTTAAGCTAATCACGTAAATTGATGTAGTAATGGTTACGGTACCTTGGGACGAGAATATTTATATTACATCAATGTAAATTATTCTATTATTTCCGTTGTTAATGATTTTGTAAGATATTCGTAGTAGCGTGATGCACCGAAATTCGAGATATGAGTGTCTGAATTTTGGGGGCGTCACAGGTTGGTATCAAAGCTATAGTTATAAACCTTAGGAGCGAGAGCCCTTAGATTATAACGTAGGAGAACTTAGAAGAAAGAAAGGGATGAAACTCATATAGAGTTTTCATAGAGATGGACTTAGCGTGTTAAATAATATAATTTCATTATATACAATGAACTTATGATTCTAATGGAGTTATTGTTTGTTTTGTCTTGTGTCGGTGATTGTAGGATGATGGTGATATGGGAGGACCTAATGAGTAGTAGAAGAGGATCCATGTGACATACACGTGGTATATGAGGCACCATTGATAGTGGAGCCTATATCAACTGTAGTCCCTATCGATGATGATGATTAGGAAGAGGAGATAGAGCCAATGCCAAGAGTGAGTCCATCAGGAGGAGGAGCTGTGGAGGAGCGTGTGGTGGATGAGCCCATGGGGGACTCCGACGAGGCTACTTTTGAGGATAGGATGTTGGGGGAGTATGAGGAGCAGATTTTAGAGTTAGGGTGCAGAGTTGAAAAGTTAGAGGTTGAGGCTAAAGACAGAGAGTCCGAATTCCAAAAGCTGAAGGACGAAGACCACCATAGAAAGTTAGTGATGCAGGAGATGGAAGTAGAGATTGCTCACCGTAAGGAGACAGGAATCCAGATGGGGGCCTTGTTTCACAGGGCGGTGGCTAGGAATGTAGAACTGTCAGGGAAGTTGGAAGAAATGGAGCAGAGGGAGTTGAGCGAGAGGACGGAGAAGGAAGCTATCCGTACTCAGTTAAGGATGGAAGTAATGGATAAGATCCATTTCGAAGAAAAGTGGAAAGGGGCCAATGATAGGGCTAACGATCTAGAAGATGAAGTGAGGTGCAAAAGGAGGAAGATGAATAGGATGAGCTATGCATTACATTGCGACCATGGAGGGACTGATTGATGTGGTAAATCACTGCCCGACGAGGGCAGACGGCACAGAGCACACCATAAGCCGAGATGTGGTGGTGCACATTACTCGGAGGGAGTACCAGGCCGTGTGGGCCTTGAAATGATAGATTAAGTCTAGGCGTTAAAAGTTATTAGTTGTAGTTAGTTGTTGTGTAGTGTATTATCTGTTGTTGTAATTTCGGTCTTTATGTAGAATGTGAGATGTTGTAAACCCCAAACTTTTGAGTTATGTTAGAGGGTAGTATATTAATGATTATCCCCATCTTTTGTGATATTAGGGGATAAGTTGTGTCATTTATAAAGTATCTTGGAGATAATCATGTAATGTAACAATTTGGCATATGAATATAAATGATCTTGTTACGAAATGTATTAGAGATCTTATTCCTTTTATGGAGAATTGTTTAAGTAATATAATTAGATAATAAAAATGGAATTTTATGAGGTAGGAATATGCCATGAGACGTGGGTTAAGCACTTACTAGGAAGAGTCGGTTAATGATGAGAGAGGACAAGTAGATCCCATTCGGAGGCTTGTAGATTTGTTAGGGAGGCTCTTAGGGGAAGAAATGAACAAGTACCACCCATTCCCCAAGTAGCTCGTTACATGAAACTTCAAGGACTTTAAAAGTGTAGGACCTCAAAATTCATAGGTACTACTCTGGATCCTATCATAAGCATAAAACGTGGATCAAGGAAATGGAGAAAGCCTTTGCCATTGCTCGTGTGGGTGAAGACCAAAAACCGTGTTCGCTACATATATGATGAGGGGTGAAGCAAACTCTTCGGTGGGAAGCAAATCAACAGAGAGGCGGGAGAAAGGACTATAACTTTGGAAAGGTTTAAGACTCGTTCTTGAGAATTACTTCAAGAAGAGCATGCGAGAATAGGATGGAGGTAAAGTTTCTAGAACTAAAACAAGGGGAGATGATGTTGTACAAGATGTGCGGCCAAGTTCAATGAACTCGCATACGATTCGCAACACATCAAGTAGACATTTGAAGAAAGGAAATCTCGGCGCTTGAACTTGGACTAAAACCTTGGTTGTTCAAGAAGGTGTCGGTCCTTCAAATCGACTCGTTAATCGCACATTATTGGAGAAAGCGATAATTCTTTGAGGGAGGTAGCGAGGCATTGAGCCAATACAACAAGGAGAAGAAGAACAAGAACGCGGGGAGAGACTCGTGGAGGGAGTAGCAGTGGTGGAAGTTATCTGGGAAAGAGGAAATGGGATAACCGCAACAACGACAACAACAACAACACCAACCACCGAAACATTAACTAGTCAGAAAATTATCAAGGAGGATTCAAGAAAAGAAGTGAAGCTTGCTCAAAATGTGGGAAAAACCATCAAGGGGAATGCTGGAAGGGGCGCAACGTCTACTACAACTGCGGCCAAGAAGGGCATATTTCACCCAACTGCCTAAAGCCGAAGAAGATCAAGGATGTTTAGCGTGTGGCTCAATGAGCATCAAATCAAGGATTGCCCAAAGAAGGGAGGCGCAGAGGAAGCGACCCGAATAGGAGAGGCGACAAGTTTGATGATCGGCGGACCAACGCAATCCAACCGTATCGATTTGCCGAACCTTTAACATGACTATCAAGATGCACGATGAATGCAAGGGACGTGGTGTCAGGTATTCTCCCAATCAATAATATAAATGCCTATGTATTATTTGATTCGGGTGCTACCTATTCCTTTGTGTCCGAAGAATTTGCTAATCGACTAAACATATCTCCTGAACGTTTAGAAAATTCATTGAACGTAGAGATTGCGAATAAGGAAGTAATTCCCATAGGGTTTGTTTACCAAAACTGTTGTGCAAACATTAGAGGTCACGAACTAAACGTAAACTTAATTCCGATTAAACTGGGAGAATTTGATGTGATATTAGGAATGGATTGGTTATCCGGCCACGCTGCGATAATCGATTGTCAGAAGAAGAGTGTGAACCTTTAGACCTCAAATCGGTCTAAGGTAGTGTTATACGGTAGCTCATCGCTCAAGCAATCGTGTTGCCTTACGATGATGCAGGCTAAGAAATTGTTAAAGAAAGGATGTGTAGGTTATTTAGCCTATATAGTGGATATTCATCGAAAGAGAATAGAAATAAAAGATATATTAGTGGTAAAAGATTTCCAAGACGTGTTTCCAAACGAACAGCCTGGTCTTCCGCCAGACAGAGAAATTGAATTCATAATAGACTTAGCGCCGGGAACCGCACCAATTTCGAAAGCCCCATATCGTATGGCGCCAGTAGAAATGAAGGAATTGATGATTCAATTGCAAGAGTTACTAGATAAGGGTTACATTCGGCCAAGTGTGTCTCCTTGGGGAGCACCAGTGTTGTTTGTAAAGAAAAAGGATGGATCGATGAGGCTCTGTATCGATTATCGGGAGTTGAACCGAGTGACAATTAAGAATAAATATCCATTGCCAAGGATAGACGACCTTTTCGATCAACTGAAGGGAGCGAAGTGTTTTTCCAAAATAGATTTACGAACGGGTTATCATCAGTTGAAAGTGCGAGAGGAGGACGTACAAAAGACGGCGTTTCGAACTCGCTACGGACATTACGAATTTTTAGTAATGTCATTTGGATTAACCAATGCTCCGGCAGCATTCATGGACTTGATGAACCGAGTTTTCAGGCCATACTTAGATAAGTTCGTAGTAGTATTTATCGATGACATTTTGATTTATTCAAAGACGAAGGAAGAACACGCCGAACACCTGAAGATGGTATTGGAAGCTTTGAGAAGGGAAAAGATGTACGCTAAATTTTCAAAATGTGAATTTTGGATGGAAAGGGTCTAGTTTCTAGGACACGTGATAGATTAAGATGGAATTTATGTGGATCCTGCAAAGGTGGAAGCGGTAAGTAACTGGGAACAGCCGAAGACGCCAACAGAAGTTAGGAGTTTCTTAGGTTTGGCCGGGTACTATCAAAGATTTATCCAAGATTTTTCTAAGATAGCAACCCCACTAACCAATCTAACGAGGAAGACAGAGAAGTTCGTATGGACGGACAAATCGAGGAGAGTTTCCAAGAATTGAAGAGGAGGTTGAGTGAGGCACTGTATTATCATTACACGATGATACTGAGGATTTGTGGTGTATAGTGATGCATCGCATAGAGGACTTGGTTGTGTGCTAATACAACATGGCAAGGTCATTGCATATGCCTCACGACAGGTTGAAAGATTTCAAAAAACGATACCACCTTACCATGATTTGGAGTTAAGCGGCGGTAGTCTTTGCATTGAAGATTTGGAGGCACTATTTGTATGAAGAAAATGTGAGATATATCACGGATCACAAGAGTCTCAAATATATCTTCACACGAAGGAGTTGAACATGCACGACAAAGGAGGTGGTTGGGCCCGATCAAGGATTACGACTGTGAAATTCTTTATCACCCGGGAAAAGCAAACGTTGTAGCCGACGCTTTGAGTAGAAAAGGAAGGGAGAAGTTATTCAAACTGACAACTCAAGAGGAATTAATAAGAGAAATGGAAAAGTTGGAATAGAGGTGGAGGAACCAAAAGAAGCGGAAGAAAGATTACTCATGATGAGAGCTCACCCCGACGTTATTGGATAGAATAAAGGAAGCACAAGAGAAAGATGAAGAATGTGAGAAGATAAAGAAGAGAATAGTAGAAGATAAGGAAGAAATGTTCAAAGTAGATAAGAACGGTATATTGAGATTTGAGGGTCGAGTATGGGTGCCAGCTGTAATCGAACTGAGAGAGGAAATCCTACACGAAGCACACAATATGACGTATTCTGTACATCTAGGAGGCACAAAAATATACCGGGATCTTTGACACCATTTTTGGTGGCCTAATTTGAAAAGAGAGGTTGCAGAGTGTGTTAGCGAATGTCTCACTTGTCAAAGAGTCAAAGAAGAACACCAGAGGCCAAGTGGACTACTTCAACCGCTGGAAATTCCAGAATGGAAATGGGAGCACGTTACGATGGACTTCGTAGTTGGACTTCCGATTACCCAGAAGGGTTATGACGCCATTTGGGTTATTGTGGACCGACTAACAAAGACGACTCATTTTCTACCCATCAAGATTCGATTCAATTTGAACCAGTTAGCAAATTTGTATGTGAAGGAAATCGTATCGCGACATGGAGTGCCGGTGTCGATTGTCTCCGATCGAGATCCGCGTTTCACGTCAAAATTCTGGAAAAGTTTGTAGGAACGAATGGGAACTCAATTGAGATTGAGTACTGCCTATCACCCTCAAACTGATGGGGAGAGTGAACGAACAATACAAACATTGGAAGACATGCTGAGAGCTTGCGTGATGGACTTCAAGGGGAATTGGGACGACCATTTACCATTAGTAGAATTTGCTTACAATAATAGCTATCATGCGAGTATCGGTATGCCACCATATGAAGCTCTTTACGGGAGAAAGTGCAGGACGCCATTATGTTGGGATGAAGTCAGAGAACGACGACTTTTGGGACCAGAATTAGTCCAGCAAATGGCCGACGTGGTAGAAACAATAAGGGGAAAATTGGTAGCAGCTCAAGATCGCTAAAAGAAGTATCTTGAGCTTGCATCATCGTAATCAAAGGACTTTGAAGTCGGTGGTTTTGTGTTTTTGAAGGTATCTCCTTGGAAGGGAAAAATCAGATTCGGAAAGAAAGGAAAATTGAGTCCGAGGTTCATAGAGCCATTCGAGATATTGAAGCGAGTGGGCGAAGTGGCATACAAAGTTGCCTTGCCACCCGAACTGGAACACATCCACAACGTGTTTCACATTTTCGTACTACGTCCGTACAAGTCGGACTATAAGCACGAGATTTCCTATGAGCCCATTCAAGTAGAGAAGAATCTGGCATATGAAGAAATTCCTGTTCAGATAATAGATAAGAAAGAACAAATGCTAATAAACAAAGTTATATCTTCTGTAAAGGTTGTTTGGCGAAACCACGATGTCGAAGAGGCCACATGGGAATTAGAAGATGGGATGAGGAGAGACTATCCCCACCTTTTTGGGTAACCTTGTATCAATTCCGAGGACGGAATTTTTATAAAGGGGAGAGGATGTAATACCCGTAACTTTACGATTTAATATTTATATTTATAAATAGAGCCGGTGATTATTTATTTTATAAATGCTTATGTGGCATGAGGGGAGTAACTCAATTGAATTAAAATTGAGCTGTTGATGATCGATAAGATGTGGAGAATTATGATAGGTTCATGAAATGTCTCGTGTGACACAATGATGGAATTAGTGAGGAATAATTACGTATTTGCATGTTTAAAGTCCAAATAATAAATTGGGAGTCTAGCCCAATAAGTCAATTGATGGACTTTTGAGTTAGCCCAATAAGCTTGGGATATTTAAAATCCAATCCGAAATCCAACAAAATAGTTAACTGATAGTACAAGGTATTGGTTAAATTAAAATGTGGCGTGGGGCAGTGGGCTGTGAGCTAGCCCCTTGTCTATGTCTCTAAAAGCTGCCTCTTGTCCCCAAATTAGGGTCACCAGAGGTTGAAGGACGATTGCTAAACTCTCTTCTGTAAAACTTTCAAGTTTGTTAATCCTAGGCATGCATGGCTAGCTAAGTGGCTGGTATGGAGTGGTTGAACAACTCCTTAAGTAACCATTGTTCATTTCTATTACACCATGAATCCCAACATTGGGTAAAGCAAGTGTCTAGTCCATGTTTTCTCTTTAAATACAAGCCACCAGGGCAGTCTGTTTTAGTGATAAGAGTGTTGGAGAAATCTGAGTAAAGAATTCTTAGTTGCTAAGCATTACCAAATCAGTGTGTGAGATATCAAGGTTAGCTCGAGAAGGTATAATTTCTACTCCGTTCTTAACTTGAGTCTTGTTGATTCTCGGTTTTTCGGATTAATAGGTCAAGTATGATGAATTAGCATGATATAGGGTGTTTAGAAAGTTTACCTTCGTGCATGAATCGTTAAAATTATGCGGAATCAAGTTATGGCTACTCGCAAAAAGCGAGCATGTTCGCTTACTTCGAAATCCATAGGGTGTAGGCACTTGCCGTGCTTAGGAACCAATGATGGGTTCGATTCGTGTTGGACCATGTATTAAGAAATTCCCTTATGTTGTATGCATATAGTAAAGTCTTAATGAAATTAACTTGAAGCGAACTTAGACTTTGTCCAAATAGTGTAGGCAAGAAGTCTCTACGAAGGAGGCGGCTTCGGACAAAGCGTGATGTCTTCGGACAAAGCATGATGTCTTCGGACAAAGCGTAATATCTTCGGACAAAGCGCGATGTCTTCGGACAGAGCGTGATGTCTTCGGACAGAGCGTGATGTCTTCGGACAAAGCGTGATGTCTTCGGACGAAGCGCGATGCCTTCGGACGAAGCGTGTTATCTTCGACGGATGTCTTGACGGACATGGCTAGATGTCCCGGAACTCGAGAAACTGACATCATGACTTGATATAAGGATGGATTAATAAATACTCCTATCTTGTTATAAACTATTAAGTTCTAAGTAGAGAATTTTACTAACTCGGGAAAATAAATCTAATGCCCGCAAACATGCGTGAAAAGGTCGATTGGGATTGATAGGCGTTATGGTATACTTAAAGCAATGAACCTTTTGGAACTTCGAAGAAGAAAGTTTATGAATAAACTAGCAGTGGTCAAAAGTATGAGCATGTTAGTGTACATGTTGTTTATATATGTATATCAAGTGTGTTTGGCTAATGAATACCTATACTTACATAAATAGGACAAGCATAGCTCATTGAGGTGATTTTCGCTATAAGTAGTAATCAACGCTAAAGGCAAGTTTCCTATCCCTAAAAACTTGTTACTTATATCATGCAAGTTTCTATCCCTAACTTATTGTTATTATTGGGCAAGTTCCCTAACTTCACTCAAATTTACATTGAGCAAGTATCCGAACACTAATATTATTGTGTTGCAAGTTCCTTAATTCTCACACTGTATACATTAAATTGTTGTCATATCAATCATATTTTTATCAAGCAAATATCTGCTTCTATTCGAAAATCAATTGTATGCCTTGACGGTGTTGTAAGCATTTGACTTATCGTTCCTAAATGCATGATGAAAAACTGTCTAAGCCCTTGATTCGGCTAGACTATTATTATATGTTAAAGAGCTATCCAAACCAATTGACTTGGTGCGGACTATCGTAAATCTACTGAGATGAACAACCCTCATAGAAGGGGAAATTACATATTGTCGGGGAACTGACGTGCACACATGAGTATGATTAAATGTTATGCATAACGTAGGGTACTTTAGGCTGATCACCTGTTGTACTCGTTGATTTTGGATTACAGTGTAATACTGTTAATTCTAGTAAGAGTTCTTAGTCCTTAGTGACTGCTCAGTACTCATTCATGTTGAACCTCGAAATGGATAAATCCTGAGATTTTGATGATATCCTTCAGTCTATAACGACTCCTATTGAATACTCTTGATATCCTTAAATTATCAATTATTATTATACCCTTGAAAGATTCAAATGTTATAACTGCTTGTTCTTCTGGCTATATTACTTGCTGGGCAAACTTGTTGCTCATTCTTGCTTCCTAAAACATTTCGATTAAAAGCGAAGCAAGCGGTACTTGAGAAAGGACAAGGGAAAGGGCAAGGCGGCAGAATAACATAGTCCTTAAGACTAGACGTAGTATTATTATTGTTATGATCTTTATGATGCATGATTAAGCTATGTTAAGCTAATCACAGAATTGTAAGCATATGGTGATGTACTGTATGATAATAAATGTGATTAATTATGGATTATTAACCAATGTGATTGAATTTTATGTTAGTTGGATGCTTGAATGTATGGATTTTATAAATGAGGTCTATGTACCTCGTCTTCTCTATTATTTCCTGATATAATTTCTATCTCGCTCCTATGTACTTTCCCTTAACAGCTGATTAATGTTTCTATTTATTGTAAATAGTTTATGTAATAGAAATAGTTAGAATTACATGAAGAACCGGAGATAAAGGAGCAAGTAGCGCTTGAAGACCCGTTTGTAATGGAGCTCGAGTTTAAATATAATAATTATATTTAAATTCAATTCTTGCACCCTAGGTTTGACTTTTTAGTTCACTTGGTGGCTCTAGTGAACTAAACTAAAATAAAAGTCTATAATCAATCCGGGTAGAATATAATATTCTATATGTGTATGCTTATATTATATATATATACTATATATTATGCAACATGCTTTGCATGTCAATTAACATGATGCGTATTTTATATATATATGCATGCGCGCTAAACAAGATGAGACAAATAATAATAAACCCCTCAAAGATATTATATTAAATCTTAAACGTTCAAAAATATTTAGAATATCGAACGTCGCCTTCTATCATAATAAAAATGATAGAGTATCAATTAATCATTATAAGTTTGTTGTGTCACCACAAGACTTATGTGACAACCGTAATTTTGTAATTTAATTTTAATATTTATTTGATTGAATAAATATTTTTCGATGAATTAATTATTAGATTAAATAATTAATTGATGAAGTTGTGATAGATTAATTTAATTATATATATTACATTTATTAATTTAATGTGGAGAATTTTTATAATTGAAGTATGTGATTATGTGAGCTTATTGAATTAAAAGAAATATTTAATAAGCCTATGTTATTTTAATTATTAATTAGAGATTTAATAATTTGACATTATTAAATGATAATTTGAATTATGTGACTATGTGTATTAATGAGAAATTATTATATTTTATTTAAAGTAAATTAAATAAGATATTGATTTATTTTATAAAGGAGTGTGACATTATTTAAACTATATGATAATGTTTTATTAAATTAAATGGTTTTAGAATTATTTTCTTGTTAGCCAAACATGGTCTTGTGGGAAGTTAAGAGCAGTTACCACGTATAGGTAACTAACCTCAACATTATTAAGTGCGCTCTATTAGTTTCTTCTTACGTATTCTTCCATTTAGAGTTAACTGAGAGCCAGAGAAATTTCAGAGAGAGAGAGTTAAGAAATTTTTGTGTGATTGATAAAGAGTTGAGAGGGAATTCATCTTCTGCAAATTATGTCATGTGCATGCCATAACCCCAACACTTGATGCCTGTGCATGATGCTTAGCCTTGATACCAAGTACAAAAGTGGTGCCATGCGCCACTTGGCAGAATAATCGAAATGAGTTTTTAAAAGTGTTCGAGTATGGAAATGTGATAACAACTTAGTCTAATGATTATAAAGACTTGTTAGACCTATAATGAGATGTTAAAATAAATTATTAACATGTCCATAACACAATTACGTGTGGATTGAATGATCGAATGTATAATTAGGTTATTTTTCATGAAGTCTTAATTTTACACTAAGTGTAATAATTGACTAAGTATAGTCATGAGTTCAAGTTAAACAAAGAGTAAAGTTATGATGTTAGTACGTTATTATTGACTGGTATTGTGAATGTAATTGGTATGTAGGATTTAATTCAAAGAACGAGTTTGTTTAAGTGTAATCTACGCATGAGGCAAGTTTCTAAACCTTATCTTGTTACATTGAGCAAGTTCTCTAACTCTACATTTACGTTGAGCAAGTTTCTTACCCTAAACTTTCATTGAGCAAGTTTCTTAACCCTACTTGTTATCATTATATAAGTTAATTAATTCATCTTTCGATATTGAGCAAGTTCTTATTATTGTTGATCGAAGCACATGTCTTATATATTAAAGTTTATTAATCTTGACATGATGTTGTTATACAATAATTATTCTATTGTATACCTTTTAGATGTTATTCAAGTTAAATATTAGTTCCTTTATTAAACCTTGTTAGACTAGCGAACCCTTATTGATTCGACTAGTCCATAGTTGATGAGCGTTCTAAAATTTCAGAACCCCTTGATGAATTATCCAAACCAAACTTCCTTTGATGCGGACTCGAATGTCAAACTGAGATGAACAACTCTGTATAGGGGATTATTTATGCTTTAGCGTTAAGATATTATTACGCATGATGGTACTAAGGGTGATCCCCTAAGTGCGAGAAGAAGAGTCCATAGTCTTATGATATTAAAAGGTTTCAAGTAATAACACTTGACAACTGGGGACATAGTTCAAGTCTTATGACCCTCGAAATTTCTTTTAATTCTTGTTATTCATTCTTGATTCAAAAGTTGAGCTTTATATCAGAAGTTATTATTTCTCTCGCATGTTATTATTCATTGTTATATTGTTATACTTGTGGGCAATCGTGCTCACTCTTGCGTAATAATAACATTGCAGTTAAGAACGAAAGAGCAAACGAACCTTCCACTAGTAAGGGCAAGGGCAAGAATAGCAAGTAATGAAGACTGCTTTATTATTGTGGTTATGTAATGATGATTAGAATTGATGTTACTTAAGACTTATTTATTTAAATTTTCAGCATAGATGATTTAAGGTTAGAGTAACCTGGGATTTATTTATTATGTAGTTGATGTAACCCCCTAAGGGGAGAGATTTTATTATTTATTTCTATCTATTGCATGGTTTGCATTTATTTATGGGTAGATAGATAGATGATGTTTGTACAATGAACACCAAATCCTCAGTGGAAATAGAAGTCTAGGATTTGGGGGTGTCATAGGTTAGTATCAAAGTTTGTGGAGGTTATGAACCTTAGGTGGGGAACGACCTTAGGTAGTAGCCTTGTAGGAGATTGAGAACATAGTAGTGGTAAACTCTTATCGGGTTCTAAGAAATGAATTGCTAAATTCATTAAAGATAATAAAAGAATTTATGTGCTTATGTGTTAATCTATGTGTTCGCTAGCACGGATTAATAACTAAAACTTAAAATTTTGTTGTCAGGATGTCGGATGTTGGAGGAGCTAGTCGAGCTGGGGAGGAGGAACCCCGATTACCTATAGAGGAGGAGCCCCGAGACATTCATGTCATCAGGGAACAACTTGTACAGAGGGATCCATCTCCATTGATCACTGTTGTTGGTCGGGAGCATGAGCCTGAGGCTGATCCAGAGGAGGATCCTGAGGAATAAGAGGAAGAAGAGGAAGAAGAGGAGTTCCCATCGAACTCCATTGATGCTGAGATGTATGATGCACTCTATGATCATAACGTAGAGTTGTAGGATACTGTTCGGGATCTGGAAAGCGAGGCGATTAGTCGCCAGATTACTATTGAAGCGGAGGGATAGAGAGATTGTGACTCTTCACACGTTTAGAAAAGCGTGGAGTGGGATCTGGTTCACGAGAAGGGTCAGACCGAGGATAAGTCCGCAGAAATAGAGAAGTTAAAGAAGGATCTGAAGGAGAGCTCAGAGAGGCTTGCCATAGCATAGGAGGGCTGGGTACGAGAGTCACGTCATGCTGATTTTGCAGAAGATGATCGTCGTACGAAGAAGGCTAAACTTGAAGAGACGTACTCTACACTACAAAATGCAATGGATGCGGTCCAAGATCGAGTTAGGAAGTATCCAATCCAGTTTGAGGATCTACCATTATAAATGCTAGATCGCAGAACGATGTCTCGTATTATAGAAGAAGAACGTGGCAAGGCTATCCAACGTCTTAATAGGCAGTGATAGTATTAGTTTAATTATGTGAAAACTATTTGATAGTTAATGATGTAAATTCTGATGTGTTTATAAACAAAGGAATATTGTGATGTTTTAAATCTTGTAGATTCCTTATCTCGGGATAGTTGATGTAAATAGCAATGATGCTATCTTTTTACGTAAAGACTTTTGAATTAAATGAAATGTCAAAGTTTATTTGAAGTAATGTGTTAAGTAAGTTATGATTAAATGTTTAGTTAAGTCTTAAATATTTTACAGAATGAGTAAAGATCTAATAAGCATATATTCTTAATAGAAAATGCCGCCTAGAAGAAAAATGTCTCAATGAAGCCGGGAAGGGTCAACAAACAATAACAACGACGCCTAATGCTAACTCCGTTCAAAGAATTGGTAAACCTTTTAGCTGGAGCACTTAATAATCAACCCCAAGCTCCACCAAATACTTTGTTTAAGGACTTCAAGGCGGTGGGACCGCCAGAGTTTAAGGGTTCGATAAACCCAATCGAAGCTCAGACCTGGGTAATGGAGATGGAGAAGGTGTTCGATGTTGCTAGGGTAAGGGAAGATCAGAAGACTACTTATGCAATGTTTATGCTGAAGTCCGAAGCCAGCTATTGGTGGTAGGCAAACAAAGTGAGAGGAGGTGAAGGTGTAATATCCTGGGAGAGATTCAAAGAGATGTTTTTCGAGATGTATTTCCCGGCTAGTTCACAAAATTAGATGGAGGTTCAGTTTCTAGAGTTAAAACAAGGGAATATGTCAGTAGCTGATTATGCGACAAGGTTTAATGAGTTGGCTAGGTTCGCCACGTACCAAGTACATACCGATGAGAGGAAGGCGAGGCGATTTGAAGCGGGACTGAAGCCACGGTTGTATAGCAAAGTGTCAATGTTCCAATTGAACACTTTTCTTTGAGAGTGTTGAAGAAGGCCATACTTGCTGAAGGTGGAAGCGATGCGGTAACTAAGTACAATCAGGAGCAGAAGAAGAAGAAGAGTGAGAAGGAAGGTAATAACAAGACTGGTGAGAGTAGCACTGGGGGTAATCACAATCAGAAGAGGAAGTGGTCTGAAAATACGTCGGTTGGAAGTCAACAAGGAGGGCAGAAGAAGAAGATCAAAGCGTGCTCAACTTGCGGAAAAACTCACTTGGGAGTTTGCATGAAAGGGAAGCGAGTGTGCTACAATTGTGGACAGGAAGGCCACATAGCACCAAACTGTCCGAACCGAAAGAAGGGTGCCTGCTTCACATGTGGCTCAAAGGACCATCTTCCAAGAGATTGTCCTAAGAAGAGATCGGGAGGGACGAGTTCAGGAGGAAATAGAGGAAATACTGGTGGAAGCACTCTGACAATCGCAGCACCAACCGCAACCTATCGACCGACAGGCAGAACGTTCAACATGACAGTACAAGATGCGGTGCAGTCTCGCGATGTGGTGTCAGGTATCATTCCGATCAATAAAGTTAATGCGTATGTATTATTTGATTCGGGTGTTACTTGTTCATTTATATCCGATGACTTTGCTAAGAACTTAGAATTGCTTAAGGATGAGTTAGAATACCCCATGAACATAGAAATTGCGAATAGAGAAATTATCCCTATTAAGTATGTGCACAAGAACTGTAGAGTAGATATTAAGGGTAATATCATGAACGTAGATCTTATCCCTATCCGACTTCGGAGAATTCAATGTTATTTTGGGTATGGATGGGTTATCCGGTTATGGTGCGATAATTATTGCCGGGAGAAAGCGTATTAACCTTATGACTCAAAATCAAAGGTTGTGTTTTATGGTAGCAAATCGCTGAAACAAGCGAGTTGTCGGCGATGATGCAGAGCGAAAGATTATTAAAGCGAGGCATGTAGGATATCTAGATTACATAGTCGATAGTCGTAAAGAGAATCCAAAATTGATGAGATTCCAATAGTGAGAGATTTTGCGGGCGTATTTCCCGGATGATTTGCGGGACTTCCTCGAGATAGAAGCGATTGAATTAAATTATCGATTTGGCTCGAGAACGACCCCGATATCGAAGGCACCGCATCTGAATGATGCAGTAGAGAGATGAAAGAACCGATGGTCCAACTACAAGAATTCTTGGACAAAAGTATATTCAACCAAGCGTATCAAGTGGGGCGCCGCGATTTATTTGTGAAGAAGAAGGATGGAACAATGCGACTCTGTATAGACTATAGAGAACCCGAATAAGGTCGGGATTAAGAATAGGTATCCATTACTGCGAATCGACGACTTATTCGATCGAGTTAAAGGGAGCAAAATATTTTTGAAGATAGATTTGAGAAGTGGTTATCATCAAGCTGAAGGTGAGACGGAGGATGTACCGAAGACGACATTTAGAACACGATCTGATCCACTACAAATTTTACGTAATGTCATTTGGTCTAACGAATGCTCTTCTGACATTTATGGGCTTAATGAATGGAGTGTTCAAGCGTTTTTGGACAAATTAAGTAGTAGTATTTATAGATGACATTTTGGTATATTCAAAAACCAAGGAAGAACACGAAGAGCATTTGAGGTTGACATTAGAGACATTGAGAAGAGAGAAGTTGTATGCTAAGTTTTTGAAATATGAATTCTGGATTGAAAGAGTACAATTTCTTGGACATGTGATTGATAGAGACGGAATTTCAGTGGATCCCTCCAAAGTCGAAGATGTGATTAACTGGGATCAACCGAAGACGCCGTCGGAAGTAAGAAGTTTTCTTGGATTGGCAGGTTATTATAGAAGATTTATTCAGGATTTTTCCAAGATCGCAACTCCGCTGAAAAATTTGACTAGGAAATCGGTGAAATTCGTTTGGACGGAGAAGTGTGAGGAAAGCTTTCAAGAATTAAAGAAAAGGTTGAGTACAACACCTATGTTATCTCTTCCGGATAGCACAGGAAATTTTGTGATTTATAGTGATGCATCGCATAAAGGACTTGGCTGTGTGCTTATGCAGAATGGCAGAGTCATTGTGTATCGTCGTCGACTTAATTGAAAAGATTATGAGAAGGGTATCAGACCATGACTTGGAGTTAAATTTGTAGTAGTTTTTGCTTTGAAAATTTGGAGGCACTATCTCTATGGGAAGAAGTGTGCAATATATACAGATCATAAGAGTCTGAAATATATTTTTACACAAAAAGACTTGAACATGCGTCAAAGAAGGTGGTTGAAGTTAATTAAGGACTACGATTGTGAGATTCTATACCATCCGGGTAAGGCAAATGTGGTGGTCGACGCCCTAAGTAGAAAAGGTCGGGAGAAATTGATGATGTTGACCGCTCAGGAGGAGCTAATTTTAGAAATGGAGAAGGTAAAATTGGAAGTGAAGTATCCTATGGAGATTGACGAGAAGCTGTTCCAGATGCAAGCTGGTACAACCTTACTGGATAAAGTTAAGGAGGCTCAACTTCAGGATGAAGAATGTGAGAAAGTGAAGAAGAAGATATCTGAAGGGACTGAACCTAGATTCAAAATAGACGGTGAGGGACTACTAAGATTTGAGAGCGAGAATTTGGAGTACCTTGATACCGAGGAGATTAAGGAAGAAATTTTGAGCGAAGCTCACAACTCAAGATATTTGATTCACCCTGGTAGCATCAAGATGTACCAAGATTTTTGACAACACTTTTGGTGGCCAAATTTAAAACGAGAGGTTGCAGAATGTGTTGCCAAATGCCTGACATGTCAGAAAGTAAAAGTAGAACATTAGAGACCGAGGGGATTGCTACAACCTTTAGAGATTCCAAAATGGAAATGGGAACATATTACGATGGATTTCGTGGTTGGTCTACCGACGACTCAGAAAGGCTACGATGCAGTATGGGTTATTGTTGACCGATTGACGAAATCCGCACACTTCCTTATGATCAAAATCAGATTCAACTTAGATCAGTTAGCAAGGTTATATGTGAAAGAGATTGTTTCAAAGCAAGATCCGTATTTTACGTCGAACTTCTAGAAACGTCTACAGGAATGCAAGGGTACACAGTTGCGAATGAGCACAACATATCACCCTCAGACAAATGGACAGAGTGAAAGAACAATTCAGACATTGGAAGATATGTTAAGAGCTTGTATAATGGATTTTAAAGGAAATTGGGATGATCATTTACTGCTTTTAGAGTTCGGTTACAACAACAGTTACCACGCTAGTATTGGAATGCCACCTTATGAAGCGTTATATGGTAGAAAGTGCAGAACTCCACTATATTGGGATGAAGTTGGCGAAAGACAATTACTAGGACCAGAATTGGTACAACAAACAGCAGAGATAGTCAAAGTGATTCGAGCGAGATTGATAGCAGCCCAAGACAGACAGAAGAAATACGCCGATCCACACCATAAGAATGTTGAGTTCGAACCAGGTGGTTATGTGTTCTTAAAGGTCTCTCATTGGAAGGGAAAGATTAGATTTAGAAAGAAAGGAAAATTGAGCCCAAGATTCATTGGACCCTTTGAAGTTTTGAGAATGGTCGGAGAAGTTGCTTATGAGGTAGCCTTACCTCCATCTCTAGAGAATGACAATGTTTTCCATGTCTCAGTTCTACGACCCTACAAACTCGATTACAAGCACGTGATTGAATATGAACCCCTACATTTTGACAAAGACTTGTCTTACGAAGAAATTCCTGTTCAAAATTGTAAATAAAAGAACAAGTTCTAAGAAATAAAGTAATACCTTCTGTTAAGGTAATTTGGAGGAACCACAACGCTGAAGAAGCTACGTGGGATCTCAAAGAGAATATGATAAAGAATTATCCTCATTTATTTACTTAGATTGTTATATGCGATTAAGGGGATGAGAATCTTTGTAAGGGGGGAATGTAGCAGAACGACTTGTTTGATTTATGATTCTGGGGACATAATCCTTTTAAGAGGGGAAAGATGTGACAACCATAATTTTGTAATTTAATTTTAATATTTATTTGATTGAATAAATATTTTTCGATGATTAATTATTAGATTAAATAATTAATTGATGAAGTTGTGATAGATTAATTTAATTATATGTGTTACATTTATTAATTTAATGTGGAGAATTTTTATTATTCGAAGTATGTGATTATGTGAGCTTATTGAATTAAAAGAAATATGTAATAAGCCTATGTTATTTTAATTAATTTAATTATTAATTAGAGATTTAATAATTTGACATTATTAAATGAGAATTTGAATTATGTGACTATGTGTATTAATGAGACATTATTATATTTTATTTAAAGTAAATTAAATAAGATATTGATTTATTTTATAAAGGAGTGTGACATTATTTAAACTATATGATAATGTTTTATTAAATTAAATGGTTTTTGAATTATTTTCTTGTTAGCCAAACATGGTCTTGTGGGAAGTTAAGAGCAGTTACCACGTATAGATAACTGACCTCAACGTTATTAAGTGTGCTCTATTAGTTTCTTCCATTTAGAGTTAACTGAGAGCCAGAGAAATTTCAGAGAGAGAGTTAAGAAATTTTAGTGTGTGATTGATAAAGAGTTGAGAGGGAATTCATCTTCTGCAAATTATACTCTACGCTTGGGTAATCTCTTCAACCCAATTTATATATTTTACATCTTTTATGTTTCATGAATATGGCTTAAGTTTCTATGAGTCTCTGTATTTGGGAAATTCAGTTGTTATAAGAATATATGTAATAATTCGAGTTGTATGGCATATTTTGTATATTATATGGGTTTCCATATCTTCAGTTTCATGAAATTATACAGTAAAAGATTTCAGAGTATGTAATATGGCCATATGGCCTTATACGTATTTTTAATATGTCAAACATAAATTATTTTGCAAAATTCACACACTTGTATGATTATGCATGCTAAAATGAACTAAATGAAAGTTGAATGGGTGGATTTGGTCTTATAACGAATCTATAGCGTTGAATTTTAGGATTTATGTTCAAAACTTCAAGAACATCAAGAACAGTACAATTTGCATGCTTTAATTCTGTGATTATGTGTTTTAATGGGTTAAAATCACTCTATAATGTTGGGTATTGATTATATATGAATTCTAACATGTTGGTATGTTTAATTTGGGGAATTAATGATAATGTAGTGTTTAATTAAGCTAAACTCGTGTTCTTCATGAACTCGAATCAAATTACAGGTGTCGCGTGGCGCCAACTCCGAATCGATGTCCCATGTCGCGATGCCAACCCCAAAGATCGATGTTCTGCGTCGCAAATACCATTGTGGCCTTGATACCAAAAGACAAAAGTGGAGCTGCAAGCGGTACTTAGCGATATAATCGAAATGGGTTTTTAAAAGTGTTCAAGTATGGAAATGTGATAGCAACTTAGTCTAATGATTATAAATACTTGTTAGACCTATAATGAGATGTTAAAATAAATTCTTAACATGTCCATAACACAATTACGTGTGGATTGAATGATCGAATGTATAATTAGGTTATTTTTTGTGAAGTCTTAATTTTACACTAAGTGTAATAATTGACTAAGTATAGTCATGAATTCAAGTTAAACAAAGATTAAAGTTATGATGTTAGTACGTTATTATTGACTGGTATTGTGAACGTAATTGATATATAGGATTTAATTCAAAGAACGAGTTTGTTTAAGTGTAATCTACGCACGAGGCAAGTTTCTAAACCTTATCTTGTTACATTGAGCAAGTTCTCTAACTCTACATTTACGTTGAGCAAGTTTCTTACCCTAAACTTTCGTTGAGCAAGTTTCTTAACCCTACTTGTTATCGTTATATAAGTTGATTAATTCATCTTTTCGATATTGAGCAAGTTCTTATTATTGTTGATCGAGCTTTGTCTTATATATTAAAGTTTATTAATCTTCAAGCATGATGTTGTTATACAATAATTATTCTATTGTATACCTTTTAGATGTTATTCAAGTTAAATATTCGCTTTCAACGTTAAACCTTGTTAGACTAGCGAACCCTTATTGATTCGACTAGTCCATAGTTGATGAGCGTTCTAAAATTTGAAAACCTTGATGAATTATCCAAACCAAACTTCCTTTGGTGCGGACTCGAATGTCAAACTGAGATGAACAACCCTGTATAGGGGATTATTTACGCTTTGGCATTAAGATATTGGGCACAGTATGGTACTAAGGGCTAATCCCCCTAAGTACGAGAAGAAGAGTCCATAGTCTTATGACTGTTAAAGGTTTCAAGTAATAACACTTGACAACCTAGGACATAGTTCAAGGTCTTATGACCCTCAGAATTTCTTTTAATTCTTGTTATTCATTCTTGATTCAAAAGTTGAGCTTTATATCAGAAGTTATTATTTCTCTCGCATGTTATTATTCATTGTTATATTGTTATACTTGTGGAAAATCGTGCTCACTCTTGCGTAATAATAATATTGCAGTTAAGAACGAAAGAGCAGACGAACCTTCCACTAGTAAGGGCAAGGGCAATAATAGCAAGTAATGAAGACTACTTTATTATTGTGGTTATGTAATGATGATTAGAATTGATGTTACTTAAGACTTATTTGTTTATATTTTCCGCACAGATGATTTAAGGTTAGAGTAACCTGGGATTTATTTATTATGTAGTTGATGTAACCCCCTAAGGGGAGAGATTTTATTATTTATTTCTATCTATTGCATGGTTTGCATTTATTTATGGGTAGATAGATAGATGATGTTTGTACAGTGAACACCAAATCATGTGGAAATGGAAGTACCGAATTTGGGGGTGTCACAACTTATCTTAATTTTTTGAAATGTTTTATCACATTTGATGCTTATAAAGAAATTGAACGATGTTATTTTGTTGTGTCACCACAAGGATAATATTTTTCTATTTGAATATATGGAAGTGCTATATTGGACTTAACTTGAATAATTTTGATTTGGATGTGTCACCACTTGATCAAAATAATCTAAGAGGTAAAATGAAAGGAGTTGTCTATCTATTTATTTATATATAGTTCTTTGTGTCACCACAAGGCTATATACATTTGAATTGGGATCCTTATTCTCACTAGAAAATCTTTAATTAGATTCTCCGAACTATATAAGTGATGGTAATATAGTTTGAAGAAAATAGTGGAAGATGCCAATTTAAAACAAGACCTAATTTATTTTAGTAATTAATTAATTAAATGAATGTAAGCTAAAATGTTGTTTTTTTGACATGCAGAATTTGAAAAATGTCAAACTCACTATTATCACTGCGTAGCATACTTGATGCTAACAAACTGACCGGACCGAATTGTACGAACTGATTAAGAAATTTGAGAATTGTTCTCACTGCTGAAAGGAATTCTTATTTCCTAAATTCGCATGTCCCTCCAAATGTTGCAGACACATCCTCTAAGGAAGAGATTGCTACTTTTTTAAAGTGGCAAGATGATGCAACTGTGGCTCAATTCATCATGCTCGCATCCATGAGTAATGAGCTTCAGCATTAGCATGAAACTATGGATGCTCCTACTATATTGTTTCACCTCAAAGAATTGTATGGTTAGCAAAGTAGGACTGCTAGATATGAGATATCTAAGGAGCTCTTCCGATCTCGGATGACCGATGGCACTATTGTTGAGATTCATGTCCTAAAGATTATCAATTTGATTGAGTGTCTTGGACAACTTAGGTTTATCATGGATGGGGAATTAAGTCAAGATTTGATCTTGTCGTCATTCCCAAAAACCTTCTCACAATTTGTTATGAATTTTTGTATGAATAAGTTAGATGTCAGCTTGCCTGAATTACTTAACATGTTGAAAACTGATGAAGTTCACTTCCGATCAAAGAAGAACCAAGTCTTACTGATGGATGATTCTTCCAAGAAAAGGAATAGGCCCAAGGTATCTTCTGAAAAGAAGAAATCAAAGAAGGCTAAGTGCAAGGCGAAAGGAAAGGATAATAACAAACCTGATCCAGATAGCAAAGGAATATGCTTCCATTGCAATAAGCTGAGTCACTGGAAGAGGAACTGTGATAAGTTCCTTGCGAAACAAAAGCAGAAGAAGCTTGGAGAAGCCAATCAAGGTTTGTTCTGATTGAAATTAAATTTTCTAAAAGTCAAAATTCTACTTGGGTATTGGATAGCCACTGCGATTCTCACGTATGTAATACTATGCAGGGATTAGTTAAAAGTAGAAAACTGAACAAGGGTGAAGTCATTTTATGAGTGAAAATGGAGCACAGGTTGCTCCATTAGCTGTAGGAACTTATCGTTTAGCATTGCTTACAGACAAGTCCATTAATTTAAATAATTGTTATTATGTTCCAACACTTCTTAGAAATATTATTTCAATTTCTGTATTGGATATAGATGGTTTTGATATTATAATAAAGAACAACAATTGTTCTATTTATAATAAAAATATTTTATATGGTGTTGATAATTTATTGAATGGACTTTACATACTTGACTTGCATGAAAATATACTTCAAATTGTACAAATTAAGAAAAGAAAAAAAGACGATGTTAATTATACCTTTATGTGGCACTATAGACTTGGACATATTAATGAAACAAGATTATCCAAGTTTGCATAAGGATGGGCTCTTAGAGCTATCTAATTATGAATCATATCCAACTTGTGAATCTTGTCTCATGGTAAGATGACCAAATCTCCTTTTAGTGAAAAGGAGAAAGAGTTATAAAGTTGTTAGCGTTGGTACACACAGACGTATGTGGACCTATGACAACAACACGAGGAGTGTATTCTTATTTTATTACTTTCACTGTTGATCATTCAAGATTTGGATATGTGTATCTAATGAAATACAAATCTGAATCGTTTAAAAAGTTCAAAGAATTCAGAAGTGAAGTAGAGAGATAAACTGACAAGAGTATTAAGATTCTTTGATCGGATTGAGGTGGTGAATAATTAATCAATGAGTTTCTCAATTGTTTAAAAAAAATTGGTATAATCTCATAATGCACTACACCAGGAACACCACAGTTGAATGGTGTATCTGAAAGGAGAAATCGAACATTGTTGGATATGGTTTGTTCCATGATGAGTTTTACCGATCTTCTAGTTTCCTTCTGGGGTTATGCCCTAGAATCGACTTACTTAACAAGGTACCTACCAAATCCTTCCCAAAGACTCTATATGAGATATGGACAGGGAGGAAACCAAATCTTAAGCATGTTAATACTTAGGGTTGTCCAGCTTATGTCAAAAACTTTGAGAATAATAAGCTGTAGACTAGATCCTACAAGTATAGATTTGTGGGATACCCTACAGAAACATCAGAGTATTATTTCTATCATCCTACTGATCAAAAGGTGTTTATTGTGAAATATATTGCCTTCCTGGAAAATGAGTTTATCCTTGAAAGGGTTAGTGGGAGTAAGATATATCTTGAAGAAATTCAAAAACCACAAATTACAACGGATCAAAGTCAGATACTTGACCAAGTGGAAGAACCTACTGTACCACAATCTATTCGTAAATCTGGAAGAGTACCGAAGATACCTGAGAGTTATGGATTCGTCATAGAGCATGATGATGAGGTACGCATCATACATGATGATGATCCATCGACTTACGAAACATGCTATGAGTAGTAAAGACTCGAAGTAATGTCTAGAAGCCATGAAATTCGAGATGGACTCCATGTATAAAAAACATGTATGAACTTTGATTTCATCACCTAAAGGCATTAAGCCTATTGGGTATAAATGGGTCTTTAAAAGAAAGACTGGAATGAATGGCAAGGTCTCTACCTATAAGGCCCGACTGGTTACAAAAGGTTTCAAGCAAAGATAAGGAGTTGACTATGATAAAACCTTCTCACCAATAGCTATGCTCAAGTCCATTCGGATTTTGCTTGAGATTGCAGCTTATTATGACTACGAGATCTAAAAAATGGACGTGAAAATAGTCTTCCTCAATGGGAAACTTAAGGAGAATGTGTATATAATACAACCAGAGGGTTTTGTTTCAGTAGTTGGAATAAATCAAGTCTATAAGCTGTAACGATCCATTTATAGATTGAAGCAAGCTTTTCGAAGGTTAAACATCCATTTTGATGAGACAATCAAAGAGTTCGATTTTATCAAAAATGATGATAAACCATGTATGTACAAGAAGGTTAGTGGGAACGTTGTTTCATTCCTAGTATTATATGTTGACGATATATTACCAATAGGGAATGATATTCTTATGTTATATTTGATCAAAATCTGGTTATCTAAACACTTCTCCATGAAGGACTTGGGAGAGGCATCCTATATTTTTGGGATAAAGATCTATAGAAATAGATCTAAAAGGATTCTTGACTTGTCCCAAGGAACGTACATTAACTCGATGCTAAAGAAGTTTAGCATGGAAGATTCCAAGAGAGGTCTCATGCCAATGAGCTATGGAATACATCTCTCCAAGAAACAGGCCCCAAAGACACCTGAGGAGAGAGACCGTATGAGTAAGATTCTTTATGTTTCAGCAATAGGATCTATCATGTACGGTATGATATGTACTAGACCGGATGTCGCTCATGCACTTATTGTAACAACTAGATATTAGTAAAATCTAGGAGAAGAGCACTGGAAGGTAGTGAAAAATATCCTAAAGCACTTAAGAAGAACTAAGGATGTATTTCTTGTCTACGGTGGGTTTGGATTGAAACTAGAGGGATATACAGACTTAAGTTTTTAAACAGACCAAGATGATAGTAAATCTATTTTGGGGTATGTATTTACCTTAAATGGTGGCACAGTGAGTTGGAAGAGCTCCAAACAACAAATAATTGTTGATTCAGTGTCAGAGGCATAGTACATAGCTGTAAGTGAAGATGCAAAGGAGGTCGTTTGGATGAAGAAGTTCATAACTAAACTTGGTGTAGGTCCTAGCATTAGAGGAGTAATATCTTTATTGTGTGACAACATTGAAGTTGTTGCACATGCCAAGGAACCCAAGTCTCATCAAAAATCCAAACAAGTGTTGCGGCGGTTTCATTTGATTTAAGAGATCATTGAAAGATGAGACGTCACCCTGGAACGTGTGGATTCTCATGATAACATTACAGATCCATTTACTAATGCTTTAACACAACAACAGTTTGATCGTTACTTAGAGAAGATGGGTATGAGATACCATGACGATTGACTTTATTGCAAGTAGGAGATTAAAAGTAGTATGTACACAAGCCAATCATATTTGATATGATAAAACATATACTTTGTAATAATCTTATTCATTTATTAATAAAAGAATTGTTTATTAAAGACTTTTAATTTATCTACATAATGTTGTTATATTCAATGTGATAAATTTATAGTTTTAAGCAATACTTTTATAATCATGATGATGATCATGCTAATGAGTTCTAAATTCTTAGATAACTTAAAACTAAAATAGTTCCCAATCGTTGGATTACTAAAAAGGGGATTAGTGAATTTGGATAGATTGGTACATACGTTGCTTGCTCTTTGGAAGAAAATGATCGATGTCATAATCATTTGTGTGGAGACACTAAAGCAAGTATGTAGGTGCTTATTGGAGAATAAGTTTACTGAACGTGGCTCGCTAAGGAATACTTAACGGAGTTTTACTTGCCTATCAATAAAAATTCTTGTAGTGATAGTAGTATAAGTAATCCTTAGACTTGAGATCATCATAGTATCTTGTGTATGATTAATTATACTTTGACATATCCCTTAAGACCCTAAGGGTATATCAAAGGGTATGCTTGGGTATAATAATTTTTGGAAGACCTTATGGTGTAAATTGGAAACTAAACTTTTATTTTCTACAACTTGTCACCCACAAACTGATGATCAAACTGAAGTAGTAAATAGGACTTTGTCTGCGTTGTTAAGGGTTATCATCAAGAATAATATCAGTCATTGGTAAGAATGTTTACCACATGTTGAGTTTGCTTATAATCGTTCGGTTTATTCTGCTACTAAATTTTTGCCATTTGAAATTGTTTATGGTTTTAATCCTTTAGCTCTATTGGATTTATCACCATTACCTATTTCTGAAATTTACTAACATGGATGGAAAGAAAAAATCTGAATTTGTTAAGCAGATACATGAGAAGGCGAGGCTCAACATTAAAAGGAGGACGGAGCAATATGCGAAGTAGGCCAACAAGGGTCGGCGTCAAGTTATATTTGAACCAGGAGATTTGGTGTGGTTATATATGCGAAAAAAAAGATTCTCTACTTAAAGAAGATCAAAATTGCTACCTCGAGGAGATGGTCCATTTCAAGTTCTGGACCGCATTAATGACAACACCTACAAATTGGACTTACAGTGTAACACCCGAGAAAATCGGATTTATATGAGAATTAAATTTTTATTTGATTATGTGAATTAAATGAATTTAATTGACTATTTATGTGAGTAAGCTATGTGAAGGTCGTTCTATGACCTAGAATGTGCGAATGTGGTTAGTATTCTGGCTATGTGCTAGAATTAATTGTTTTGAATTTCTAAGACGAAAATAAAAGTTTTCCGAGAAATTTCTGTAAAAACACTATTCATCCGTTTCTACTCGGGAATTAAGTTTGAAATTCCGAGAAATACGTAATGATAAAATATAAAGACGTGATGGAATATCTAACAATATTTCATTTATGGCAAACGAAGTTTTTGCCTGCGGACTTAAAACCTAAGGGTTGAGAAGAATGATTTTCGAGAAGGAAATGAGCTTCGTGTAATGAATTACGATAATGATTATGCATATGTTATACAAGTATGATACTATTTAGTATACGAGTATTATACGAAGATTTAATACAACATATAATACGAATATTGTACGAGTATTATATGAAGAGAATACGTGAATTATACGTATAGAATAAGATTGGTGTAATGGACTTAGAGTTAAGACTTAGTATAATCCAATTGGGTTTGGATTATATCAAGCCCAAGTAATTAAGTAATCAAGCCCAATGAATTATGTGTTTAAGCCCAAGTCTAAGCCCAATGTTAGAATTAATTAAGCTCGATCCAAGAAATCGAACTGTGGGTCGAACTGGTGGATCACCGAATGGGTAAAACCCATGGGGCAACCCATGGGCATGTGGGCCGACTACTTGATGGCCAAGTAAAGGGAACTACTTGATCACCAAGTATTTTACTTGGTGATGAAGTAGTGAATAGTAAAGAGGTGGGGAGAAGGACCATTGTGCCCTCCATTTGAGTTTCCTATAAATAGAAGGCATAAGTGGTCATTTGGTGGTTTCCAAGAGATCATCCAACTTATATTGAGAGAGAGAAAGAGCTAGACTTAATCAATCATCTCACTTTGAAGCTTTTCATTAGAGTTTTTAACAAGAACACCAAGATCGTAAAGGTAATATTCCTTAATAATAGTTTTCCATCCCTTTTGATTTCTTTTTTATAAAGAATCATAAATTGGTGGAGCATGTCTCTTATGGAGGAATAAGGATGGCTTGTAATATATAAAACCATTATAAGTCACGCATAAATGAAAATCGTAAGGGTTTATGTAAGTTAAAACCGTAGGAAATATCATTTAATGAATTTGATTGTTGATGAACAATTGAACACCATCACTCTTAATATATGTGCATCTTGCTTGGTTAGGATATAGATATGAAATCAATGGATTGTTCTATTTGATTTGGCATATAGAACACTAGTAACGAAGTTATGGCGAATTTTACGGAATTGGACGTTAAACGTTAAAAATGTAGAAATTTTGGATTAGTAGTCAAAAGTTACCGTATCAACACATGAGATAGGGTATTTAAGAGTCGTGGGCTCAAGAATCGTCGAATTTCGACTTAAAACGAAGAAAACGAGTATTGAACGCTCAAAAGCATTTAACGAACGCTCGAAAATGAACTTAGAAGTGAATTTCAAGTTAATGGATTTGGAATTGTAAAATTCCTATATGAGCACGTAGAGTATGTAATTTATGAGTTGTAGGCTTTTGAACAGATTAAATCGAACTTATAACGAAGAAGTTATGAAGCCGGGAAGTTCACTAAAATTTTTGTTTGTAAAAATTTTCTGGTGCTGAGGTCTGGCGCCGTGGCGCCAGACAAGGCTTAATATTCCGCGTCGCAACACCGAAACGGGGTAATGACCTACTGAAGAGTGGTGCTACAGCGCCACTCATACAAAGGAGTTTCAATGTGACCGGAACTGGACTTAGCTACTTGTAATCGAAAGTCATGAAAGAAAGTTATATATAAGGACCAAGGTCAAATGTTGATTGTATGCAAAAGTTTGCCAAGTTAGTTTTATAATTCTAATTGATTGGTAATGAATAAGTAGAATGTAGACATACTTAATATACAAGTAAATGCTCATTCTTAAATCACTTATTAAGTGATAATGTTAAGAAATTAAGAACGATTTAGTGAGAACTAAACTAAGAACGTGGTGTGTAAAGAAGTAAACCATGAATGGTAATCAACATTGGTACTTTGCTAATGACGATAGAGTCTGGTTAATAACATAAGATCGTTAACAAGCCGGGATGAAGGGTAGTAAGTCGAATTAACTTTATTAATGAAATAAAGTCAACTATGACATAGAAGAGAAAGAAGTTGGTAGAAATAATGTGATTAATTGTTTGGTAGCTAATTACAGTGTGCTATGTGAATATATCATGTAGATTCTGTAAAGGCTGAGAAAAGTCGATTAAATTATTTGAAGACGCTTGAAGGAAAGTTTTCTTAACGCTTGTCTAACCTTCGTGTAATTCATTATACTGAGTTGCATGAATGCTTTTAAAGAAAGGGTCAATGCCAATTTTAACTCGGCTAGACTATATGTAAGATATAGATTAATTTGTATACATATCCTTCTATATAGAAATGATAACTCTATCCTATGCCAAGTATTTGGTACGAATTCAAAGGTAAGGTTTGTCTATGAACAATCAAAAGTATTTTTCATCGATTATTCGATGGGCACGCGAGTTTGCCAAAACTTAAACGTAAATACGTTTAACGGATGAATGTTGATCAACATAGAGTACTATAGGCTGATCACCTAGAAGTGCTCGTAAGTAATGCCGGATGTACAACCTTAGTGCTGTGATGTCCTTTTCAAGTATGAAAACAGAAAAATATTGTTCATGGTCTTTTGACCGGTTCAGAATTTCTAAAGTATTATATACTTTGGGAATTGATGTTATGAATTGTTAAATATTAATGTTTCATAATACTTCATGACTATTTGTTCAGTTATGGAGGATTGTCATATAATTCACGAATGTGGTATTGATATTATTCTTTGTTAAACTTGCTGAGCTTGTTATGCTCACTTCTTGTGTAAATTATATGATTGCAATTAAAGCCGAGCATACTGAGAATGCTAAGAGAAATAAAGGCAAGGCTAAGATGGATAGTTAACCATCTTTTAATAGATTTGTATGATTCTATGTATTATACTTAAGAACAACGAATGATGTAATCGGTTTATGAACCTGGGAAAGGATTTCACTTTGATTGTAATAAGAAGATAGTAATTACATTCATTATGTTGTGTTTTCAATGGAATGATTATATAGTTATGAGTACCGTGTAGCACCATATGTCGGGTTGGAAGATACCCGAATTTGGGGGCGTCATATAGAAGGTAAGTATAATGTTAGTGCAATAATCAACGTTTCTAACTTAAGTCTGTTTGATGTAGGTGACGATTTGAGGGAAAATTCTTTTTAAGAGGAAAGTAATGATGAGGAAATGCCAAGCTTGAACTCGAATGGAAGCTATGGGTCAGATCCAATGCCCGTTGGGCCCATGACGAGAGCTCGATCTAAGCGCTTTAAGGAATGACTTATCAGACTTATTAAAGGAGCTTAGAGTGAGGAAGGAACGCGTTTGAAGAGTTTGGAACTGGAGTCAAAACTCTTGAATTTAATATAAGTGTTTGTGCTAAGTACAACAAGGGAAAGGAGTCGAGAGTCACTTCTAGATGTCCGGCGCACCCCGTGCCAGGATTGTACTGGTAGGAGCGCTCCCCGTGCCGAGTCACCAGAAACTCTGGTCATGCAACGCGCCCCATACCATATGTAAGTCAAGACATGTAAGCCCCATGCCAGGTTATCCGAAACTCTTCCTAGGTAGTACTACCCACACCGCAGCAGGTGGGCAAGGATTTGCATACCCCACGCCGACGCCCCATGTGTCTGGCATGTTCTCAGAAAAAAAGCATTTTTAACCAAATTTCTTTCTTTAATAGATTTCTTTCCATATTATTAGGGATTCTTAATAGATTTTATAGTTCTAATATCTTTAGGATACTTTTAGAAATGGTTTTTGATTTCAAAACAAGTTATTGATTCCTCATTGGATTCTAGGGTTTTCATTACCATTATTTAAAGGCTTATTCATGTAATTGACATATTCATAGAATTATTTTCTACTTTTGGTTCTTTGACGAATTCCTAAGTAATTTCTTAGTTTACTCTTTGAGATTTAATTTAACTTATCATACAACAATACATAGTTGTGTGGTGTCTTCTACCCAATCAATCGTCGATTGTAGTGAGGTTCTTGCTTTAATATAAACATGGGGTTTAGGCATCATTGGTGTTTCATTTAACACTGATTTCATTGCTTGATCGATTGTACCAATGTTCTCTTCTCAATATAGACGTTAGGTTGAGGTGTTGAGAGAGATCCACTTTATCAACTATGCTAGAAATGATCTAGGCGACGATCATCTCACGCAAGCGTGTCGTGGAGTCTATCAGATATGTTTCTATATCAAGTCATTTCAATTAACATTAGCATTAACCTAAGGATAAATTTAGATCATCACATCATGCATGGTTTGCACTTGTAAACATGCGCTATATCAGCGTATATCTCTATTAGAATCTAACATGCATATATATATATAGGGAATCATTCCATAGTAGCCGGTTGCCATGAGAACTGTGCAACAACCCCTTTTTGGACCGTTGATAAATTGAATTGAAGGCTGAGATTAGATTTAATATTTGATCGGAAAAAAGACAAAGTTTGTTGTGCCTAATTATTTACTCTGTACTTAGCTTTCTATTTTAATAAGAGAGGCCCACGTAAAATTATATTGTCGAAGATAGTTATAAGAAATGAATATTTATTATTAAAATAATCCTACTAGATGCAACTGGTTTTTTTCTTTTTTTTTTTTTTTTTTTTTTAGACAATTAGGAAAAGCAGTTTCCAATTTTGTATAAAGAAATAATAAAAATATATTTTGATCCCTACGGACTAAGTCATCACTACCGGGAAATAAATAGTTTTTTTTTCTCAGATCCAACTATTCACGCTAAATGATTCGAACTCATGACCTCAAGCACCAATCCCTCGTCAAATGACCACCCGAGCACCACGGGCCTAACTGCTAATTTCAACCAAGGATATATATTTATAGTAAAACTTCACCATCCCCCAAATCTATATATTATTATATATTATATTATTTATTTTTATATAAATCTATATTATTAATTGGATTTGTTAAAATAGAAATAAGTTAATATCTATATTTATTATTATCCCTTTAATATTTTTCTTATTTTTGTAATAATATCAATAAAAGGATTATTAATATATAAAAAATAAATATCATTCTTTAATAAAATATAAAGTGATCATTATAAATCTTGCATTATTTGTATTAATAATTTTATTATTAAATTGGTTGAGTGGAATTTAAATGGATTTAGATTATAGTAATTTATTTTATTATTACACATATATTTATTTTTATATTTATTTTAATTATTATTTGAGTATGAGTAAATAATATGAAACATTATTTTTAATATTAATATAAATAATGTGATTATTAATAACTAGATCAATAATTATATCCATACAGCTTCAACCAAATAGATATTCTTATTAATTAATATGTACATTAGATAACGCTTGACAAGTTTTATATCTCGTAGGCCTAAGTAATCTTCATGGATTTCTTGTAGAGCTCCCATGCGATGCGGTAACGAAAGACCGTGACATCTTCCAAGGACCACTTCTCGCGGCAAATATCACTATTGGCATTAACGAATAAGTCAACATACTTGCATACAAAAATGCCACAGTCTGAGTCGTTGTGTTGTTTCGGTCGAATCTTTGCGGTCTGCACGGTAGGATTACCATTGGGCCACGCACGCATCGGATTACCATTTCGCAAACAAAATGGTATCAAATATACCTGCACGTACAAAGTAGTTGGTTAATGAATTTTTAATATTAAAGGACATTATAAAAGTAAAATATTTTAAAACTACACATACCGAAACTTTAACGAATTCTGCGTACATTTCCTATAACGTCATATTTTTGGTATCATTGTCGTACGGGTCAATTATCGTAACCATCCAATCTTCAACTCCAAATAGGAACAAGACAAAATGGCGTTGATGTGCACTACACACCGGCATGAATATGTATTGGCATTCGTGTAAAGGTGGGCCAACATCTTGGTTCACATACGGATGGAAAAAACTCCATGCATGAATCTCTTCAGTTATGGGCACATAGCTCTGCCCAAGATGCATGAAGAATGAATTTATGAAACCAAATTGGCCCACATTTGTATTCCCCACGACCTGTAGTATTCCTCCCTGTCTCATAGCAACAACATATAAGCATCGAGGACATGCTCGAAAATCCATCCACCAGGTCCTAAGGAATGCAATGCATTGTGGTCTAAAACATATAACCCACGTGGATGTGACAAAGGATATAAATTCTCTTCCGAGGCCACCACGTTTCCAAACATATGTTTATTGATAAATGTCTCCTTCCAATCTTTCAGTTGTTTGGTAATGGACCCTTTTGGTCCATAAGAGATGTGATCTACCGCATCTTGTACCTGATTGAGACCCAAATGTACATTATTATTATTGTGCATGTCATTTTTATTTAAAAATATGAATATAAATAATGCAAAGCCTGCTTTAATTAAAACCATCATTATATATACCTTAAGTGAACAATCTCCTGTGACGTTAGAAAGTCCCGCAAAATCAGAGGTGGTTGGAATGTAACCTCCTCATAGCTTGGGAGGCTCTGGGACGTAACACTCTTCATTGGCAAGAGAGGTCTGGAATGTAACACTCCTCGTGGGCTTAGGAGGTGGGAATGGAGCTCTCCTGCCATGCTTGTGTGGTAGGTATGTAGCTCTCTTGTACAACATAATCAGTTTGTTTCCCAAGCCCTTCATTGAATTTAGAGAATTCGGTTGGTGGAGCAAAAATTGTGGGACCCATCTGTCGAGGTATTTGTTTCCCTCTTGCTCAAGTCGCATGATCGTATTGGTAATCCCAATTGTGTTTTTGCAGAACCAACTCGGGAGGTAGCTGAGTAAGTGCTGAAAATTTATCAAGCAAAGACTTTCAACCTGTCATGTAAGATGAACACAAACAAATATTAATAACACTAAATATGAATAAATGTAATATTAAGTATTTACTCTAATACATGATTAATTAAAGAAGAATAAATGTAATATTAAGTATTTACTCTAATACATGATTAATTAAAGAAGAATATAATTTCCTACCATTTTAATAAGGTGTTGTTGGTTGTAAATGGCCCGAGGCTCATAACAACTGTCGGGGTCCCTTGCCTCTCGAGGTCGGTGAATTTTCCAACGTGTAATTTTTCTATACCAGGCCATGTAATCATCTACTAACACATAATTGGAAATTTCATATTGTTGTCCTTCGAGATGATCCATGTATGCCTCCCAAATCGAAATGTATTTCCCTCGTAAGGCCATGCAATCCTCGACATCAATAAATTTAAACTTTTTCTCCTTCCTAAGGTCACCATGGTTTTTGGCGGGTGATGGTATGCCTCATGAACCCGAATCGCTCCTCATCACACTATCCGCATCTGAAATTCCACAATATCAAAGTAGATCAAGGGGACCCCACCAGAACCCAATAACCTGCCTTCAAAATTAAATCCACTGATATCATCATCCCACGTCATGTAAGGCCGCCAAATCACATCCCACATAGACTTAATGTCTAACTCCCCTCGATAAAATGACACATGGTGGTGGGGATTTTCACGCCTACCAGGGTAACTGTGGGATCTAAAATATGACCATGCTAAAGCCCTAGGTAACCATACGGATGATTGTGGCCAAGGGTTTGGCCTTCCAATATTTACATGCTCATAGGCCCAAATTTGTAACAATGTTACACAACTATTAATGTATTTAACTCCTTTCCTAGTAGCAGTATATAAAGATATGTACAAATATGCTAACACTGTCGCGCCCCAAGAGTACGTTACACAATCTTCTGCGTTGGCAATAAACGACATATATCTTGGGTGCACACTATTCCTATTCCTATTCGGGAATAATATTACCCCACACAACCACAACATGTAGGCCTTTGTGTGTCGCCCTACAACATCTTTACTTGCATTCTCGGGACAATTATTAAAATGTTCGTGCAACCACACTAATGAAATTGCACTGCGCTTTTTTGAACTAAAATATACACCGACTAATTTATCTCCAAAACAATCCCTAAAATAATTCAAATTGGTGATGCTAAGGGGGACCCGTTAAGGGCTTTTCCACCACCGGTAGAACCCAAAAATAAAGTGAACATCCTCTAACGTGATTGTTATTTCTCCACAGTTTAAATGAAAAGTATTAGTCTCCGGGCGCCATCTCTTGACTAGGGCAGATATTATACCAAGGTCAGTTTGGTGTACAACACCTCGAAAACTAAATACTCCAAATCCACATTTATCTAAAAGGATTTTTTGTTCTTTTGTCAAATTTCACTGATTATATTTTTGATCAGTATATTGACTGGAGCCTAGTTTTCCCCTATCTTTCCCATGATATATGTCATCTGATACATGATCTTGTTGATCATGAAGAACACTTGGATCAATTGGCCCATATTCCTAGCTATCCATCTTTTACCTAAAAATACAACATCAATTCACATATTAGTATTAAAAAAAATACATTAATGACAGTAATAACAATACACAATAACATGCATTAATGACAACAAAAACAATAACATGCAGTAATAACATGCATGTAATCCACTGAAATTGTGTATAAGTGTATTAATGACAATAAAAACAATAAATGAAAAATAATAATAAAATAAAAATAATGGAACAATTGAGTACACTGGACTAAGTTTTTTTCATTTATATACAATAAAAACTATTATTTTACTATTATACCAAAATAATAAAATAAGTGCAAAAACTATTAAAAACTGAACAAATAACAATAAATAAAAACTATTACAAACAAAACAAATAACAACAACAGCTATAACAATATCTTACATGCTGCAAATAATAATATGTAATGGAGTACCAATAACAATATCTTACAAAAAATTCGGTGTCTTCAGAATATAATAAATGGAATCCAAATTAGCTTCAACTTGTTGAAGTTTCTTGCTCCTCTCTTCCAAATACTCCTCTCTCTCTGTTATTTTTTTTTTTATCTAGCTATATATTGAACTTTAGTTTGAACAACGCGTGTTCTCAATAGATGGTTAAATAAGCTCATGCAAGCTCTACATACAATCATTAATTTAGGACCAAATTCAAACACCGACATCATTGTTGGGTCTCAGCTTTTTAGTTTACCAAGCTTGCAGTGTTCTTTCCCGAGGCATGTGTAGAGAAAAAAGTAGTCAAAAAAATATTCTTGCCTTTCCGAAGGCGATGTGGCGTAAAAAGCTTTGTCCTCTTCGCTTCTACTTAAGACAGTGCTTCAATGGATTTGAAATGGAAATTATTAAAATAACGCTTCTATTAGATATAAAGCTATAACTAAACACAATAAAAAATTAAAATATATTATTAATAAACGTTACTAAGAAGTTATACTATACTTTACTTTATAATAAAAATTAAAATATATTATTAATAAAAATGTTCAATTTAATACAAAGCTATCTTCGGCTTGAATAAATCCATTTTTTTTTGCTAAACAACTTCGTACCATGACCTCAAGCTCCAAACCTCGCTCATATGACCACCCGAGCACCACGAGCCTAGCTTTCATATTTTACCTTGGATTTGAATATATCTTAAAACATTCCATTTTCTATTATTATAATTATTCGATTATTATTATTATTCTATTATTATTATTTGATTGAGTATAAAGCCGCTATCATATTATTATTATGTACTTTTTATTATTTTATTACCATTATTATTATTATTATTATTATTATTATTATTATTATTATTATAAAGACTATCTGGTGAATAAGTAGTCAAACATAATAATAAAGCACTATGGGAATAGAAAAAAGCTGACATTGATTATATGGGAAAAGTACGATAGTTTGACTTCTTGAGCATTAACTGCTACAAGCTGTACCAGCTGGTCTTTTTACCCTTTAAATATTGTCTAAGAAGCTGCTATTTTCTCAAGTTATCTTCTTATCCTTCCATAGAATTTGTTCTCGGATATTAATTTCTCTTTTCACCTCTACTCATAATTTGTCTCATTTGGTTGCCCACTTTCACTTCAGAAAATCAAGTTGAAGTTCTGATCGAGCAAAATTAATCACTATTATTCACAAGTAAGTTTTTCAAAATGTCATATAATACATCTGAATTTGTCAGTGAAGTTGAAAGTAATAAATCTGATATTGTTTCGTACGTTGGTCAATTATTTTGTACGTTGGAAGAGGTTGAAAATTTTTATAGATCATATGCTCGTAAAAATGGATTTGAGATTAGAATTGCAACTAGTCAAAAACATGCTAATACGAATGATATCAAATCTAGGATGTATGTATGTAAGAAAGCTGGTACACCAATTGTTGGCAAAAGTTTACCTGATGATGAAGATAGTAGTAATAAAATAACTAGACAGAGAGACTCTATAGGATGAACAATGTGAAAAGCTAGAATATATGTTGTCCACAATGAGAAAGAAGACAATTGGCGTAGTTCTACTGTTGAATTAGAGCACAATCATTACTTAGTGACCCCCACCAAAGTAGATTTGATAGAGACAGCAGAAATATTACTCCTATTGCAAGAAATTTAATTGACACTTTAAATAAGTCCAGTATTGGTCCTAGTAAGATGATGAATATTTTGAGCACAATGGGAGGTGGGTTGTAAAATTTTCCTTTCTCTACTGCCAATGTTGAGAATGTGGTGCGAGATTTACAGGTTGTCAATGAAAATGAACAAACTTGCATTTCTAAAACTTCAGCCTAACAAATTTTTTTTATAAGTGAAACCCGGTGAAAACAACCGCATAGCTTGTATTTTGTGGCTTGACGCCCGATCAATGTTTATGTATCAACAGTTCGAAGACGTTGTTACATTTGATAGTACATACCGGACAAATAAGTATGGCATGCCGTTTGTTCCATTTGTCGGGGTCAACCACCATTATCACCTATATTATTTGGATTTGCATTGTTACGAGACGAGAGATGTAGGACACTTTCATTTGGTATTACAGATACGGCTTGAAGCCATGGACTATAAGGCACCTACAACCATCATCACCGATCAAGACAGAGCCATGAGTAATGCTATTGCTACTTGCATTTCCTTCTAGTTATCATTTATTGTGTTCTTGGCATATTAGCAATAAATTTCCTAAAAATTGCATCATGTTTATTCGAGCACCCATCGCTCAAAAATGATTTTAATAATTGTGTGTATAACTCATTGTCCATCGAGGAATTTAAAGAGCGTTGGCATATTCTGATAAGTTCCTATGAATTATATACCAATGAATGGCTTGGAAGTTTGTATGATGTACGATGTAAATGGATTCCAAAGATATACAAAGAGATATTTTGCCGTGGGAATGACTACCAATCGAAAGAAGCGAGAGCATGAATGCCTTTTTTGATGAGTATGTTAATGCATCAACAGTATGCTATGTTTTTGTACCGCAGAGTCAAAAGGTCAGAGAAAGACAGCTTTATCGAGGAGAGGAAGGCCGACTACATAACAAAATATCGTAAAAGGATTATGGTACTTTTGGTTCATCTTTAGAAGTTCATGCCGCATAAGTGTACACAAAAAGAGATGTTTAGACGCTTCCAACGCCAATTCGTCGATTCCATGAAATACAATGTTCATAAACTTAGTGAGTTGTGTGTCACTGATACTAAGGTTTATGCAGTGTATAATGCAGATGCAACTGAAAGTGGTGGAAGATATAAAGAAGTTGTCAACAATCGTCAACTGGGATCGGTAACATGTAACTACCAAATGTTTTCTCACTCTGGTGAATTATGCAGGCACGTCTTGAGATATTTCATAGCAAAGAGTATTTCACAAATACCGAGTGACATGATCCTTCATCGGAGGATAAGAGACGCGAACAAAAGCAATGGTGAAGACTTACTCTTTAACTCCACATCTGCTGACTTCGAACAAAATCAAGCAATGCGCTATAATCATTTGATGAGTGATTACCAGGAGTTAGCGAGCAAAGCGGCTTGCTCAGTCCGAGGTTACAAAACTGTTCTTAAACTGAATGCACGAGGAAAAGAGTTGGTTGACCAAAGATGATCCTGGATGAGAATATTATCGAATTCGGCGGATGACGACATTGATTGCACAATTGAGATCCAAATCATGATATGGGATATGATAATGACGACGATGAAGATGCAGAGGTGGAAGCAGAAGAAGAGTTTTTGCCGCCTATTATTTCTCAAACAAAGGGCCGCAAAAAACAATCTAGATTCAAGAGTGCACTCGAGAAAATCATTCCTTCTAAGCCTCATCGAAAATGTGCAATTTGTGGCTTTGAAACCGACTACGATAAAGTCAAATCACTATCGAAAGTGCTAGGGATTCCTGAGCCAAAAAAAAATAGGTGTCATTGTATTAATCATGCTAGGTTTTTTTTATTTTATGAAAATGAACATGTAATATGTACTATTCCTCTTAATGTTATGCAAAGACTAGTATTAGTATAATCAGTACTTCTAATATTGATAATCACATTATTATTATTATAATAATACTTCACTACTTTTATAAATTCGATAAGTAAATTAATTTCCTAAATGTCTTAAAAAATTATCATCATTACTTATTAGACTAATTGAACTAATTTTATTAATAATAAAATCATTAATAATAAAATCATTAATATATAAAATCACTTAATATATAAAATCATTACTAATAATCATTGCTTAATAATAAAATTATTAATACAAATAATGCAAGATTTATAATGATCACTTTATATTTTATTAAAGAATGATATTTATTTTTATATATTAATAATCCTTTTATTGATATTATTACAAAAATAAGAAAAATATTAAAGGGATGATAATAAATATAGATATTAACTTATTTCTATTTTAACAAATCCAATTAATAATATAGATTTATATAAAAATAAATCGTAATATAATAATAATATATAGATTTTGGGGGATGGTGAAGTTTTACTATAAATATATATCTTTGGTTGAAATTGGCAGCTAGGCCCGTGGTGCTCGGGTGGTTATATGACGATGGATTGGTGCTTGAGGTCGCGAGTTCGAATCTATTTAGCAGCGAATAGTTGGATACAGAAATTTTTTATTTATTTATTTCCCAGATTGATGGTCGGTCCCACGGATAAAAATATTTTTTTATTATTTCTTTATACAAGCCGGTACAAGCTCTTCCGGCCGTTAAAAAAAGAAAAAGAAAAAGACTAAGTCGGTACAAGCTGTACCGGATTATTTTAATAATAAATATTCATTTCTTATAACTATACTGACAATATAATTTTACGTGGGCCTCTCTTATTAAAATAGAAGCTGGTACATGTAAATAATTAGGCACAATAACATGTGCCGGCTGATCAAATATTAAATCTAATCTCAGCCTTTAATTCAATTTATCAACGGTCCAAAAAGGGGTTGTTGCACAGTTCTCATGGCAACCGGCTGCTATGGAAGGATTCCCATATATATAAAATGCCCTATCTCGTAATTTTCTTTTGCCAAAGTCTCCCCTATAATATGGACTACCTACATGCACATAGGCATAACTAGGTGGCCATTCATAGGAACACCGACACAGTCCTAGAAAAAAGCATAAATTTTAAAATTAAATCAAGCCCAGAGTGGCATCCAAATTACCCAAGGCAATTAAAAATACATCCATGACAACCTCAAGCTCATATATCCTAAAATAGGATGTCTAACTAGCCAAAATGCATCAAAAATCATTTCCAAAAAAAGAAATTTTTTCACATCCGAGCGTTCATCATAGTAAAATACAAATAGTTATCAAGCCCGAACATTTTTATCAAGCCATCTATGCATACATATTTAATACATTGCATTTAAACTTATTTAAGCATGAAATCTTACAATCTAACGGTCAAAACACAAAAGAGAAGGATGTAAATATTACCTGAGATACGTTGAACATGTGTATAGTGATAAATTTCGCAAAAACAAGCCTCTGAGTAGATCTGAGAGAGAAAGTCCGGAATTACTCGAGTGAAAACATAGAAACTAACTTGAAATGAAAAAGGTAAATCCTACAGGGGGTATAAACCCACCCGCGACTGGCTTTAGGTGTACCTGTGACTGGCCTAGGTGGATCCCATCCCTTTCAGGGTGATCAAATTTGTGTCAAGGCAGGTTCCCCCGGGTCCGAAAAAAGGCAATTAACAAGAAAGATGCACGTGATTGGTCATTTCCAGCCAAATAAAACCCAAAACCTTAAAAATATGGTAACAAACCACTGAAGTATGTAAATCCCTAGTTAAACCGTTGGAGTCAGCCCCAACAAAAATATCGAGAATGTTCGGTGGTGTTAGTCGCTGAAACTATCTTCAGCGAAGGCATCAGGATTGTTCGGTGGTGTAAGCCATTGAAACTATCTGCAATGAAGACATCGGGAATGTCCGATGGTGTAAGCCGTTGGAGTAAGCCCCAGTGAAGGCATTGGGAATTTTCGATGGTGTAAGTAGCTGAAACTATATCAAGTGAAGGCATCGAGAATGTCCAGTGGTGTAAGTCATTGAAGTCAGCCCCAGCGAAGGCATTGGGAATGTCTGGTGGTGTAAATTATTAAAGTCAGCCCCAACGAAGACATCGAGAATGTCCGGTGGAATAAGCCATTAAAAACTATCTTTAGTGAAGACATCGGGAATGTCCAGTGGTGTAAGCCATTTAAAACTATCTTTAGTGAAGACATCGGGAATGTCCAATGGTGTATGCTGTTGGAATGAGCCCAAGCGAAGGCATCGAGAATTTCCAGTGGTGTAAGTCGTTGAATATTATCTTCAGCGAAGGCATCGGGAATGTCCGATGGTGTAACTCATTGGAGTCAGCCCCCGCAAAAGCATTGGGAATGTCCGATGGTGTAAGCCATTGAATATTATCTTTAGCGAAGGCATTGGGAATGTCCGGTGGTGTAAGCCATTGAAAACTATCTTCAGCGAAGACATCGAGAATGTCCGATGGTGTAAGTCATTGGAGTCAGCCCCAATAAAGTCATCGAGAATGTCTGGTAGTGTAAACTGTTGGAGTCGACCCTAGCGAAGGCGTCGGTTATGACCGATGGTGTAAGCCATTGAGAACTATCTTCAGCGAAGAAATTGGGAACATCCGTTAGTGAAAGTCGTTGGAACTAACTCCAATGAAGGCATCTAGGATTCATGACATCATACCATCTTTTATATGGCATTGCATCTTTAGATATACCTTGTCTCATATTTCCAGTGTCTAGTAGTCTTTTTTATGTTCATTTAATTGCATTGCATAAACATAACAAATAGGGGCATTTGCAGACACTCAAAATTTTGCTTTCCTTTTACTAACTATGCAGGATGGCAAAAGCGACTTTTTACCCCGGTGACAAAAGATGTAAAATCCACTTCGAACCCCTGAAAGGGAAAAGATGTAATTTTGCCAACACAACATAAAAAATCATCGTCTGATTGAGCATAGGGTCACAAAGAGCCACCGTAGCAATCTCGAGTGCAAACTATGCAAGACAGATCCACGGGCTACCTTCGTATACTTAAAGATGTTATTCTAGTTATGGATCATCTTCCCAAATTCAAAAATGTTCAAGCTCAGTGTTATTGCGTAGCTCTCAAAAAGAGCTTTTTAGAATGGTATGACACATCTCCCAGCGATTCCCGGATTACAAGATACAGACGTTTTAGCAGACAGTGCAGCGATCAATGGAACGAACTTCGAAGAAGTGGGACCCACTAGGCTCAGACGCAAGTGTACCTGCGGCTAGCTTGGGGGTCTATAAATCAACCCCCAACTCATTTGTAGGGAGAGATTTTAGTTTCCAGAAATTCTAAAGAGAGAAATCTGAGAGCTAGAGAGAAATAACTTAGATCTTGCTTCTAAACACTATAACTCTCAATTTTATACACTTATATACATATAATTCTTATTATATCAACTTTATATAGGTTGAAAACAAGTTATTGGAAGTAAAAAGCCATCCTTTGTGAAAATCTCGTGTAAATATGTAAGATCTTCTTAAATCCTTGTTTATTTACTGCTTTAGTATATATATATATATATACATATACTGCTTCGTTGTGCATAAATCTGACTTTTTACCTATTATTTTGTGTATATAGTTGCTATTTGAAGTGTTTTGACTAGATTTATCCTAGATCTAGCCGGTTCTAGCATTTAACCGGTTTAAAAGCTTCCTAGCTTGAACCTTTGAGCTAAATCGACTGAGATCTAGGTGGATCTAGTTTATTTTCTAATTTTGTAAGTATTTTTGCTATCCCACACAACCTTAGATCCGTATTTAGTGGGAGCGGGAAGCCTAACTAATCGCGTGCAAGGATTTAATCGATAAATCAATTGTTTAGTGGAGGTAGGATATATATATATATATATAAACCATAGTGACTTGACTAACAGTGGTAGAAGTAGAATTCTGACTAGAAGAAGGAGAGTGAAAAACTGACTCTACAATTGGCGTTAGAAGGTTATATTGCCATTTGAGGATCCAAGGAATTTTGTGTTTACTAACAAATTGCAGCAATACTAGGATACCTTCAAACTTTGAATTATACTGACTACGATTGTAGAAGTGACTGACTTGAGCTTTTAATGGCTTAGGAAGTAGGTCGAATGAAGAACTAAATCTCAACCACCAAAGAAGAAACCAGAAGGGAATTTGACTTTTAAATTTATGCTCAAATTGGATGAACCATGAATGATAAGGATGAAAAGAAAATCATAGAGCAGAATAATTTTACAAATTAGTATCTAGCAACCATAAGTAAACAACTAGATAAAATTGAAGAAAAATTTGATGAAAATATTATTAAAAAACTAGATTCCAAATTAGAACAACCTCTGTTAAGCCTTCCTGAAAATAGAGTTGGACTAGGTCTACCTAACCAAGATAGTGAACTTACCCAAGTTATAGATAAATTATTTAATAAACTAAAAACCGAAGCTGGAACTAGTAGTACTATTTGTTAGGTTTATAATATTTATGAACGCAATCAAATTGCACAAAATAAGCGAAAGCATGAAAAAATAGAGTTTTAAAATTTTACAAACCATATATCCGGATCATCCTTTATGCACAATTATTAATTAAACAAAAATATGAAGAACATGAATTATACCCTTGAAGATTCGAGCTTCCTCAGGTACAAGTTTACCTCAAATCCTTTTTGCGTTCAACTTGAATCCACCGAGTTTGGTTCCTTCCTTTGATAAACGTTAGCCACCCAAGAGTTTCGCCTCTAGAGGTGATCCACCAAGGAAGAAGAAAGATTCAAGAAGATGGGTGTTTGGCAAAACCCTAGTTTTTCTATCTCTCATAGAAAAATAGTGTACTCTTCCAACTATTGAAATTACGTATTCACGTGTTTTGTGAAAGTGTCAACCATCACCCATAATCAAACTTCTCTTATTTATAGATGTAGGCAACCCTCCTTAACAATTAAGGAATTAGGTTTTATTTTAATTAATTAAACTCCTTTAATTAACTAGGCTCCCAATCTTATTAGGAATAATTAATTAAACTCTTTTAATTAATTAGCCTCCTAATCTTATTAGGATATTTGAGAGTACTTTTATTAATTAATTCCCAAACTCCTTTAGGAATTAAATAATACTAATAGTAATAATAATAATAATAAGACTCCTCTTATTAATTTATATTTAATATTTCTAAAATATTAAATAATAAATATTAATCTATTTAATTTATTCTATCACCATAGATTAAATTAAATATACTTAACTTATTATTACGATTATGTCATTTGCTTCTTAAATAATTATTCTTCCTTTTATAGTGTGACCCTTTAGGTTCTCCACATTAAACCGGTTGTGAATAAATCAATTAGAACAATTCTAATCTTATTTAAATAAATAAGTTAAATTATTAATTTATTTAAATAAATAATAGTTATTCTACAATAGGGACAAGCCTCCCTAGCGATTAACGATTTTTCAGATAATATAGATTTCAACATTAATCATAAAAGAACCTTTGAGTAAATAGTTACCGTACAATTCAATCCTTCCACCATACAATGTCCCAATTAAATATAAGACATGGAATTACTGTCAAGTCTTATTTTATTTAATTATATGTATTTCAACTCTTAAATGCACAACTCCAAATAATGCTAATTAGAAACTCCTTTCTAATTTTATTCTGCCTTAGCCAAGGACTACTGGGTTGTCATTTATCGAATCACATAGGACATTTCTCTTCTTTTACTAGAAGTGGTAGATTCTTTATTGATCATACATTATCTCCATGTACGACTTATTATACCCAAGCATACCCTTTGATATACCCTAAGGGTCTTAAGGAATAAGTCAAAGTATAATTCATCATACACAAGATACTATGATGATCTCAAGTCCAAGGATCACTTGTACTACTATCACTACAGGAATTCCTATTGACAGACAAGTAAAACTCCATTAGGTATTCCTTAGTGAGCCACGTTCAGTGAACATATTCTCTAATAAGCACCTACATACTTGCTTTAGTGTCTCCACACAAATGATCATGAGATCTATCATCCTCATCCAATAAGCAAGCAACGTATGTACCAATCTATCCGGATTCACTAATCCCCAATTTAGTAATCCAACGATTGGGAACTATTTTAATTTTAAGCTTTCTAAGAATTTAGATCTGATTAGAATGATTATCATCATTATTCTAAAAGAATTGCATAAAACTATGGGTTTATCACATATTATAAAGCAGTATCATGTAGATAATTAAAAGCCTTTAATAAATTAATACTTGTTATTAATAAATGAATAAGGATGTTACAAATTATATGCTTTATCATCAAACATGATTGGCTTGTGTGCATACTACTTTCAATCTCCCACTTGCACTAAAGCCAATCATCACGGTATCTCATACCCTTCTTCTCTAAGTGACGATTATCCTGCTGTTGGATAAGCTTTAGTTAATGGATATGTAATGTTGTTCTTGAGAGTCCACTATCTCTATAGTGATTTCCCATCTTTCAATGATTCTTATAATCAAATAAAAGTGCCACAACACATGTTTAGATCCAAGATAAGACTTAGAAGATATTCTTAGTTTTGTAATGAACTTTTCATCCAAACAATCAACTTGCAGCTTCATTTATAGCTATATACTTTGTCTTTATCACTAAACCAACAACTCTTTGCTGTTTAAAACCTTTTCAATTCACTGCACCACCGTTCAAGGTAATGCTTTACCTTAAAGTGGATTTTATGTTAAAAACTTGAGTCTGTTAAGCCCTCTAGTTTTAATTTAGACCCACCATAAATTTTAATCACATCCTTAGTGCCGGTTTAGTACTTTAAGATGTTTTCACTGTCTTACAGTGATCTTCTCCAGAATATGACTGATCAACATCAGGTCTCGTATATTTCATTATATACATGATTGTCACTCATGCGATCTCTCTTTTCAGGAGTCTATGGGGACTATTAAGAGAGATACACTACATGGCTCATCAACATGAGACATCTCTTGGAAATTGTCATGCTAAATAACTTTAGCATCAAATGAATATACGTTTCTTGGGTTAAGCCAAGCATCCTATTAAATCTATCTATATAGATTTGTATCCCCAATAACGATACTCTTCCCAAATCATTCGTGGAGGAATGTTTAGACAACTTTATCTTTACTAATTGTAGCATTGGTATGTCATTCCTTATCCATAGTATATCAACATATAATACTAAGAATGTTACGACACTCCCACTGACCTTTTTTGTACACACTAGGTTCATTCTTTTTTTGATAAAATCAAACTCTTTTGATTATCTCATCAAAACGAATGTTTCATTTTTGAGAAGCTTGCTTCAATCCATTTCTCTGAGTGTCTATGTGACGCCCCCAGAATAGGTATACATCACCCATTTTGAGTTGTCAATAACATGGTACAGAAACAACTACAACTTTATTAATACAACATATAAACTGTAAGTTTAAATACAAATATTGTCATCTAGACAATATCCATACCCAAATAAGTCCTCATTACAATTATTGGTACATTATTTTACAAAAATGGTGAGGACTACTAAAATAACTTTTAGAACCATCATTCTACACCCCGACTAGTACTCGCTACATTCTCGCCTCCTGAGAAGAAAAATGGAACAAAAAAGAAAAGGGTAAGCTCAACTAGCCCAGTAAAGAATATTATGACTAAGATAATATAGAACAAATTATCGTTAGTCTTCAACAGGAAAAAATCTAATAGAATATAATAAACAACAAGTTTCAGATTAATATTCGCAGCGGAAATAATAATTCATAGATGAGTTACGTAGAGAATGAAATTAAACTATGAATTTAAAAGTCCATCATCAATATTTTATCCCTATAACATCAATCAATATTCATCTTGAATCAAATATTCATCTTTGCACTACAGGCCAAAGATATTCATCAGTTGGTCATGTTCATCTCAACACCTGTACATCTTTTTCACTACTACGCCAAAGATATTCATAAGAAAATCAATCATCTTTGCACTACAGGCCAAAGATATTCAGTAATATCACCTTTTAAGACTGAGGATGATGAAAAATATTTTAAAGAAAATGAATCCAGTGAAACAAAAGAACAAGTATTATGGATTCGTACTTTAAACAATCCGAGTTCAAAAATACTTCATAAATATTCATAGTGAAGTAAAATTCAAGAATGATCAAACCATGGATACAATCAAAGCTAGTATCCATAATAGATATTTTGGATAAAAAAAAATTAATTTTCCTGTGAATAGTGCCATATTCGTGAATAGTACCGTATACGTGAATAGTAACTCTGACACTAAAAGACAGGAATTTCACAAGAAAAATCTTACCAATAATCCGGTATAATGATATTAGAAGAAATAATATCATTTTAAAAAAATAATATCCCTTACCTTTAAAAGATTGTACTTCTAGCTAAAATACCAGATATAGTGCTGAAGGGAACTTGCACCGTATAACAACACTCAAAGTATCAAAATACTCACAAGTATACACTCGATAATATAGAGAGAGAAAGAGAGAGAAAAACTTCAGCTCGGTGTGATTTTTAATTCTAACCTAAGCACCCTATTTATAGAAAATGCTTAAAACACCAAAGCGAAAATTTAATAAAATATTAATATTATTTATTTTTATTCCTACGCCCACATTTAGAGATCTGAATTCAAATGCATTTCAACAACCAATGGGGCACATCAAACATATCAAAACATTTTTCTTTTAAAACAAATTTAAAACTTTTGAAAAATAATTATTTCTAACTTCGAATTTCAATAATTCATAATAAATAGCCCTTTTATCAGAAAAATTCAAACCTCATGTCCTTTCCATAGGAAATTCCATTCTTTAAAACTTTGCGAAGAAAGTTTTCCAAATTCCAAACAAAAAATTGATCAAATCCATAAACCAAGCGATTTTACAAAAATAATCAAATTTCACCAAGAAATGGGGTCCACAAACATGAAAAAATGTTTTAAACATTTATTGAAACAAAATACTCTTCCTCCTCATTTATTCATATATCCCACATTCATTGTAAAATATCACCATTATTATATTATTAAAATATAATAATATATTTAAATGAATTATTTTATCGTAAGAGATAAAATATCAATTTTCAACAATTGTCGCATTAAAAATTTTCTCCATCTATATCCACATAAAATAAATATTTCCCTTATCATATAAATCAATAATTAATTATTCATAAATAATATTACGTAATCACAATCTCGACAACCGTGCAGCCTCAGAAAGAGGGGCTTTCCAATAAGGATTTCTCCTCATCGCGCCAAGCAATTAGGTGACCAAACCTCTCCTGTATGTAACTTTCTAGACATTGCCAATAATGTTATCTAATAATATTATTCAAATAATATGAATTATTGATTTGATAATGAAAATATGTGTGTAGTGACAATTATTGAAACAACAATAATATAAAATATCAACGTAAGCAATTATTGAATCAATAAAATAAAATATTAAACAAAGAATCATGTAATAATTATTGAGTAGTGCCTTCACGTAAGAATCAATAACTAGTGCAATACCGCAAATACATCGTGTTTTAACCACCGAGTATTCCAACAAGATAATGATAACAACTACGCCTGCTATTTATAAACAACTTATACTTGTCGCTTTCTTCATCCAATCGCTTTTCCGTTATAGGGCCCACACAAGGTCGCTACAGTCGCATAAATATTCCCCCGACAAAGAAAAATATTCCACGACCAAATGAATATTCTCCGATAAAAATGAATATTTTATAACCACTTGCATATTTGAAATATTTGCGCTTTTTACCCATAACTAACCACATTAATCAAATCAACCCTTACTATTTCAAAATAATAAATAGATGAAATTCAATTTCATTAATAATAAGTTGGGGTCTTACAGTCTACAACTCTTACCTCATCGTATGTAACTGGATCATCATCATCTATGATGTGTACCTCATCATCATCATCTATGATGAATCCATACCTCCTAGGTATCTTTGGTACTATTCCAGATTTATGATTCAGTTGTGGTACAATAGGTGGTTCCTCTTATTTGACTTATAATGTTTTATGGTTCTTGAACTCTTCAAGATCTATTATCCTCCCACTAGCCCCTTCAATGATAAACATCTTTATCTTAGAAGGCAGCATATTTAGCAACAAACACCTTTTGCTAAGTAGGATTATAGAACATATACTCTAAACTTACTTTAGGATGTCCCACAAATTTGTACTTGTCAAATCTTGTCCCAAGCTTATCCTTTGAAACCTTTTCACATAAGTCAGACAACCCCTTATCTTAACTTACTTAAAATTAGGAATCCTTCCTGTCCATAACTTTTATGGAGTCTGGTGTCCGAATTTTGAAGTTACTTTTTCGTAGATATGCAGCCATTTCTAGGACATTATCCCAGAAAGATAGTGGAATGTCGGTAAAATCATTATGGATAGCACCATGTCCAACAAGGTACAATTTTTTTCTTTCAGATACATCAATAAATTTTTGCGTATTAGGAGGCGTCCATTGTGAGAAAACCATTTGAGATATTCTAGAAACTTATTGCACAAGTATTCCTTCCTTGATCCGATAAAAGAATCTTAATACTTTGCCAATTTATTTCATTTCTGAATTCTTTGAACCTTTCAAATAATTCACAATTGTATTTCAGCAAATACACACATTTAACTTTTGAATGATCATCTCCTTTTTCTTATACTAGTTTGTTCAATTTGCAAAATAATTTTTCATGTAAGTCAAGTACACAAAATCCATTAAGTAATATTCCAGTTCTATAAAAACATTATTATTATAAATAGAACATAAATTGTTCTTAAATATAATACCAAAGATTTCATTGTCCAATAACAAAATAAAAATAATGTTTCTAACAAGAACTGAAATACAATAACAACTTATTGACTTAATAGACTTGCCCGTAGGCAATGCTAAACAATAAGTTCCTATGGCTAATGTAGAAACCTTTGCTTCATTTCTCACATATAGGGTTACTTATCTTTGTTTAGCTTTCTACTTTTTCTTGGTCCCTTCATAAATCTATATTTATGATAACCAAAGTCGGTATCCTATACCCAAGTAGAACCTTGATATAAAGATAAATTTATTTCATTCATGAACAAAACTGTATTGTAACCGAAGCTTCACTAAGCTTCTACTCGTTAGCCTCTACAAGATACTTCTCGTAGTTTCTATTTCAGTGTCCAGGCTTATTGTAGTAGAAGCAAACTCCTTTGCTATCCGTATCAGTTTTGTTCTTATTATCCTTTATTTTTGCCTTTCTATTTACCTTCTTTGAATTGTTCTTCTTTTTAGAAGATCCTTTGGGCCCTATCAGTAAGACTTGGTCTTTCTTGGTTGGAAAGTGACTCTCAACATTTTTCAATATGTTAAGCAAATCAGCGAAGCTAATCTTTAGCTTGTTTATATGAAAAATTCACAATAATTGTGAGAAGGAGTCCAAAGTGACTACAAGATCAAATCTTGGCTCAACTCTCCATCCATGTGTTGCCTCCTTTCTAGTCTAACAAAAAGGACTCTAACTCATGCAAGTATACATCGGTCAACAAGTAGTACAGAGTAAGAAAAGTATCGATCCACGGAGAAAGGTGTTAAATCTAAATTATCATGCAACAACTATATCACTATTTTTATATGCTTAAACGATCAACTCACAATTGAATATTAATTCTAAATTAATTCATGAAATAAAAATTATAATTACTAAAGTGATGTAATCAAATTGGAGAAGAATGGGATTCTAATTTCATTTAATGTTTCATCTAAACTGCAACCCTCATGTAATGCTTAAATACCTATCATGGAAAACTAGTCAAGAGCACAAAAGTGGACATAACCATTTTTCAATGAACTATGACCAATTCACATAACTTCCACATTTGATAGAAATCATGTAAGCATCACAATTACCAAAATCACTATATTTCTATGTGAGTTTACGAAAAATATGATTTAAACGCAAGCTCTTTTAATGACTACACATGATGAAACGGTATATGTCTATCCGGTCCACGAATCACAAAGCTTAAACAAATCAGCCTCATGAACATATGCCATTAAGATTTAATCCATACTCATATTTCATTTTTCAAATCCATACAAGCACACAATGTGAATGGTGATCAAACATTCATTCATTAAGCTCAATCATAATTGTAATATCCCGAGTGTTTATGATAACGATCCTTAGAAAAGGAAATGAATGAGTTAAAGAATATATAATACTCAAAATATAATTGAGTTCAAGTGAAAGTTATGAAATAAAACTTACAAGAATTTATTATCAAGAATGTTGGGGGTAGAAAATATAAAACCTATATTAAGGTAAAGTGTTGAAGTTATTCAACAAAGAGATTTGATGAAAACCTGAGTAAGGTAGGATTTCGGTGATTCCGAAGACGGAATCCTTATAAGGAGGGAATGATGTGACAACCTGAATTTTTATAAGTTATTAAAATAGGAATTTAATAATTAAAATTCTTATTTTGAGATGTTTTGAGTTTGAGTATGAAATACTATAATTTGATTATTATGCCTTATTGGCAATGGAATTGTTATGAATTAAATTTCATAAATATTGAGAGTAATTCACTTAATTAAAATAGTGAATTAATGTAAATATATTTATTTTTGAGAGGGTAATGTGTTACATGTAAATGTAATATGTTAATGTAATTTAATTATAAATTTTATAAATAGTTAAGATAATTATCGGGTAAAATAAATATTTTAGTTGAGATATTTATTTTATAAAGTAAATATTTGATGGAAATTATTATGGAATAATTTATTCATGTATGACAATATTAAGTTAATTGATGATAAACAATTTTATAATCGGTGCGTATTTTATTACGCTAATGGAATGACAAGGCTCTAATTTAATTAAATAATTAAATTAGAGGATGAATAATTTATTAAATAAATTTATTATAATGATAAGGAGTGATTTGATAAATTAAGTTATTAATAAACACAATGTAACTTAATATGAAATTATAAGATTAGGTTTGGTTATGTGTGACAAATGTACCATATAATAAAGGAGTATTAAAATAAATTGAAAAAGGAGATTTTGGGTGCTAGCCAAACATGGCTTAGTGACCCTTTGTTATTGTAACTGAAGAACCCATAATGCATATGCATTATGTTTATATCAGTTATATTGATATACGTGTTTTGTTCCTAAAGCCTAAGAATAGAGAAAACAAAGAATAGGAGAGAAATTGAGAGAGAAAGAGAAGAAATCCTTTGTTAAATTGAAAAAAAGGGTGATTGTGAGAATCAAAGAAGGAAGAGGAAGGATAATCAAGCTATTCTCATCCTCTAATTAAGCTTATGGAGAAATTAAAAAGGTAATATTATAGCCCTAGTTCTTAGTTGTGTTTTATCAAAACTTCTTCTCTTTAATTGGTTATGGTGCTTGATTTGAGTAAAGAATTGGTTTATAAAGATTATTGGGTATGTATAATCTGTTAACCATCATATATGATTGATACTTGTTTGTCAAATTCGTGAGCATTGGGATTGTAGGAAGGAATTGTAAAAATAGTGTTTATGTTTATAGGATATGGCTTAGAAAGTACAAAATTTCATGATCAATACTTGCTATAATCTGTAAATTGGTATTGGATTATGTTAGTATATGAAGAACCGAAAACGGCGTAGTTTAAATCGTGTTAATTGGTTAAGAAACGAAGTCGTGGCGATCGAATTCGCTAAATGTGTTTAAAACATGAAAATATAGCATGAACATTGAATTGGAACCCTTAAATTGATGTGTTAAAGTTTTTGAAACGTTAAAATTATTCTTTAGATGAGTAGTTCAGTGTTTCACGAGTTCATAGAATCGAAAAACAACTAATTCCGACTTAAAACGAAGAAGTTATGAAGGTTTGAAGTAAAAACATTACAAAATCTGTAATCTGGGTGTAACCATGCGCGGGCGTGCATCTCAGGAGCGTGGTAGCGCGCATGGTGTATTTGCCGCCATGTCATGCGGTATGCTGAAATCTATGAAGGAGTTGAGGCGGTAGCTACTTAGTGTGTGCAAGCAGTGTGACCGATGTGACTGTTTTTGGTAAAACGGTCATAACATTTTCATACGAACTCCGATTGAGGTGATTCAAGATGATCCGGAACGAGGACGAATATAAATACAACTTTTGTTCTTTAAGTTTTTTAATTTGAGGTCTTTAGGAAGGGTCAAAATGGTCATTTGTAGGACTATTGTGTTTTCATAGGCAATAGGAGGGCGTCGGGCATGCACGTATGCAAGTGTAATGCTCTTGACGATAAGAGATGTTGTTCTAAGTTATAGAACATGAATATTAGGAAGTGTAATGATGCTTAACATTAATAAATGATATATTAGATAAGTTGTATTCGCATACTAAGCACACACAAGAGAGACAAATTGGGCGTGTGACGAATAAATGTCGAAACGTCGTGATAAGTGATAATGAACGTAAAAAGTGTTTTAAATCAAATGAAATGAATATTATAAGATATTGAATAGTGTTAATATAAAACCAATAATTATTCCTAGCAAGACTTAAACACTTGAATGAACTTCGAATATGAAACATAGTGAGCTATAAGTCAAAAGTTAACACAATCAAATTGAACATTGTGTATTGATAATAGGAAGGGTTATGAGATATAGAGTAAAGTTTACATTACAACTACTATGCATTGCTATGTGACTAATAGTTGTTGTGCATGATTATATAATTGTGTAGGGCACGTGAAGTGCAGATAACTATAAGTTGTTAAACTATTATTGGTAAACAATGATCAAGGCAAGTCTTTCAGTTCCTATTTGTTATGTGAACTTGATGATTAACTGTTTTAAAGTTTTATCGCAAAGAGCATGATGTGTTATATATATGTGAATGTATGAAATGTTAAAGTCAACTTATGACTGCGTTGATTGAATAAAGCATGCTGATTGAGTAAGGAACTCAATCTTTATACTTGTAATATGAACTGTAGCATGCATTTAAGGTTAGTTCAATGTTTATAAGATATATGTTGAGCATGTTATTATGTGCTACGTGATGCATGAAAATTGTTAGATTTTGTTGGGCTGTCGAGCTCAACCTTGCAAATAACCACTTTTGCAGGTTAAAGATTCAAGGTAAGGATATGTGCTAAGTGAATTTTTGAGAACCATATTCGTGAAGATTATCTATGTTTTACGAGAAATGTATTTGATATTATGTATGTAACATGTTGTTAAATTGTAAGTTGAGCTATCTGGTGTATTTGGATATCTATTTATGATGGAAGACTTTGTAAAGTTATTTTGTTGTAACGATTCATGATATAAATTTGAATCGAGGTAATGTATTGTAAAGGTTGCAATTTAGGGCAATACGGAAGGTAAATGTATAAAATTTTAATTATTCCGCAAATTTCAATGGTTGTATTATTGTTTAATGATGTAAAATTAGAGGTTGAATGTATTATTAACGACCGAAGTCGAGAATTAAATTGTATGAATTTTGGGGTCATTACAATTGATATCAAAGTTGTAGGTTATAAACCTTAGGTACGAGTACCATAGGCTATAACCTTAGAGAAGGAAGGTGAATATAATGAAATAATAAGCTCAAGTAGAGTTTGCATAATAAGAAATAATTTAAGAAATTTATAAAGAAAGGATTAAAACATACGTGAGAGGATTCAAAGAAGAATCTCGCTAAGTTGTAACGAGTATGAATGTGGGGTTACCCAACTCCAATAATAAGTGTAATATCCGAGATTTTTTTGATGTAATTTAAGAATTATCAATAAACGAATGTATATGAAACTTTTGGGTGATTTCATTTATTAGATGTATATGTGTTGTACATAAATGTGTTATTTCAAGAGATGTGATGAGATGTATTTAAATGGTTGGTTTAGTTTTATTTAACTATTTAAATTGATTAAGTAGGGAATTGTTCTATTTATTATGTGGGATGGTATTAAATTATGAGTTGAAGTTTGGAGCGGAATTTAGAGACGCGGACTGCATATTCGAGTACGGAACATCGAAATTAGTTAGGATAGACTGTAATCACGAAAGTGTCACGGTTGACTTTTTGGTCAAAGTCAACCAGTTGACTTTTTTGAGGAAAAAGTCAACTACGAATTTCAGAGGTGAATTTGACTAAACGGATAGTTCCATGACGTCCAGAACGTCGACTTTAGTAGGAATCGATATATGGTTCGCAAAGTTTGGTTTCGAAGGGTAAAATAGTCAAATAGCTTATTAATTGATTAAAATAATATCTATTTTTTTATAATAGAAATCAGCTGAAATGATGGGACCCATGAGACTATTAAATTGGGACAAGGGAGGGAGTATACGTATATTACATAATAGCTAAGGTGGGAGTACTTTATTTTATTCCTTAAAACCAATTTTTTTTTATTTTTCTAACTCCCACATTCATTTTCTCTAACTCCCACATTCTTCCTATTAATTAACTATATTATTGTATTATTAAGTATTGCGAGTAACTAATCATTAATCATTAGAGTTGGGGTTATGGGAATCAAAAGACTCTAACAAGCTATACATATATACAAACACACTTTTCTTTTAAGAAAATTCTACCAAGTGAGTAATCATGGAGAGAAATTGCGAGCTTAAGAGAGTTAGAACGAATTTTGGAAGATTACTCAGGATTTGACAAGCAAAGAGAAGGAGGATCATATTAAACCAAGAAAAAATTCATCAAAAGGTAATTCATGAACCCATTTTATTTTTATAAGAAAAATGAGAAGAAAATGCATATAGAATTGGTAAATGATTTGTTGTGGCTTTGTGTTGCCATGTTACTGTTGTTTGATGATTATAGATCGTTAACAACAAAAGATATGGGTTAATCATGCATCAAATTCATAGTAAATCAAAGAATTAAGCAATGCATGCTCTACCTTTGATAAAATGTCTATAAGGTGCTAAATTAATCAAAAAGGTAGAAATTTGTTGAAGTTTGATGTTGTGAAATGTGAAAACATGTGAGAGTGGATGATCTGGACATTAGGAATAATTTAATTGCATACTAGAAGCAAAATCATGGATTTTTGTCAAATTGAGTTTAACTAGTAATGTGTGATTTTTGGGGTTTTTCTGAGCCCTCAAAATCATGGTGTATATGACTTTCGATTAAGCGTATGTAATAATTTTATAAAATAGTATGTAGCATGAGGTACAACCTTGTCCAAATTTCATAAGAAAGGGAGTTAAATTGAGCAAGTTAGGAAAATCGTAAAACATGCATGTTGGTAATAAAATCTGCTGCGAATTGGAAATTCCGTAATTTTTCTTAAGTATAAAACTAGTCTTGGCACGTTTTTCTATGCAGATTAGTTTGTGGTCTTAGCATGCTAGTTTCATGAATGTTATATTTTTGTAAAATACCTTGATGTATGAAGTTTATTGTGTCCAAGTATCATGGTCATATCATATGTAGATTAGTGGAAATAAAATCAAAAAGTGGTCGCAAGAAACAAAAATTTGATGTCTTTCTTGAGACTATTTGGATCAGTCTGTTTCGGGGCATTTTCGTCCACTTTGTTGTACTTTAAAATTCTGGAAAAATTTGTAGTATTAATATAAGAAGATATGAAGGTCCTGTAAAAATTTGAGAATTTTTGGCCATACTGTTTGAGAGTTATGAATTTTACTAGTTAAGGACACTTTATGAGAAGATACCCGAATAACTCTTTGTGTATAAGTCCAAAAATTATGAAATTTTTACTGAAGAAAGTACATGTGTATAACAGAGTTAACCCTGAAAATTTCAGAATTTTGGAGCTAATCTCGATTTATGAAAAATCGAGAATATTTGGCTATTATGGACTATTTAAAATAGTGGAATGAATTTTAAAATTCCGGGAAAATTATATGTTCAATGTGGGAATATATTCTACAAAATCCCAGAAAAGAAATATTTTTGGGACTGATTTGGTATTTTTTATATAAATCATGCTATATGGATAAATGAATTTAATTATATATGTGATGTCATAATTATGGAAAATTAGATTTTTTTGACTTGAGACCCTTAAGCATATTTTATGCAGATTTTTGGTAGAGTTTTGGTCCGAAAAATGTCACAAATTTATGTTTTCCAGTTTCTTTTATTTAACCACGTGGCCTACTCATAGCAACATATTAGGTAATTAAATTGTATTTGAATACGTGTGAGTTTAATCTTTTATTAAAATAAAAGGAACCATTACACTTTAAAGTGGTGTTTGAGAACCAAATTACTTAACGTGACACATGTGAATAGGTTACGTGAAGGGCTAGTAGATAGCGATAATTGTAGAAGACGTAAGACAAGTTTCTTACCCTATTTTTATTATGAATTTATTCAACTCTTATTGATTGATTGCGGCGAGGTAAGTTTGGGCTTGTGATTAATTAATCATTCGTGCAAGCTCCTTTATTGTAAAGTTCTATAACTTCAATTGTGATGTGAAACGTTATTGATGAATATTCGGTTCTATTGCAATCAAGTATACTTTTAAAGTTCATATTCCCTTAATGAACTATATTCAAGCATGTTTTCTAGCTTTCATTTTGAAATAGATGTTATTGATGCAAACATAGTATATTGTTTGAACAATTCAAATCCATTGAAGCTATTTAATGTTTACCAATCCAAATTGCTTTGGTGAGGTCCCACATGAATACTAAGATGAACAACCCGATAATAACGGGTAACTCGGCGTGTCGGGCATATAATCCCATTTACGCTTATGCGTTTAAAACTTTATACTTGTGCACAATGTAGGATACGATAAATGATCACCGAGTACTTGCAGAGACCGCTTTACAATCTATTTGATTGTTAAACCGTCGATGGTTTATGATGAAACAAAGTAATGTTCAAGGTATCTAACACCCCTTAGTATGCTATTGAGAACTCCAGAACTCTTATCTTGATATTCCAGTTTATCTCTTGATATTTATTTCAACTGTTGAGAAATATTCATACTAATGCTTTTAATTCTGATGTATGTTCTCAAACTCCTTTATATACTTGCTGGGAAATTTGTGCTCATTCTTGCTTAAACCTTTCAGTTAAGGCTGATAACGTTGAGGGCTCGGGCAAGGACAAAGGAAAGTCTAAGATGAAATAATGAGAGTTATTTTTGTAATAATTATATTTCCACATATGATGTAATGTAGCGATAAACGCTAAGTTTAAGTTTCAGGTTATTAAAGCTTGTAAAGACTTGGGACTTTATTTTGAATAAGTATGTAATAGTTAATATTATTATTATTATTAGAGTTACTTAGATAGATGATGATGTATGTTGTATCGTGAGCACCATGTCCTATAATCGATGTTACACGGATTTGGGGGCGTTACAGGTTGGTATCAAAGCCATAGGTTATAAACTTTGGGTGGGGAAACCTTAGACTATAACCTTAGGGAAGTTAGTGGAGGAAATAAGGAGATGAACTCATGAAGGGTTCTAGTGGTTGTGTCAAATCTATTTTTCTAAAAAAAAATTCTATTTTAAAATACTAGCAGAGTTATTTTCTTCTTTGAAGGATGTCGGGAGAAGAGGAGGTTAGAGATATCCACGTTGTGAGTGAGCAAATGGTGGTGACAATTTGACACGAGCCTATAAATGATGATGGTGACTCGGACCTGAGGAGTATCCTGAAGAGGAAGAGGAGCCCGAGGAGGACTCGAAAGAAGCACCTGAGGATACTTTATTGGATGAGTTGATGGATAGGATTACGGAGTTGGACGACAAGGTCCATGAGTTGGAGGAGATGTATCAGGGGGAGCAGCAAGCTGCAGCATTGCTTGAGGCATTGGTGCACCACCTGATAATTAGGAACGGGGATCTGGCTGACAAGCTGCGGGCATCAGACCAGAAGGCGGATAGGCTGAAGGATGAGAAAGAAGCTATTAGGACCCACTTGGGACATACCATTAATAGGTAAGAATTGAGGATACAGAGTCTTCAAACTGACATGCAGATCATCACCATATTCTGGCAGAAGAGAGGAGAGACCGTGTTCGGGCTGAGAAGCTAACTGGCGAGTTAGAAGGAGAGGTGAGAGATAAGAAGGTTAAGATAGACAAGATGAAGTACGCATTTAAGTCAGCACATGGAAGGTTTCAACATAGGGTGAATCACTTTCCAAGTGAGGAGCATCGGTCTAGACATGTTATAAGCCAGGGTTGTAATCTTGAGATAAGCGGATGAGGAGCATGAGGACGCCATTAGGCGGGGTTTTTAGTTTATTATAATGAACTTTTACTACTAGCGTATAGAACGCTTATCTTTGAATAAAAAGCTTGGTTTTAGTTTTTACCAAATATGTTGGTTTAAAGTGATGTAAATGGCTTAATGCTATAAGACGATGAAATACCTTGGGTGTTATGTTTATAAATAAATATACTTTTATTTAAGTATGTGATGTGATGATTAAGTTCTCTTCTTATGAATGATATATTCTATAGAGTAAGTGATAAGATAATAACATTAATTTCATTTTAAACAGATAGATGGCTAGAGGAAGACGTCGTCAAACACACGAGAATTCGGTGGTATCTTTGGGGATCCACCAATCCTATGCGTGAATTTGTAGACATGTTAGTGGGGCACTTGAGTAATCGAACCACGAATGCCAATAACCCTCCAAAGGGCCCAAGTGGCACACTTCAAGGACTTCAAGATCATGGGACCCCTAAGTTCAAAGGAACCACCGAACCCATCGAGCTCAAACTTGGGTTAAGGAAATCGAAAAGGCGTTATTTATTGCCTGAAGTAGGTGATGATCGAAAAACAATCTTCACCACTTACATGTTGAAGGGTGAAGCTAACCACAGTGGGATGCAAACCGGACCGAAATGGAGAAGGCGTGATACCTTGGGAAGGGTTTAAGAAAATCTTTTTGAGAACTATTTTCCGGTTAGTATGCAAAGTCGCATGGAGATGCGATTCCTGGAGCCGAAGCAAGAAGACATGACGGTACCTCAATATGCCGCAAAATTCAGCGAGCTAGCGAGGTTTGCGCCTCACCAGGTCGACACTGAGGAGAAAAAAATGAGGAGGTTTGAGTAGGGTCTCAAACCATGGCTATATAGCAAACTCTCGGTGTTACAGACGAATAGCTTCGCGACTCTCCTGGAGAAAGCTATAATCGCTGAGGGCGGAAGTGAGGCCCTGATGAAATTTAATAAGGAAAAAAAGAAGAAGAATGAAGGAGGGAATCGCAGGGAAGGTAGCAGCAGTAGTGGTGCAAACAAGAGGAAGTGGAACAATAACAACAATAGCAGCAACAATTTCAAACTGGGAAACTCTGGGGGAAAACCAAGGGAAGCGAAGAAGAGAACTGAGGCATGCAAGGAGTGTGGGAGGAATCACTCAGGGGGGTGTCTAAAAGGAAAGAATATCTGTTTCAACTGCGAGTAGGAGGGGTACATCTCTCCCAATTGCTCTGGACCAAAGAGAAATGGATGCTTCAACTGTGGAGCATTGGATCATCAGGCAAGGAATTGCCCAAAGAAGAACACAGCAGGAGGAAATGGAGGAAGGGGACCAAGCGGTGGGAATCTCACGATTAATGGACCACCAACTCAGAATCGACCAACAGCAAGGACTTTCAACATGACGGTTCAGGATGCGGTCACATCCAGGGACATGGTTTCAGGTATTATTCCGATCAATGATATATCTGCTTACATATTATTTGATTTGGGTGCTACTTGTTTCTTCGTATCGCATGAATTCTCCCAACAATTAAACTTACCCCAGGAAGAATTAAAATATCCTATGAACATAGAAGTTGCTGACAAGGAAATGATTCCCGTTAGCCATGTCTATAAAAATTGTGTTGTAGACATCAGGGGATATAAGTTACCCGTGGATTTAATTCCAATTCAATTAGGAGAATTTGATGTAATTCTAGGAATAGATTGGTTATTTAACCATGGAGCGATGATAGATTGCCAAAAGAAGTGTATAAACCTTACGACTCCAGATCAGTCTAAGGTAGCATTCTATGGAAGTAGGTCACTGAGACACTCAAGTTATCTGACGATGATGCAAGCGAGGAAGTTACTAAGAAAGGGATGTGTAGGATATTTGGCCCATATCGTCGATATGCATAAAGCAGGATAGAGATGATGGGACAGATACCGATGATGAATGAATTTCGGATGTAGAGGAATTGCGGGACTTCCACGGGATCGGGAGGTCAAATTCGTTATAGATTTAATCTTTGGAACAACACCAATTTTGAAAGCCCTTACGAATGGCACCGCCGAAATGAAGGAAGGAGATGATGACAAATTCACGGGAGTTATTGGATAGGAAGTATATTCAACCGAAAGTGTCTCCTTGGGGAGCACCAATTTTATTTGTGAAAAAGAAGGATGGATCGATGAGACTATGTATCAACTATCGAGAGTTGAACAAGGTGACGATTAAGAACAAGTATCCGTTACCTAGGATAGATGATCCATTCGATCAACTAAAGGGAGCAAAATATTTTCCCAAGATCGACTTGAGGACGGGGATATCACCGATTAAAGGTAAGGAAGGAGGATGTACCTAAGACAAAGTTTAGGGACACGTTATGGTCACTACGAGTTCTGGTGATGTCGTTTGGTTAACAAATCGCCCGGCAAACATTTATGGACATGATGAATCGGGTATTCAAGCAATACTTAGATAAATTCATAGTTGTGTTCATAGATGATATCTTGATCTATTCTAAGACTCGGGAAGATCATGCGTGAACATTTAAGGTTAGTGTTGGGCGTTGAGGAAGGATAAGTTATAATGCAAATTTCTCGAAGTGTGAATTACGGTTGGAGAAAGTTCAATTTCTAGGTCACGTGATCAACAAGGATGGAATTTCTGTGGATCCAGCAAAGGTGGAAGTGGTTTAGATTTGGGAACAACCAAAGTCACCGACTGAAGTAAGAAGTTTCTTGGGGCTGGCAGGCTATTACAGATGGTTTATCCAAGATTTTTCAAAGATAGCGGGAACGTTGACAAATTTAACGAAGAAGTCGGTAAAATTTGTCTGGACGAGAAGTGTGAAGAGAGTTTTAAGGAACTCAAGAAAAGACTGAGTGAAGCACCAATGTTGTTTTTACCTAACGATCTGGTGACTTCGTGATTTTTAGTGATCGTCGTCACACAAAGGACTTGGTTGTGTGCTTATGCAACATGGTAAAGTTATTGCGTACGCATCGCGTCAATTGAAGGATTATGAGAAGGGATATCCTACCCATGACCGGAATTGGCGGCGGTAGTATTTGCCTTAAAGATATGGAGGCACTATTTATATGGTGTAAGGTGTGAAATATACACGGACCATAAAAAGTCTCAAGTATATCTTCACGCGAAGGAGTTGAATATGAGACAAAGAAGATGGTTGGAACTTATAAAGGATTATGATTACTGCGACATCTTGTATCATCCGGGAAAGTGAACGTGGTAGCGGAGATCTGCTAGCGAGAAAGGGCAAGTGGTAGATTGGCAATGCTAACAGTTCAAGAGGAGTTAATTAAGGAGATGGCTAGATTGGAACTCGAGATAAAAAGTCCAAGGGAGCCAGAGGGGAAATTGTTCGCAATGGAGGCTCATCCGACTCTATTGGACAAAATCAAGGAAGTACAAAGGCGTGATGAGGAATGTGTGAAGGTGAGGAAAAGAATTTTAGATGGAGAAGAGCTTAAATTCAATGATGGGGGTGATGGACTATTAAGATTTGAGAAGAGAATTTGGGTGTCAGGATTATGCGAATTAAAGGAAGAAATCTTGCGAAGCTCATAGCTCAAGTTACTCAATCCACCCGGAAGCACAAAGATGTATCAGGATCTCCGCCAACATTATTGGTGGCCCAATATGAAAAGAGAAGTCGCAGAGTCGTCGACAAGTGTTTAACATGCCAAGGAGTTAAGGCGGAACATCGAAAATTGAAAGCGGGTTACTTTCAACCTTTAGAAATTCCGAATGGAAGTGGGAGCATATCACGATGGACTTCGTGGTAGGACTTCCAACTACGCAGAAGGGTTACGATGCAGTTTGGGTGATCGTTGATCGATTGACCAAGTCAGCGCATTTCTTGCCAATCAAGATCAGATATACCTTGGATCAATTGGTAAAGCTTTACATCAAAGAGATTGTTTCCAGGCATGGCGTACCTATATCAATTGTGTCAGATCGCGATCCGCGGTTCACAGCAAATTTTTGGAGAAGTTTTCAAGAACGCATGGGAACGTAACTGAGGTTGAACACGACGTATCATCCTCAAATAGATGGGTAGAGCGAGAGAACTAGTCAAACGTTAGAGGACATGCTAAGAGCATGCATTATGGATTTCAAAGGGAGATAGGATGACCACCTACCGTTGGTAAAATTTTCGTACAATAACAGTTATCACACGAGCATCGGTATGCCACCTTATGAAGCTTTATATGGAAGGAAATACATAACACCATTGTGCTGGGATGAAGTGGGAGAACGACAATTGCTAGGGCCAGAATTGGTGCAACAAACTGCAGATGTGATCAAAATAATACGAGCGAGGCTAGTGACGGCTCAGGATCGACAGAAGAAATATGCAGATCAACATCGGCAACAACGAGATTTCAATGTTGGCACTTATGTGTTTTTGAAAGTGTCGCCTTGGAAAGGGAAAATGAGATTTGGGAAGAAGGGAAAACTTAGTCCCAGATTCATAGGACCCTTCGAAGTGTTGAGGCGAGTGGGTGAGGTAGCTTATGAAATAGCCTTACCTCTGGAGTTAGAACATATACATAACCCTATAAGTAGGATTACAAGCATGTCATAGAGTATGAACCTATTCAGTTTGAAAAAGACTTAACCTATGAAGAGGTCCCATTGCAGATAATCGATAAAAAAGAACAAGTGTTAAGAAATAAGATAATACCTTCTGTTAAGGTCTTATGGAGGAACCAGAACGCCGATGAGGCTACGTGGGAACTCGAGGAAAAAATGATGAAAAATTACCCTAATCTTTTTGATTGATGTGTAATGATTCCGGGGACGGAATCCTTTTAAGGAGGAGAATGTAATATCCGATTTTTTTATGTAATTAATTTAAGAATTATCAATAAATGAATGTATGTGAAACGTTTGGGTGATTTCATTTATTAGATGTATATGTGTTGTACATAAATGTGTTATTTCAAGAGATGTGATGAGATGTATTTAAATGGTTGGTTTAGTTTTATTTAACTATTTAAATTGATTAAGTAAGGAATTGTTCTATTTATTATGTGGGATGGTATTAAATTATGAGTTAAAGTTTGGAGTAGAATTTTGAGACGCGAACTGCGTATTCGAGTCCGAAATGTCAAAATTAGTCAGGATAGACTGTAATCACAAAAGTGTCACGGTTGACTTTTTAGTCAAAGTCAACCAGTTGACTTTTTCGAGAAAAAAGTCAACTACGAATTTCAGAGGTGAATTTGACTAAACGGATAGTCCCATGACGTCCGAAACGTCAACTTTAGTAGGAATCGATATATGGTTCGCAAAGTTTGGTTCGAAGGGTAAAATAGTCAAATAGCATTAATTGATTAAAATAATATAATATTTTTTTTATAATAGAAATCAATCGAAAATGATGGGACCCATGAGACTATTAAATTGGGACAAGGGAGGAGTATACGTATATTACATAATAGCTAAGGTGGGAGTACTTTATTTTATTCCTTAAAACCAAAATTCTTTTATTTTCTAACTCCCACATTCATTTTCTCTAACTCCCACATTCTTCCTATTAATTAACTATATTATTGTATTATTAAGTATTGTGAGTAATTAATCATTAGAGTTGGGGGTTATGGGAATCAAAAGACTCTAACAAGATATACATATATACAAACACACTTTTCTTTTAAGAAAATTCCACCAAGTGAGTAATCATGGAGAGAAATTGAGAGCTTAAGAGAGTTAGAACGAATTTTGGAGGATTACTGAGGATTTGACAAGCAAAGAGAAGGAGCATCATATTAAACTAAGAAGAAATTCATCAAAAGATAATTCATGAACCCATTTTATTTTTATAAGAAAAATGAGAAGAAAATGCATAAAGAATTGGTAAATGATTTGTTGTGGCTTTGTGTTGCCATGTTACTGTTGTTTGATGATTATAGATCATTAACAACAAAAGATATGGGTTAATCATGCATCAAATTCATAGAAAATCAAAGAATTAAGCAATGCATGCTCTACCTTTGATAAAATGTCTCTAAGGTGCTAAATTAATCAAAAAGGTGGAAATTTGTTGAAGTTTGATGTTGTGAAATGTGAAAACATGTGAGAGTGGATGATCTGGACATTAGGAATAATTTAATTTCATGCTAGAAGCAAAATCACGGATTTTTGTCAAATTGGGGTTAACTAGTAATCTGTGATTTTTGGGGTTTTTCGGAGCCTCGGAATCATGGTGTATATGACTCGATTAGCGTATGTAATAATTTTATAAAATAGTATGTAGCATGAGGTACAACCTGTCCAAATTTCATAAGAAAGGGAGTTAAATTGAGCAAGTTAGGAAAATCGTAAGCATGCATGTTGGTAATAAAATCTGCAGAATTCTGGAAATTCGAATTTTTCCAAATATAAAACTAGTCTTGTACGCGTTTTTCTATGCAGTTAGTTTGTGGTCTTAGCATGCTAGTTTCATGAATGTTATATTTTTGTAAAATACCTTGATGTATGAAGTTTATTGTGTCCAAGTATCATGGTCATATCATATGTAGATTAGTGGAAATAAAATCGTAAAAGTGGCTGCAAGAAACAAAAATTTGATGTCTTTCTTGAGACTATTTGGATCAGTCTGTTTCGGGGGCATTTTCGTCCACTGTGTTGTACTTTAAAAATTCTCGAAAAATTTGTAGTATTAATATAAGAAGATATGAAGGTCCTGTAAAAATTTGAGAATTTTTGGCCATACGGTTTGAGAGTTATGAATTTTACGGTTAAGGACACTTTATGAGAAGATACCCGAATAACTCTTTGTGTATAAGTCCAAAAATTATGAAATTTTTACTGGAAGTACATGTGTATAACAGGAGTTGACCCTGAAAATTTCAGAATTTTTGGAGCTAATCTCGATTTATGAAAAATCTGAGAATATTTGGCTATTATGGACTATTTAAAAATAGTGGAAGAATTTTAAAAATTCAGGAAAAATTATATGTTCAATGTGGGACTATATTCTACAAAATTCCAAAAAAGAAATATTTTGGTACTGATTTGGTATTTTTTATATAAATGATGCTATATGGATAAATGAATTTAATTATATATGTGATGTCATAATTATGGAAAATGAGATTTTCCGACTTGAGACCCTTAAGCATATTTTATGCAGATTTTTTGTAGAGTTTTGGTCCCAAAAATGTCACAAATTTATGTTTCCCGCTTCTTTTATTTAACCACGTGGCCTACTCATAGCAACATGTTAGGTAATTGAATTGTATTTGAATACGTGTGAGTTTAATCTTTTATTAAAATAAAAGGGAACCATTACACTTTAAAGTGGTGTTTGAGAACCAAATTACTTAATTGACACATGTGAATAGGTTACGTGAATAGGTTAGTGAAGGGCTAGTAGATAGCGAAATTGTAGAAGGCGTAACATGCAAGTTTCTTACCCTATTTTTCATTATGAATTTATTCAACTCTTATTCGATTGATTGCAATGAGGGTAAGTTTGGGCTTGTGATTAATTAATCATTCGTGCAAGCTCCTTTATTGTAAAGTTCTATAACTTCAATTGTGATGCGAAACGTTATTGATGAATATTCAGTTCCTATTGTAACTGTTATACTTTAAAGTTCATATTCCCTTAATGAACTATATTCAAGCATGTTTTCTAGCTTTCGTACCAGCTAGATGTTATTGATGCAAACATAGTATATTGTTTGAACAATTCAAATCCTTTGAAGCTATTTAATGTTTACCAATCCAAATTGCTTTGGTGAGGTCCCACATGAATACTAAGATGAACAACCCGGATAACGGGGTAACTGATGTCGGGCATATAGTCCCATTTACGCTTATGCGTTTAAACTTTATACTTGTGCACAATGTAGGGTACGATAGGCTGATCACCTGAGTACTTGCAGAGACCGTTTACAATCTATTTGATTGTTAAACCGTCTGATGGTTTATGATGAAACAAAGTAATGTTCAGGGTATCTAACACCCCTTAGTATGCTATTGAGAACTCCAGAACTCTTATCTTGATATTCCAGTTTATCTCTTGATATTTATTTCAACTGTTGAGAAATATTCATACTAATGCTTTTAATTACGATGTATTTCTCAAACTACTTTATATACTTCTTTGGGCAATTTGTGCTCATTCTTGCTTAAACCTTTCAATTAAAGGCTAATAATAATGAGAGGGCTCGAAAGGGACAAAGGAAAGTCTAAGATGAAATAATGAGAGTTATTTATGTAATAATTATATTTTATATGATGTAATGTAGTGATAAACGCTAAGTTTAAGTTTCAGTTTATTAAAGGTTGTAAAGACTTGGGACTTTATTTTGAATAAGTATGTAATAGTTATTATTATTATTATTATTATTATTATTATTATTATTAGAATTACTTAAATAGATGATGATGATGTATGTTATATCGTGAGCACCATGTCCTCAGTAATCGATGTTACTTTGTGAGAAACCACTCAATACCATATTGAAACTATTAGAGACTCGATGTGTACCAAGTATAGAAAGTGGATACGTATGATGAAAATGTGGAACTCAAATGAAATGTTGAGTAATATAAATGAAGCTAGAAATTCTTAAAGTAAGAATTGTTATATAAACAAGAAAATTCAAAGAAGAATCTTGAAGAGATATAAAGATAAGAAATGGAAATAGCAAAGATAACGAATAATGTTGTAAATGATGAAAAAGGGAAAGAAAGAGGATCGTAAAACAAAGCGATCACGAGTTAAGAAAAGAATTTTAAGGGAGATGATTATAGAATAAGATCACAACGAGGTCTGTTTAAGTTATAAAAGAAAGATGGTCTGTAATGCTTGAATAATTATAGCTTGATGCTATGAAGATGATGTACTATGAAATAATACGAGATAACTCATGAGGAGTTATAGATAATGTGATCTGAGGAATTCAATATCGAAAGCAAAAACAAGTTATAAGTAAGATAGAGTTAGGTGGAATTTCAATTGAGGACTCATGTGATGGCTAAGTGTACAAATCTTTGTATGGGCGAGGGTTTTGTGCTTGCACTCAGTTTATCACATTTATAATCATTGGAATGTTGGTGTCGCGCTATCAATGTATATGTGGCAAAAAGGTGATGCTTTTCTCATGTGTATATTTGATAGTTAGAAACTAATAAGATTAGTCAGATATTATTAGGATTAGGTGCGGTTCTTAAAACTAATGCATATGGTAAGTTTGTGACTCACAATAATATGGTATGTTTTGAACCCCTCAGCGAATGGACGCCTATGGTCTGACTAGGATAAGTTCTTAAAGTCATATTATTGTGGCAAGTTCCTGAACTTCCACTGTGCGGTAAGTTTGATGAACTATATTGGGTAGAAAACGGTTATAGTATAGAGAGCATTGAAGAATTTGAAGATTGATAGAATGGTTAAGTAATGAAGTAATGGAGTAATGATTGAAGTTGATGGATACCTGGATATTCTAAATCTACTAGCTATGCTAGACTTTTGAAATTTATTGACTTCGTGCTAATGTTTCCACTTCTATTTTCTTGAAAAACATTGGATCAAATGATGAAACCAAAGAGTTTTAAAAACAATACAGTTATTTGTATGTCTATACTAATTGCTTCGGCTAGACAAAAATGATTTGAAATATATCAAAATGTATTTTTATTTCATCAATGTATCATGGAACCTGGTGCAGAGATGATAAAAATGACGGAGTCATCAATGCAGTATTACTTATTGTTGGATGTGATCTAAGGATCGTCAGCCCACTATGGTATGATGTAGTATGATAAAATCACCAAATGACGGAATCCTCAACGGACTGTAAATAAAGTGCGGTATCATGACGTCATAAAAATATTTTTGAGATTTCTTTAAGATATGAGAATATATATATATATATACATATGTATGTATATGTATATTTCAATTGATGTCTGAATTATTGTAGAAGTCTATGCTATTTGATTCAGCTAGACGATTATTGAAAGATGTTCATGAAATTCAAGCATTTCTTGAAAAGTTATGCTAAACCAAATTGTTTTGGTGCGGATTCAGATGTTGAAAAGCTGAGATGAACAACCCTTTTATAGGGAATTATGCGGAGGCATTAAGATGTTTGTGCACAATACATTGTACGAAGGGTTGATCACCCTAAGTACGAGGAGTCCCTATAGTCTTATGACTGCTAAAGTTTAAGTTGAAAGATTACTTATAACTATGGACATACGCATAACGTTTAAATATTTGTGTACAATACATCGTACAAAGGGCTTAACACCCTAAGTACGGGAGTCCCTATAGTCTAATGACTGTTAAGGTTTAAGTTGAAAGAGTACTTATAACCGTGGACGTAGTTCAAGGTCTTATGACCCTCAACATGATTTGGAATCTTTTAAAATTCCTGAGTTATTCATACTGCTTCCAAATTATTGAACAATTGTGGAAGATCCTTTATATTCTAAAAGGCGAATGTGGTAAGGATGATATTCCTTAGAAAGAAGTAAGTCGTAGAATGCGACACTGAATGATGGATATGTTGAATAGGTGAGAAAAGAAATTTTGAAAGGAGAAGGAGATGAGTTATCAAAGAATAATGTAAAAATTTTAATAGAAAAGTTTAATAATTGTAGAAAGATCTTTGTGGAAAGAAGTGGTTTTAAAACCCAATGAATGAATAAAATATTAACATAAAATCTATTTTGATAGATTGAATGAATGAAGATTAATAAATAAAATTTCAAGGACGAAATTCTTAGAAGAATGGGTGAATGTAATATCCCGAGTGTTTATGATAACGATCCTTAGAAAAGGAAATGAATGGGTTAAAGAATATATAATACTCAAAATATAATTGAGTTCAAGTGAAAGTTATGAAATAAAACTTACAAGAATTTATTATCAAGAATGTTGGGGGTAGGAAATATAAAACCTATATTAAGGTAAAGTGTTGAAGTTATTCAACAAAGAGATTTGATGAAAACTTGAGTAAGGTAGGGTTTCGGTGATTCTGAGGATAGAATCCTTATAAGGAGGGAAAGATGTGACAACCCGTATTTTTATAAGTTATTAAAATAGGAATTTAATAATTAAAATTCTTATTATGAGATGTTTTGAGTTTGAGTATGAAATACTATAATTTGATTATTATGCCTTATTGGCAATGGAATTGTTATGAATTAATTTTCATAAATATTAAGAGTAATTCACTTAATTAAAATAGTGAATTAATGTAAATATATTTATTTTTGAGAGGGTAATGTGTTACATGTAAATGTAATATGTTAATGTAATTTAATTGTGAATTTTATAAATAGTTAAGATAATTATCACGTAAAATAAATATTTTAGTTGAGATATTTATTTTATAAAGTAAATATTTGATGAGAATTATTATAGAATAATTTATTCATGTATGACAATATTAAGTTAATTGATGATAAACAATTTTATAATGGAAGTAAGTATTTAATTACGCTTAATGGAATGACAAGGCTCTAATTTAATTAAATAATTAAATTAGAGGATGAATAATTTATTAAATAAATTTATTATAATGATAAGGAGTGATTTGATAAATTAAGTTATTAATAAACACAATGTAACTTAATATGAAATTATAAGATTAGGTTTGGTTATGTGTGACAAATGTATCATATAATAAAGGAGTATTAAAATAAATTGAAAAAGGAGATTTTAGGTGCTAGCCAAACATGGCTTAGTGACCCTTTGTTATTGTAACTGAAGAACCCATAATGCGTACGCATTATGTTTATATCAGTTATATTGATATACGTGTTTTGTTCCTAAAGCATAAGAATAGAGAAAACAAAGAATAGGAGAGAAATTGAGAGAGAAAGAGAAGAAATCCTTTGTTAAATTGAAAAAAAGGGTGATTGTGAGAATCAAAGAAGGAAGAGGAAGGATAATCAAGCTATTCTCATCCTCTAATTAAGCTTATGGAGAAATTAAAAAGGTAATATTATAGCCCTAGTTCTTAGTTGTGTTTTATCAAAACTTCTTCTCTTTAATTGGTTATTGTAGCGTCCCCTGAATCCCAGCCCCAAATCGCCGCGGATTCGGTTTGCTAATCATTCTATTACTGTTTGCGGAAGATATAAACATAAATTGTTTATACATTACATTACACACTATTCCCCAAGGTCGAGTAACCTTAACTTATACACATTTCATAAACTATTTATTACATAACAATATTTATCACAATACGCTATTACAAACTAGTCAAGCACTTTATAACCCAAGTGAACTTGGCTTTAATCGTTCCACATGTCCAACGCTTTTCGTCTTATCTGCAATGTTTTATCATGATATAGCAAGGGGTGAGCATAAAAGTTGCCCACAAGTTTAAATACAACAATATAAGGATATATCATGATTGAAGAGTATGAATAATGGGCTTGCTATAATTCATCAATATAATTGAGAACTAAAGACGAACAAATTTTTTGACCTAACAAGTTTTAAACATGAACAAACATTTCAACCAACTGGTAATGAAGGTGATCGACCTTTTCATACGACTTATACATGCAAGATGTACAGAGTACAATTTTCATGGCAATCAGCAATGATTTAACCATAAGCTTAAATAAAACACTCTTATTAGAGTTAAGTAAGAACAAACTTGCCTGAACTGTTGATTACCACAACGCAATTTATAACGCTTTACCCGAAGACCTAATATTAATAATATAGATCTCCAATATTAGAATCACAGTATAATATTGTTATATCTAAATACATAGAATAACCTAAACACATAACACATAACCCTATAAGTCTATACAGCGCATAAGACTTAGCATCAGGGCAAACTATTTCAGTCTGACTTAAAACTAACACAATTCTATCATTCCGACAATCTAGTCGGACAATACTCGAGTTTAAGTTCAGTTAAACTCTGCCTAACCCTTAATAATTATCACAGATAATTTTCTTAGTAGTCAAAACATTTTTCCTAGGCTCGTAATAATTTTCAGATAATTATTACCATTTATCATGATTTCCCAATTATTAATATCATTATTTATATGAATTAAATACCACATAATTCCTTAATCATTATTATCCATTTAATATAAAATATTAATAAAAATCATAACATAATATTATAATATAATTATAATATCACAAGATATTTTAATATCTTAAAATCATAATTATTTGATTTTAAACACTTAAATCCATTATCCGATAATTAATATTAATATTAAAATATTAATATTTTCATGCCAAAATATCAAAAGTTATATTTTATAACTTAAAATATTTTTATAACACTTAAATCATTTTTATATGATTTTTAAATCATTAATTTTATTTTTCCTTAATTTATTTAATATATTAATTAAATCAACTAATTACCATTAATAATAAATTATTAATGAAATTCATCACAAAATATTAAAAGTCATCAAAAATAACTTAAAATATTTTCTTTTACCATAATATTATTTTTCATGATTTTTCATGAATTAAAACAATTTTAAATAATTTATTTAATATTATAATTAAATAAATAAATACCTTTTATATTCCCAAAAATATTAAATATTTTTTGAAATATATCCAAAATAAATAAAAACTATTTTTCAAGCTTTAAAATAATTTTTTAAATTTATTTAATTAGTATTTTTAATAATTAAAACCAAATTTTTCTAATTTTAATTAATTTTCAAAATAATAATAATAAACTGTCATTAAAGGGGGTACTATAACGTGAGTAACCGTCGCTATAGGTGTTCTTGGTGTTCTTTGGCAATTCCTAAATGCATGTCGAGTTCGAGGGGCATGTTTGACTAGTTCTATAATCGTGATTATTAGTTTTACAGGCGATAAATTGTTATAGTAGTAGTATTAGTGTAGTACTACAAATATAAACAAATTACATAGTTAAAACATGAACAACCTGCAAGATCTAAGCTACGTAAAACATTGTCAGACCTGTTCTTCAAATTCTGGGTTTTCCAGATTTGAAGAACAGTTCGAGTTAGCTTCTTTAAATTCATATATCTTGGGTTCTGGGTTTAGTTTGGGTGATCTATAGGTTCTGAATTGTAGTCCGGTTGTCCAGGTATCATAATATATAAACATATCAATATAACAACAACAATAAGTTAAGATTTGATCCGGTCAAAGTGGGCTGGAAAGATCGTTTTAAGGAATTCGGTTTTCCGGATCGTTTACTGTGCGCTTTAAATTCAATGCCGTTTGACTAATATTTTCTACAATTGTTTTACTGATCTGGGTAATCTAATGACTTGGATGTGTAGATCTCATATCAGAATACAACTTTAAAGCAACAACATGACCAAACATCATAATGTAAAGATTAAAGACCTCAAAAGTCATTGTCGAATCTGAAATTCAGGTTTGCCCGTAAATCCGAGAAAAGCGAACTACATTCGACCATGTTTGACCATCTATAACTTTAATATACACCAGATATGGACTTGATTCTTTTTGCATCTTAAAGACCACATAACAAACTACATGTTACAAGCTTTAAACATTCAAAACACATAACACACACGGATTTAGAGCCTCCGACATATGGGCATCGGACACAAATTTTCTCATTTTCCGTTTGCTAAAATTTAAAATCGTGCACTTTGATGTTATGGGTTCATGATTTATCAACCCGAACATCAATTGACACCTATTACACAACTTTGATCGTTCAATTTTAACATATAACATAAGATCAAGAGATTTTGAAATTTAGGGTTCTTTACCATTTTGAGCTTTTGATCTACTAATCGATCCTTGGTTCTTGATATTTGACGATTGTGGACTCGATCTAAGCTTATTATTTAACTCTTTTTACTCCCATCCACGAAATTTAAGAGAGAATGGTCTTGGTTGTTTTGAGAAATAATGTAGCATTTTCTCTCTTAATCTAATATATGATACAATGCAATGTATATGGGCCGATTTTCTGTCTTTGAGATGTTAGATATATGTCACATCTATGTAAGCTAGATTAGGCTGTGGTTTGTTCACCAACTCTTGACTTAGGAAGATTTGCAAGTTGTCAAAAAAAATCTAAAAAGGACATAAATGACATTTCCATTAATTTTTAGAAATTGCCTTAGGGTTTAGGTTTTGTGCAATCTAAGATTTAGGGTTTAGACAAATTTAGGCTTTAGGTTTTAACCCTTAACTTCCAAATTAAATTTCTAAAATTTCCAATTTAAGTTTTCAAAATTGAAAATTAATATTTCTAACTTATAATTAGAATTTTCTAATTATATTAAAATTTCTAAATCATAACTTTAAATCTTACTAATTAGGATTAATAATTCCTAATTAAAATTGTTAATTACGCAATTAGGATCAAAATCACAGATTAGGGTTTATAACCCGAAAATTAGGGTTTCTAATAGAAAATAATTTTCTAATGTAGAATTTAAATACTTGTAATTAGATTACGCTTTTTCTAATTACCCAATCTTGAAAATTAGAATTAATATATCCTAATTAACATTAAAATATTCAATTAACACTTTCATTTTCCCTAATTAAAAATTAGGGTTTTCAAATCCGTCATTAGGGTTCTGACGAAAAAGTTTTAAGTTCGATAATTTGAAATTAGGGTTTGCTAATTAATTAAGCGTTACCTAATTAATATTATAATAATAGCGATGAGAGCATTATAATTCTCCATTAATTTCCCAGATTAGGGCTTCAATTTATCAGAATCTGAAACTAGGGTTTTCAGATCAAGTATTAGGGTTTCAGATTTGGAATTAGGGTTTTGTAATCAATTAGTTAAGATTAACCCTAATTAATCTTATAAGTATTTACACTTATGCCATTAAGTTCCCGATTTAGGGTTTCATGCACCGAATTAGGGTTTCGGATGCCCGGAACTGAAACTGGGGTTTCCAGAACCGATTTCTAGGGTTTCTTATCAGACGTTAGGGTTTTCTAACTGAACGTTGTTGTTCTTAATATATTCTTAGGGTTTGTTACAGATATAATTTATCTGGTCAACCCTTGACCCTTAACCACATTCTGTACACATACATAACCATATTCACAGAACTTAATCACATAAATCCTTAATCTTGAATAATTCACCTAAAAGCCTTCACGAAATTTTGAAATCCTCAAAATTCCATCCTAATAACATCAAACGCATACACTTATTTTTTGTCTAGGTCTATTATTTGACCTTAAATTAATCATTTAAGATTTTAATAAATTGTCTAATTTCTCGGGTTGTCACAGTTATGGTGCATGATTTGAGTAAAGAATTGGTTTATAAAGATTATTGGGTATGTATAATCTGTTAACCATCATATATGATTGATACTTGTTTGTCAAATTCGTGAGCATTGGGATTGTAGGAAGGAATTGTAAAAATAGTGTTTATGTTTATAGGATATGGCTTAGAAAGTACAAAATTTCATGATCAATACTTGCTATAATCTGTAAATTGGTATTGGATTATGTTAGTATATGAAGAAACGAAAACGGAGTAGTTTAAATTGTGTTAATTGGTTAAGAAACGAAGCTGCGGCGATCGAATTCGCTAAATGTGTTTAAAACATGAAAATATAGCATGAACATTGAATTGGAACCCTTAAATTGATGTGTTAAAGTTTTTGAAATGTTAAAATTATTCTTTAGATGAGTAGTTCAGTGTTTCACGAGTTCATAGAATCGAAAACCAACTAATTTTGACTTAAAACGAAGAAGTTATAAAGGTTTGAAGTAAAAACATTACAAAATCTGTAATCTGGGCGTAGCCATGCGTGGGCGTGCATCTCAGGAGCGCGGGCGTGCAGCTGGGCGCTGCCATGTTATGCGGGCACGCGGAATTTATGAAGGAGTTGGGCGCGGCCACGCGCCTAGTGTGCAAGGTGTGACTGCTGTGACCTGTTTTGGTAAAACGGTCATAACGTTTCCATATGAACTCCGATTGAGGTGATTCAAGATGATTCGGAACGAGGACAAATATAAATACAACTTTTGTTCTTTAAGTTTTTTAATTTGAGGTCTTTAGGAAGGGTCAAAATGGTCATTTGTAGGACTATTGTGTTTTTAGAGGCAATAGGAGGGCGTCGGGCATGCACGTATGCAAGTGTAATGCTCTTGACGATAAGAGATGTTGTCCTAAGTTATAGAACATGAATATTAGGAAGTGTAATAATGCTTAACATTAATAAATGATATATTAGATAAGTTGTATTCGCATACTAAGCACACACAAGAGAGACAAATTGGGCGTGTGACGAATAAACGTCGAAACGTCGTGATAAGTGATAATGAATGTAAAAAGTGTTTTAAATCAAATGAAATGAATATTATAAGATATTGAATAGTGTTAATATAAAACCAATAATTAGTCCTAACAAGACTTAAACACTTGAATGAACTTCGAATATGAAACATAGTGAGCTATAAGTCGAAAGTTAACACAATCAAATTGAACATTGTGTATTGATAATAGGAAGGGTTATGAGATATAGAGTAAAGTTTACATTACAACTATTATGCATTGCTATGTGACTAATAGTTGTTGTGCATGATTATATAATTGTGTAGGGCACGTGAAGTGCAGATAACTATAAGTTGTTAAACTATTATTGGTAAACAACGATCAAGGCAAGTCTTTCAGTTCCTATTTGTTATGTGAACTTGATGATTAACTATTTTAAAGTTTTATCGCAAAGAGCATGATGTGTTATATATATGTGAATGTATGAAATGTTAAAGTCAACGTATGACTACGTTGATTGAATAAAGTGTTAGTTCCCAGTAGGCACAATAAATCTAGAAGGGGGGGTTGAATAGATCCTTTTTGATTTCAAATACTTTTCTGGTTTATTTGTATTGCTAATAATCTAGCATATGACAAACATAAGAATCTTTTCAAGCACAGCGGAATAAGTAAACGATCCCCTTCATTGATATAATCATAATCATACATACATTGTTCGTAAAGTTAGTTCAGTGGTAAGCAGTTAAAACATACATAACAGTTATAGCAGTTAATGTACATAATGTAAATGACATAAAGTAAAAGACACAAGGGGTTTTAAGTGGTTCAGAGACTCAAGCTCCTAATCCACTCTTACGCTTTCAACTAGCGGTGATTTCCACTAAGGAGGCGTTACCACGAATCATGAATATTCCTTCAAGGCCGCCAGACTTTGGGACTTGATTCACTAAGAACTCTTTAAGGCCGCCAGACCTTGGAACTTCTCTAGTTCCTAGGAACTCTTCAAGCCCAAAGAAGCTTGGAACTTCATTTAGTCCCTCCGGACAAGGACCCCTCAGGCCTTGGCTTCTTGTTGTTGTAGTTGTTGATGTTGTTGGTGCTGAGCTGCTAAGATATCATTAAGCTCTGAACATCTTTTGTACTTAGCAGCTTAGTGTGGTCCTCTTTGCATTCAGCTTCGAGTTTGGACCACATCTTCGTTGGTGCAGCTGATCTTTACTCTTTTGTGCTCATCTTCACTTGGTATCAGCTGTACACCATCACCATCTGGGTTTGCTAAGTCTCTGTACTTTTAGTAGACTTTGTCTAGCAGTTAGCAATCCCTAAACCCTTCTTGAATACTTTGCAGACATGGTTCTGTACTTATTCAGTTTCAGCTTTCGGTTCATAGTGATTCGTAGAGTGGCTCTCTTGATCTTCTTTGTACTCAGCCACTTTCCTGAATGCTATCTTCTTGGCCTTCTCAGCTCTCAGCTTGGCTTCCATCTTTAGTGGCATTCTCATCTTTGTTGAGTGAAGCTTTGATCTGTTTGAGTTTTTCTTCAAAGCTGCTTCACTTCCACCTTGGTAGTCTCACTGTCACTAAGACTTGTTCTATTGATCTTTGGTGGAACTCGTAGAGTCAACAATAGCATTCACCAACTCAACGATTCTGCTACTTCACAATCATTAGCAACTCTTGATCTTTGAAGCTCTATTGATTTATATTACTTCCCAATCTTCCCGTTAGAAAGTAGCCGTTGAAAGATATTCAAATTGCTTCGCAGATCTCGAGTTATTTGGTGCAGACTGCAGATGTGACATGCCATCTTTTTCTGACTTCCTGGCACTGCAGTCTGCTGTTTCACCAACCCTGTCAGATATGTCACTTTGATGTCTTGGGCAGGTCAATGAAATTATTTCACCCTTCTGATATCTCGATCAGAGGTTATCCTTGCATCGATGCTCTCAATAAGCTCTTGTCCGAATATTACTCTTCAGATTGAACCGTTGCCAATGCTTCAGTCTTTAGCATTTTCGAACTCTGCATTTCTGATGCATGTCTTCATAAATCTGATCGTTGTGTTCTTATTGACTTGTAGAAACAACACTACGGTCTTGAGGAGTGTTCACTTGATCTTTAGTGTAGAACACCTCTTCCTCTTTTTGTTCAGTGCTTTATTACTTCGTTTTTTCCTCGACCGCTCTCGAGATCACGATGGCTTGATTCCTTGCTTCGCCTCTTCTCAATAACAAGACACTTGATTTGTGGCGTCCAAATTTCACTTTCTCCTTGTGATCTCCGTTCACTTATCATCAATGGACTGACCCAATGCTTAATCACTTTAGCCTTGTTCTTCAGAGGCTGACCAGTGTCTCAGTGTGTACTCCATCAGTTCCTTCTTCGTTTAGCAAACACTACGATCTTGGTTGCTTCCAAGATCGTTGTCATCTTTCTACTTGATAACATCGCATGTCGACTTTCCTTAGTCACCATCAAGTCTTCTTATGATCATCTTATGGAAGACTTCATCTTGAATGGCTTCACAACTCAATCTTGATGCTGATTGGGTTGGTGCTTAGGTCTTCTATTAGCTTCCATGCCATTCGTTGAGTGCTCTCTGGTTTCCTTCAGGTGGGACGTATTTATGAAGTGTCAACCAGAGGCTTCATTCCTTTGGATATTTTGGGAGTGCTCATTCGTTGAGACTCGTATTTGCTCTACGATTCTGTCTTGGCATTGTGAGCACATCTATTGAGGTCTTAGTTCTGCACTCTACGATTCAGCTTTGGCTGTGCAGACACTACGATTCTGAGATCAGATCTTGACACTCTACGATTTGTATCATTGTGTTTGTTGTCTTCATCTGATCTTGCTCGACTACGATCTCTGCCTTTGATACGATCAGTAGACTCTGCGATTCTGAGTGTAGTCTACGATCCTTTACTTGACCTAGTAGATTCTACGACTCCAAGTGTAGTCTACGATCCTTTACTTATTTTCGGTAGATGCTCGGTCGGCTTGTAGGCAGGCTGTCTCTACAATTCAGAACATGACTTCCTCAACAGACTATGGTCCTGAGGAAGTTCTCCTCGACACACTACGATCCTTCCTCGTCTCTCCTGGAAGTTACGAACTTCAAGATCAACTATCTTGCAGACTACGATTCTGCCTCGATAGCTCTCGTGTTTTCCTTGACTCTCCTGGCAGACTACGATTTCTGGTACAGTGCTCGGCGATCAGACAAGCCTATCTTTTATAACATAAGATCAACTTAACATGTTTGATCTTTCTATATTTATAGTCCTTGTACATCATTTCTTTTTCAGGACTTTACATAGTTGTTTTGCTTGTGTAGGATTAACCTTACGCATTTGATCAATTCATTCTAAGTCCTTGTACATATGTTTCTATTATCTATCAAAAGACTTTACAGCTTTTCTTAATGCAAGCATACTTTCATATTCATTCATATATCATAATCAAATTATATGTAAATAGGAATGTCATTCATATGCGTATTCCTGACAATCTCCCCCTATTTGATTATGACAAAAATAATAAGTGTATATGCATGTTATGAATGAATCTTATATACAGTGAGCAGCTGTATTTCTAAAATAGATAATTATGAATGTCATTTATAAAGATGTGAAATGAATTTAATACACTGACATTTTACATCCTGGATCTAGAACATACTTAACTAGTTAGAGATATACCTCTTTGGCTCCATGATTGTTTCCAGGATGTCTGTTGATCAGCTACTCATCTGTTGATTCCTTTGCTCCTGCTCCCCCTGGGGTGTGGAGCTATTCCTTTCTTCTTTTCCTGGTTCGGGCTTTGGCTCCCCCTCAGCCTTAGGCTCCCCCTCACCTGATGAACCATCTCTTTCTTCTGCTTTTTCCTTCTTCGTCTTCTTGACTTGTTTGCTCATGCTCTCCTTGATCTTTCTAGAGTGCCTCTTTTTCTTCCCCTTTCTATGCCTCTTTTTCTCCCCCTTTTTATCATTAATCATTTGAGAGAGCTGCTCCATGTTGGACATAAGCTGCTCCATCATGTAAGAGGAGTTACCAACTTCAATCTTGAGTTCTTGTTGGCTTAACTCAAGTTGCATGGAGAAGGATTGGTTCATGTTGTCAATCTTGTCGGAGAGGACTTTGAGTTGCTCTTCATTTTCCTTTTGTGCTAGTAGAGCTTCAGCCTTTTGATCATGTAGAGCCTTGAGATAGATGTGATCTCTTTCTCTAATTTTGAGGGATACATCAGCCATAGTTGCTTGGAGTTTATCTTGAACTAAATTATCTCCAGCTGCTGTCACTCTCTTTGATTCTTCATGGATTAGAGATATCTTCTCAATTAGTTCATTAGAGTTTTTCATTAGCTCTTGCTCCATAGAGACTTCGTCAATTGGTTGGGCAGTCTCTTGCTGAACACCAGATTGGACAAATTTTTGAAGGTGTTGAGAATCTGAAGAATTGTTGAGTTCCAATCACTAGTTGAGGATGCAGGAATGTTAGATAGCTGTGTTTGGGCAGATAGAGACATCGATTACGGACTTGATCATTATCGATGGTAGAGTGAGCAGGACTCTCTACGATCAGGTGTCTTGGCCAAATTCCTTTTTCCCTCAGAGTTCACTCTATGATCATAAGGAATATAATGATTTTCAGCATGTCGATAGATCTTGTAGTGGGGCTTGTTGTTGATCATCATGGTTGCAAACTTCTTAACCCTGGGGAAGTTTTGTGATACCAGTTCCAAATTTAGAAACTGAGAGTAGCACCAACTGAAGTAGCTCTCATCAGCATTAGTATGTGCCTTCAACCATGGCATCCACGGGAAGAACCATCTCATCAGAAGGTCTTCAGAGTCATACAGTATTGTTGTGCAGTCTAATTCCATGTTTTTCCAGTTGTGAAGTACTTCATCTGTGGTCATTCTTACAATTCGAAGTTGTTCATTTCCTTGATTTATCCATTTTGTTGGTGATTCTGTTGGTGGCTCATCAAAGACTTCCACTACAATTCTTCTGCTAATTCTGGCTGGAGAGAGAACGGGAAAATATTCTTGTTCCTCAGATTCATCAATAGATTCTTCTTGCTGAACTTCATCTTCAGAATCCTCTTCAGCAATGGCTTCCTTGGAATCATCTCCTTCAATGCTAGTCTCATCTTCAGCATTCTCTTTCCCTGATGCGGATTCATCATTACTTAGTTCAATGATTTTAGTAGATTGATCATTTCTCCTTCCAGAGGCAAATTGAGCTATCAATCGGTGACTCCTTCTTCTTCTTGGGGATTCAGTTATGGGTGAATCAGATACTTCTTCTTCTTCAGACTCTGAGATCTTAGAGTCAGCATACGAACTTTCTTGATCTTCAGCATTTGTGGGGGCATGTCCTTCTTCTTCAGAATCAGCATCATTTGATTCATCATCTGGGTTGGTTGGAGCATTTGCATTTGGAGATGCAGTTTGGTCAATTTGTATATTGTCTTTATCAGCAGAGTGAATGCTCTGGGGGATTATGCATTCTTCTTCATCAGCAGATGATACATTTTCTTCCTTTAATCTAGCTTCACCTTCATTGCTAGATTTGGCCTGTGGGGGCTCAGCCTTTTCTTCTTCTGATTCTACGTCCTTTTCTTTATTTGACGTACCTTCATGGCGAGTTAAAATTGGACTGTCCATCATCTTAGCTTTCTTGCTGGATGGCCTTTGAAGTAATCTGTTACTTCTTCTCTTAGTGGTCTCTGCAGTTGAGACCTTTTCATCTTCAACCTTGTCTTCTGTGGATAGACTTTTTGGAGAGGCCTCAGCTTTACTCATGCTCTTGGATTTCTTCTAGGTCAGTCTTTGTTCCTGTTGATACGTAATCATCGATTCAAAATTTTCTACCTCTTTTGCCTTCCTCTTCTTTGCAGAGGACTTGTTACTGCTCCCAGTTGTCAACCTTCTATTCTCCTTTGGGTTTTTCTTCCAATTTAAGAACAGTTGTGGAGACATTACCTTGTGAACATTAAGGATTTCACCATCATCATCCTTAATTTTATTCTTCAACTTTTTCTTCAGGATGATACTTAAGAATCTCCCATGAAAAACCTTTGTGAGTAGCTTTTCAGTCAATCTTTTTCTTTTCTTCCTTATCCAACCACTTAGACATATGATCGAGCAGGACATCTCCAAAGTTGATGTGTTCCTTCAAGACTATGGCAGACATGATCTTCAGCTATTGGTCAATCACAGTATCATGTGCAGTGTCTTTGCATAAGATACATTTCCCCACGATTTTAGCAAGGAACTCGAATTCTTCAGGAAACTCCTTTTTCTTCATGTCCTTCAGACTAGGGTTTCTTCTGTACTGCATAATCTTCTTAGCTTTTTCTGTGTCGATCTCTTTCAGGCTTTTCAGATTTCGGTCAGGAAGGCCTAAGCATTGATTGATGTTAGAAGAGTTTAGTTTGAATCGACCTTTAACCTTGGTGGAGAGGATTCCAGAATTTATGGTTGCGTTTGAATGGAACTCCTTGACCAGGTCACCATATATTTGTGTGTTTTCCTCAAGACATTCTGAGAACCCGGCCTTCTTCACAAGTTCAAGAATATCTTTGAACTTCTTTTCGGATTTTTTGAACGTCTTGGTTTCTAGTTTGAATGCCGTTGATTACTTCGCTAATGCCATTTGTGGAGTTCGAGGAATATGGGTGTTGGTTTTAGGAAGTCTTGTGAGAGATAGTTGGTCGTGATTTAGGTAAGGATTTGGAGGGTTAATGGATTCGAAGTGAAATGTACTTTAGGTTTGAAAACGAGAGGGAAGAAGTTTTGATAGTTTCTAACAACTGTTTGTAGATTTTGAATTTGTCTTTAAGGCAGTTTCTTCTCTCCCTACAAACGCTGTGATGTGTCACCCAGTCATTGGTTGCACGATACCCAGTATCAAGCTATAACTCCCCAGTAACTTGTCAGTTAGCTGTCTCTTTTAGAAGAGTGGACATTTGATTGATGTGGATTGACCTCTGACCTCTTGAGTTCGTAGAGTAGCATGATAGGACAGCTATTGACTCTACGTTTCCCTTTGTTGACTCAACGATCAATTCTCTGAAAGATGTTGCAGTGGATGGTTTTGACATTTCTCTTCATGTTGAAACTGTATAGCTCAACCATTGATGTACCCCAAGCCAGTTTGGGCACTTAAGTTCTGATGTACGTTTGGAAGATGTCTTTCCAAACTGTATTTGAACTAATCTCCTCATACTTCAGAATGGTAAAGCAATTGTCTCGTTCTTCTAAGCTCCTCATGAGCTAGAGTGTCTTCTGGTAAGTCTGCGATCGTCGAGTCTGTTTCTGCGATTGTTGAGTTTTCACTACGATCGTTGAGATTGCATCACGATCGTTTAGTTTTCTTAAAACTCTATTCTATAATCGTTGACTGACTTGGTCCTTGAGATGAACTTTACTAAGCATTCCTTCTGGGTCAAGGTAGCTCAGGAAGGGCCAACCTCTTAGAGTGAGCTAAGGGTCAGGTTTTTCCCTGAGGCGCTTTCCAAATGAAATACTTTAAAAGTGATTTGCACTGATATCTCATTTGACCTTTTCTGTTGGGGAGTCCCTCTTTCAACTTTAGACCTTTGCACTTGGTTGCAATTGTGTGTCCTCCTGCTCTTGCACTATGATCAGATGTTTGATCGTAGGTACTCCAAGATTTTGAGTTGGGTGGCTGAAAGGTTATCAGTAGTACATTTTGAGAAGTATCTACTGACTTTGGATCTTCATTTGGTTCATCAACCACAAAGTTTTGGGACTCTGTAGCTGGTACGCAGCTTCATAGTATATCTCTGATGGTTTAGAGCTTATGTACTGTTAGTAGATTATTGCTCCCCCATAGTTGATATTGTCTTCTTCAGAGAGACATAAGTTCTTTTTCTTCATGTGTAGCTGAAGGCAACCATGCATATCTCATTCTGGCTGAAGTCATTAAATGTAAGACCCCAACTTTTATGAATAAAAATGAATTTTCTATAAATATCATTTTTGAATATTATGGAATAAATTTGATATAATGTTATAGTTGTGGGTAATATTTATAAATTTTACAAAGTACACAAGTTGTTATATAATATTCGATTGGTCGGGGAATATTCATTTTAGCAGGGAATATTCATACGACGGCACAATTATTGGTGGACCCCACAACGGAATTATTGTCAGATTGAAAAAACGACAAAAAATATTTTTATGAAAATAACGTACGAAGTTTTCTGATTAATCTTGTTGAACTACTTTCAGTAGTAAAAGTTTAGTAATACGCGTGATTGCATAGTAACACACGGTATTGATTATTAATGCTTACGTGAGAAGTCACATAGTTTTATTTAATTATTGTCAATATTTTATATATTATTAAATCAATAATTGAGATGACAAAGTTATTAATATTATTATTTGCAATATTAACGATGTCTAGAAGTTACATCGAGGAGAGATTTGGTCACCTAATTGCGCGTCGATAGGGAGAAATCCTTATTGAAAGCCCTCTTTCCAGAAACGACACAGGTCGATTAATATTGTGAATTATAATAATGATGATAAATGTTGTTAAAAATATTGAAGGATTTTTTTATGAAGTATTTATGGATCTCCCATTTACCCATTTTTCAAAATAGTCGAAAAAGGTTATCTCATTTTAGTTTTATTATATATATATATATATATATATATATATATATATATATATATATATATATATATTATATAATATATATTTATATTTATATAAGCATGTGGGTGAATGGTGGTGGTTTTGGTGGATTTTGGCAGGATGCATTATTTTTCAAAGACTTGGACTTAGTTGCCAAACTTTTCAAACAAAGCATTATGTTGATAATTTGTTCGGGAGGGAGTTTATTATCATAATATATATATATATGTATGATTGAGTGCAAGTGGGAGGGGGAAGAAATTTGAGGCAATCACGGAGGGAGTTACGTATTATTATTATATATATATATATTTTATAAATAGAATATATTATATTTTATTTAAAAGATTTTGCTTTAAATCTGGACCGTCCGATTAAAAAAAATCAATCTGGACCGTTCATGAATTAGTTACTATGCAGTCCATTCTTCTATAAATAGAAGCTAATTCCTTCATAATTTCTTACGAATTCATTGAAACTCTAGAGAGATAAACTATAGAGAGAAAAAAGAAAAGTGTTCTGCTACTTCACTACTCCTATATCCAAGATTTTCTTCTTTCTAAGGTAAGGGGTATTATTTCTTTTGTATTCATGAAGAGAACTTCTGTTATTCCATTATTTATCATTTTGTTGGAATAACCTGTATACGCGGGCTACCCTATACTTGGTGAAATTCTTCTGTTATTCCATTCTTTATTATTCTGTTGGAATATCTTGTCTATGCGTTTTACGTTGGACATGGTTCCGTTATTTATTATTCTGTTGGAATAACCTGCCTGTGCGATCTATCGCATGCCTGGTGATTTCTTTTGTTATTCCATTCTGTATTATACTCAGTTGGTTAAAGTTTTGACTTCTATACTCCATGAAATTAGTGGAATATCCTTGATATTTGTGCTTCATCCAGTATCTTTTCATGGAAATATTCTTCTGAGCATTCTTGAATTTTACTCTACAAAGAAGTATCATGTTGACAATTTGGACGTTATTAGTTTCTGGATAAATTAATTCTTGAACTTGTTTTATTGAATTCTTATATCATTGTCATCATCCTCGTGTTTATATTTTTTTGAAAGTCATCTGTGGCCTGTAGTGCATAAATGGACTTGGTATGATTATGACCAGTGATTATTCGGTGTAATCATGACCGTAATATTACAAATGATGTGGTAAAAGTCCTCATTGGCCCGTAGTGCATTGATGGATAGTTGTTGGCATGATCATGACCATTGATGACTACACGAATATCCTTGGCCTGTAGTGCATGGATAATTTGTGGTCGTGATACTAATGAATATCCTTGGCCGTAGTGCAGGGATGATATGGATTATTATTAAGCTGAGTCCCAGCGATAAAAGTGATGAAAAACCTTTTAAATCATAAAAGATAGTAGATTTTATTCTCTACTTGACTCTTTTAAGGGATGACTCGATGATGTGGTTTATTTATTAAGCTGAGTCTCAGCGATAAAAATTGATAAACATTTTAAATCATAGAAGATAGTAAATATCATGCTCTACTTGACTCTTCTAATGGATTGCTTATTCCGCTACAGTTAAACTTGATGTCTATTTTATTTTATCAGTTTAACATTGTTGAAGACTAATGATAATTTATTCTACATTATTTTAGTCATAATATTTCTTATTGGGCTAGTTGAGCTCACCCTTTCTTTCACTGTTCTCTTCAGGAAATGAGAACGTAGCCGGGACTAGTCGGGGAATGGAGTGACGGTCCGAGATGGTGTCTTAGTAGTCCTCATTATTCTATAAAATAGTGTGATAATAAATGTAATAAGGACTTATTCTGAGAGTGGATATTGTCTAGAAGACAGTATTTGTATTAAAACACTTAGCGCTCTTGTTGTATATTAAAGATTGTATTTGTATTCTATACCATGTTTTTGGCGACTCAGAATAGGTGATGTATACCTATTTTGGGGGCGTCACATTAAATCTTCTTGTATTATAGAAATGGGCATTTTTAGGGTTGATCATTCTACGATCCTTTGACAGCACTACGAACGTAGTATTCCTTGTCAGTTTGTGCTTGCTGAGTTCTGCTCCTATAATGAGTTCCTCATGATTGATGCTCGATGATCTTCTATAGTCAGCTTCCTTGAGGATTCTTCTCTTATGACATGTTTTGCATGATTGAGCATATAAGACCCTTTTCTTCTTTTGTTGAATGGCCTGCTTCCATACAAAGATCGTGACCCGTGTGAGCTTTATTCGATTAGCTCAAAGAGTCTTGAAGAACGAGCTTTGACATATAGAATTTTATCATAATCATTTACGAATGCAGGTCTTAAGCCTTCTACTGGTTGAATCTTTCTTGACTGAAGTCTTCTGCTTTAGCCTTCCTTAGTGTGGTCAGATAGACTAAGTACCTGCAGATTATAAATTTCTATTTTTGGTACCCATGGTTAAGTAGGTCCTGCTAGGTTATTTTTCTAAACCCATGTTCCTCATATATTTAGATAATCATCATATTGATCACCAACAATCATATTCATGCATGTAACTCATTTAGATAATACATTTTGAGATGCATGAAGGTGAGTGTGTGTAAGATTTGCTATTTTAATAAAACACTCTTTTTTCTTTGATGGTTTCATCATTTGCTTGGTTATGTTCACGAGTTTAAATGTTCTCGTGTGTGAAAGTCAACTCTACTTAATTATTTGTATCTGGTTGATTCATGGAGGTGATCGGTTTCTATAAATCATCAAGATACTTTTGCAGGATCGATCATACTACGTGTGTTATCAAACTCTTAGAACATTGGTTTGTACATACATACTAACCCATCAGCAAAGATTACTTCACATAAAATTAATTTAACCTGTGATGCTCTTATGACCCATTTCAGATTTCTTTCAAGATATCATCTTCAACCTAAAACTTGGATGGAGAGAAAGTTTATAGGCAATTGGGTTTCCATCCTCAGTGTAATTTCTCTATTCACCTTTTTAGGTAGATTATGATTTCTTGAAAGAATATTGTTATAGTTCATAAGAAGGTGCAACATGATGTACACAGTTATACTAGTGAGGAACCGTACCTTTTCCTTAACAGTCATTTAACTTTGACATATTGAGATTAGGCATTCATGTGCATAGTTTCTCATTTACTCCTAACAGCTTATTGCTCCAGTTGACCTTCAATCAATCAGTCGTGGTCTTGAGGATGCAAGCTAAGAGAATCTCAACGTCTTCAGTTCTTCGATATCCTTGAGTTCACAAGGTTTTCATCCAACTGTTGGTTGGCCAAGCACATGTTTGAGAAGTTCTTCTTTCTTTTTTGGATAAGCATTTCTTAGCATGTGTGGCCTTTTCATCTTTTCAGGCTGGTGGATGTTTGAATCTTTTCTGTTGATGTCTCTTGAGCTTTCTAGCCTGGTCTTCAGACAACAAGATTGACTGTGAGCAAGGATTGGTCTTGTTGATTATGGCAATCGAGAGTATGGACCAATCTGAGCAGCTTCAGATATATATATGCACATTTACCTGTACATAATATTTCTAACGTGTGAGCTCATCTGCATATAACAACTGACTTACTACTAAACTAAGTTTAGAACAATGTTTGTGCCTAGGATTAGACTCAAAGCGATTAGCTTTTGAATATCATGAGAACTCGCCTTTCGATACCAATTGTAAGTTCCCAAAGAGCCTGAATAGATCTAGAAGGGGGTTGAATAGATCCTTTTGATTTCAAATACTTTTTCTGTTTATTTTGTATTGCTAATAATTTAGCATATGACAAACATAAGAATCTTTTTCAAGCACAATGGAATAAGTAAAAGATCCCTTCATTGATATAATCATAATCATACATACATTGTTAAAGAGAGTTAGTTCAGTGGTAAGCAGTTAAAACATATATAGCAGTTATAGCAGTTAATGTACATAATGTAAATGACATAAAGTAAAAGACACAAGGGGTTTTAAGTGGTTCAGAGACTCAAGCTCCTAATGCACTCTTCTGCTTTCAACTAGCAGGATTTCCACTGAGGAGGGGCAACACCCTGAATCATTAAGATTCCTTCAAGGCCAGCAGCCATGGGACTTCAATTCACTAAGAACTCTTCAAGGCCAGCAACCTTGGAACTTCTCTAGTTCCCTAGTAACTCTTCAAGCCCATTAGGCTTAGAACTTCATTTAGTCCCTCCGGACAAGGACCCCTCAGGCCCTGGCTTCTTGTTGTTGTAGTTGTTGATGTTGTTGGTGCTGAGCTGCTAAGATGTCATTAAGCTCTGAACATCTTTTGTACTTAGCAGCTTGGTGTGGTCCTCTTTGTATTCTGCTTCGAGTTTGGACCACATCTTTGTTGGTGCAGCTAATCTTTACTCTTTTGTGCTCATCTTCACCTGGTATCAGTTGTGCACCATCACCATCTGGGTTTGCTAAGTCTCTGTACTTTTAGTAGACTTTGTCTGGCACTTAGTAATCCCTAAACCCTTCTTGAATACTTTGCAGACATGGTTCTGCACTTGCTCGATTTCAATTTTTCTTCATGGTGATTAGTAGAGTGGCTCTCTTGATCTTTTTTTGTACTCGACCACTTTCCTGAATGCTATCTTCTTCGCCTTCTCTAAGCTCTCGACAGCTATCATCTTTGGGGCATTCTCATCATTGTTGAGTGAAGCTTTGATCTGTTGAGTTTTTCTTCAAAGTCACTTCCTTCCACCTTGGTAGTCTTACTGTCACTAAGACTTGTTCTATTGATCTTTGGTGGAACTCGTAGAGTCAACAATAACATTCACCAACTCAACGATTCTACTACTTCACAATCATCTGCAACTCTTGATCTTTGAAGCTCTGTTGATTTATACTACTTCCCAATCTTCCCATTGGAAAGTAGCCGTTGAAAGCTATTCAAATTGCTTGTTTCGCAGATCTCGAGTTATTTGGTGCAGACTGCAGATGTGATATGACATCTTTTTCTGACTTCCTATCACTGCAGTCTGCTGTTTCACCAACCCTGTCAGATATGTCACTTTGATATCTTGGGCAGGTCAATGACATTATTTCACCTTTCTGATTTCTCGATCAGAGGTTGTCCTTGCATCGATGCTCTCAATAAGCTCTTGTCCAAATATTACTCTTCAGATTGAACCGTTGCCAATGCTTCAGTCTTCAGCTATTCGAACTCTGTATTTCTGATGCATGTGTTCATGAATCTAATCGTTGTGTTCTTGTTGACTTGTAGAAACAACACTATGGTCTTGAGGAGTGTTCACTTGATCTTTAGTGTAGAACACCTCTTCCTCTTTTTGTGTTGTGCTTTATTACTTCTGTTTGCCTCGACTGTTCTCAGATACTGATGGCTTGATTCCTTGCTCTGGCCTCTTCTGAATAACAAGACACTTCATATTTGTGGCGTGTTCAGCTCGCTTTCTCCTTGTGATCTCCCGTTCACTTATCTCAATGGACTGACCCAATGCTTAATCACTTTAGCCTTATTCTTCAGAGGCTGACCAGTGTCTTAGTGTGTACTCCATCAGTTCCTTCTTCGTTTAGCAAACACTACGATCTTGGTTGCTTCCATGATCGTTGTCATCTTTCTACTTGACAGCTACTGCATATGCTAACTTTCCTTAGTCAGCTACTGAAGTCTTCTTATGATCATCTTGTGAAAGACTTCATCTCGAATGGCTTCACAACTCAATATTGATGCTGATTAGGTTGGTGCTTAAGTCGTCTGTTAGCTTGCATGCCATTCGTTGAGTGCTCTCTGATTTCCTTCAGGTGGGACGTATTTATGAAGTGTCAACCAGAGGCTTCATTCCTTTGGATATTTTGGGAGTGCTCATTCGTTGAGACTCGTATTTGCTCTACGATTCTGCCTTGGCATTGTGAGCACATCTATTGAGGTCTTAGTTCTGCACTCTACGATTTAGCTTTGGCTGTGCAGACACTACGATTCTGAGATCAGATCTTGACACTCTATGATTTGTATCGTTGTGTTTGTTGTCTTCATCTGATCTTGCTCGACTATGATCTCTGCCTTTGATACGATCAATAGACTCTGCGATTCTGAGTGTAGTCTACGATCCTTTACTTGACCTAGTAGATTCTACGACTCCGAGTGTAGTCTACGATCCTTTACTTGTTTTCGGTAGATGCTTTATTTACTTTGGCGAGTTGTCTCTACGATTCAGAACATGACTTCCTCAGCAGACTACGGTCCTGAGGAAATTCTCCTCGACACACTACGATCCTTCCTCGTCTCTCCTGGAAGTCTACGAACTTTGAGATTAACTATCTTGTAGACTACGATTCTGCCTCGATAGCTCTCGAGTTTTCCTGACTCTCCTGGCAAACTACGATTTCTGGTACAGTGCTCGACGATCAGATAAGCCTATCTATTACAACATAAGATTAACCTAACATGTTTGATCTTTCTAAATTTATAGTCCTTTTACATCATTTCTTTTTAAGGACTTTACACAGCTCTTTTGCTTGTGTAGGATTAACCTTACGCATTTGATCAATTCATTCTAAGTCCTTGTACATATGTTTCTATTATCTATCAAAGGACTTTACAGCTTTTCTTAATGCAAGCATACTTGCATATTCATTCATATATCATAATCAAATCATATGTAAATAGGAATGTCATTCATATGCTTATTCCTGACTTAAAGCATGCTGATTGAGTAAGGAACTCAATCTTTATACTTGGAATATGAACTGTAGCATGTATTTTAGGTTAGTTCAATGTTTATGAGATATATGTTGAGCATGTTATTATGTGCTATGTGATGCATAAAAACTGTTAGATTTTGCTGGGCTGTAGAGCTCAACCTTGCTAATAACCACTTTTGCAAGTTAAAGATTCAAGGTAAGGATATGTGCTAAGTGAATTTTAGAGAACCATATTCATGAAGATTATCTATGTTTTACGAGAAATGTATTTGATATTTTGTATGTAACATGTTGTTAAATTGTAAGTTGAGCTATTTGGTGTATTTGGATATCTATTTATGATGTAAGACTTTGTAAAGTTATTTTTTTGTAACGATTCATGATATAAATTTGAATCGAGGAAATGTATTGTAAAGGTTGCGATTTAGGGCAATACGGAAGGGAAATGTATAAAATTTTAATTATTCCGCAAATTTCAATGGTTGTATTATTGTTTAATGATGTAAAATTAGAGGTTGAATGTATTATTAACGATCGAAGTCGAGAATTAAATTGTATGAATTTTGGGGTCATTACAATAATGGGTAATCCAATGATAAATATGCAACAATATAATCAGATATATAAATTTAGACTACATATCAAAATCCATTAGAAACCCATAATGGAGTTAGTTCATTTCTGAACCAAAAGCCATTATGGGATTGAAGCAACACATGGAATTGAATACTGCAATCAAAAGAGGTAATAGAAATGGTAGAGAAAATATGTTAATCTCTATTGCAGAGTCTGTTCCAAGCTTGTTCCAATGCACCAAAAATCTCCAGAATTCCAACTAATAATTATTCAATAATCTAGATAAAGAGAGGAGTTAAAATGTATCATCCAATGATCAAAACCTCTCTAGAGTAGTTCAAACCTAAGAACCCTAATAATCATATGAAAACTGATAAAAGACTCCCAAAAAACACGTCTGGTGCCAACCATATCATTCAGTTGAACCAAATGCGCTCAAATTTCAAAAAGTCAAAAAATTGATCAGAGAAGACTCACATGGATCACATGAGATTATAATGCAAAAGCCATGCGCGCGCACGCTTATGTGTGCATATATGTCGAGTGTATAGCGCGGGCGCGCCATAATCCTTCGTTGTTAACTCACGGCCGCGCAGCTACATATTTTGTCTATGTCTTGCCTTAAGCTCGGGCGCGCCATGTTTAGTCTTTGAGGCAGCGCGGTCGCGCTGCTACTGCTTCCTATCTTCTGTTGTCTGGCTGTTGTTACTTTTTGTTTGTTGCTCTCTTTCTCTTTATTCCTTCTCTTTTGTACTACATTTCTCCACTACTCCAGTTCCTCATCTACTCATGTTCACCTTGCCATGCTTTTGCTAGCTTCATGCCAATCCATGCTTTTCCTTGCCAATTCATTCCTTATGTTGCTAAGAGGGGTTCCAATTACATTTACTACAAAACAAACTTAAAATGAAAATAAAACATAATAAAACTACTTAAGTTGAGCATAATTCTCGTGAGTTAGTAACCAATAAGTAGGTATAAAACCTACTTATCAAATACCCCCAAACTTGAATTATTGCTTGCCGTCAAGCAATGCATACGAAAATAAACAATGCAATGCAACTATATGCTATGCAAACTATACTTTGATGCAAAAGAGTCCCAAGTTTTTCAGCCAAAATGAAATTCCAATCAATTATGCCTCAGAGAATTATCTGGATTCAAGACTAAGTTTCAACCCAAACTACAGACATAATATCATACAATTAAATAACCCATACTCACTATAAAGATGCTGTGTGTGTGTTGAGTTCACAAATACGCTTGATCAAGGCAAAGATTACACATGTTATACTGCTATAGACAGAAAATTGAAGCTTAAATCAAGAACCATGTATACTAATGTAACAAAAACTACTCCAACACATCAATACAAACTAAGGTTCAACAATGGGTTTAATCTACTTTATTTTTACTCACGAGGGCAATTCTCACACTTTCCCGCGGTGTTTATTTGGTTCTTTTTCTTTTTTTTAGTGAGTGCGTTTTACGATCCATCCTGCCCAACCACAAGCTTTAATAATTCAACTTGGGAAGGTTTCAATGATACTTTTTTTATATATATAGTAAGCATACTCATGTGTTCCCAAAATTTGATTATCAGTGTTTTCACAACCTAAGTCCACTTTCTACACAATTCTATTTTAAAAAACAACATTTTCTACTAAGCAATAAAAACACGTTATTCTTATACCAACAAGCATATATGAACAACTATGTGCTAACCAAAAGCATCTAAACAACAAGCATGACTCACATCATGTAAAACATTATAACAAAGCTCGTGTTATCCACTAAATTCAAAAATCCATCAAATTCATATTCATCATTGGCTAAACTAAAATTCCATAAAGCTAGACACTTGGAATATGCAACTAAACACATAACTAAAACATATTAAAACTACTAAAAAGCAAAAAATTTCTGCAAGTATTACTAAACACATAATAAATAAATAATCATGCAAAAATTAAACTAAACATGCAAAAATGATGCAAATTAACTACATGCGACTATACTACCCTACTAAACAGTCAATACCCCCAAACGTAAAATATTCATTATCCCAATGAATGAAGGTAAAGGGTTTAAAGGAACTCCCCTAGTGATCAGTTGTACCACCCTCTTCGGGTGGTGAATCCGGCGGTGGAAATGGCGCTACTGTCCCGAATTGTGGCCACTCAAACATGGTTCCCTGCTGTGAGAAAGCCTCTGCTAAGGACCTTGTTAAAGTAGTAGCAAATGCTGCAAAATTTTCATACATAGAATCAACCTTCCTCTCCAACCTTCGGAGATGTCGATCGTCAGTAGTAGCAGTAGCTTGAGTTGAAGTGCTTACTTCATTTGTCCGCGAGGGCAGTGGTGATGGCATAGATGATGCGGGTCAAAGGATGAAACCCTTACCCCTTTTGTGTGGGGTACCTCCTGCCCAATCTTCAAATTTTACTATCGTGGCATGAGTGATATCCTGACTTGGGAATTGCATCTGTTCATTAGCCCACTTAGCTCCTGCTCGAGCACATAAATGAGCAACAATCGAAGCATGTGGTATACTTCATGTAGTGCTCCTCCGAATGTAACGTAACATGTTTTGATTAAGGAGATGACCAACATCAATATATTTTCCAGTAATAATCCCCCACAGAATAATTGCTCGCTCAGTTATAATCTCATGTTGATGGGATGATGGCATAAGTTTTGCACAGACAAATAGATTCCAAGCCTTGGCATAACGGTTGAGAGTTGAAGCCTGAAAAGTCCTAGGCTAATTTGTGCCAGGCTTATAAGCCCACTGTGTACCCGATATACATAAATTAGTTATGACCACGTCTAAGTCTGTCTCGAGTCATTCCGCCTCGACCCAATTTGTACGTCCAGTTGGAGGATCGGGTAAATTAAACATGCCACGAATTGCCTGTAGGCGATAGTCTACTTTAACACCTCTGACATATAAAAATCCACTCATGGTCTCCTTTGCATTTGTATAAAATTCTCGTATAATGGCCATGGGTACAGCCATGATCATTTCTTTCTCTGATCATTTCTTTCAATTGCCCATCTTGTGCCTCTGGCTTGAAACCACGCTCTCTCACAAATGTCTTCGCCACGATCCTGTAGTATTCCATCCGGGCTTCAAGACTGACAAATTTGGAAAAATCAACAGTGTCTCCACTCTGGCTGCTTGAAGAAGACGACTCTAGAGTGCGAGAACGAGCTCATTTTGGTCCCATTACACTTGATGAAGAAGAACCTTACTAGAAGAGAAGAATTTGACTAAAAAATATACGCTCTGTAGATTCCCTCCCCCAAACTTATTGTACTGATAACTCTCTCAAACCCTAGTTTCTCTATGACTAAATAGAAGATAAGGAGAAGAGTTTGAATGTGGATAGGAGAATGGAATGCGTATATAGTGGGGTGAGGAGTTATGAATTTGAAATTGGAACGGTTTGGAGAAGAAAAGAGTTGTGCATCTGTTTTGTAGGGAGAGATTGATACGCACACTAAAAGTTGTAACTGATATAAGAGATGTGGTGAGACATGTTTTAAAAACTTAAAAAATTTTCTGATTCCACTTTTGGATGCGGGCGCGCGATTTTTACATTGGCTAATGGCGCGGGTGTGCGATTGACTATGCTTCACAGAGACACGGCGCGGGCGTGCCATTTTTGAACTACTTCATTATGCGGCCGCGCGGCTCTATATCCTGACAATACTGAACTGCATCTTTAAGTATAACAAAGTGGCTATTGATAATCTTCAATGCACCTGTACAAGCAACAAATACCAGTATGAGATATACCAATTCTCCAAAATCAAAACATGAACTAATTAATATCCATGAATGAATATCCCAAAACAATGCTCTATATGCTACTCCTAATCATCATCATATGCACATTCAGCTCCAATAAAACTTATACCAACACTTGTTATGCTATAAAAAACTAACAAGAAAATGAGAAATAAATATGAACCTAACAGAATTAAACAAGAGGTAAGGATAGAAATAATGGGGTACCTCCCATCGAAAGCTAAGTTATAGTCAATTAGCTTGACTATCTCTGATTCAATCATATTAAAGAAAGAATGGAGGTGACTTTCTGCCTATCAACCTCACCACCATAGTAGTGTTTAAGCCGCTGTCCATTCACTTTGAACGACTTATCTGGGAATTTGTCGAATACCTCTACCGCACCATGTGGATAAACTGTCTTCATAGTAAATGGCCCTGACAACCTTGATTTTAGCTTCCCAAGAAAAAGTTTAAGTCTAGAATTAAACAACAGAACTCTTTGTTCCGGCTCGAATACTCTCTCCATAATCTTGCGATCATGACATCTCTTCATCTTTTCTCTTGTGCTCGAGTCTTGTAGGTAGTCCTATAAGCCCATACAGCATCGTCAAGCTTCAATGACCAATCCTTTCTTGTGGGGTTCACGACTTTCTCCAAAATTATCTTTACTTCATGATTCGAAACCTCTACTTGGCCGTTGGTTTGATGATGGTAAGCTGTAGCAATGCGATGATTTACCCGTGACTTGCTAACAGAGTCAGAACTGCCGATTGTGTAAGTGGATCGCCTTCATCACTAATAATGGCCCTTGGAGTCCCAAACCTTGTAAAAATACTTCTTTGTAAAAATTGAAGGACCACCTTGGCATCATTAGTTGGAAGAGCTGTCACTTCCACCCACTTCAAAACATAGTTAACTGCCAATAAGATGTATAAATTTCCACATGAAGAAATGAAAGGACCCATGAAGTCTATCCCCTAAACATCAAAACTTTCAATCTCGAGGATTGTGTTCAATGGCATCTCATTTCTTTTTGATATATTCCCAACTCTTTGACATCTGTCACACCTCTGGACAAAACTGTAAGCATCTTTAAAAATCGTCGGCTAATAGAATCCTGCTTGTAACACTCGAGCCGCTGTCCTTTCTCCACCGTAGTGACCTCTATATAATGAAGCGTGGAAATCCTGCAAAATCCCCTCTGTCTCGCTATATGGGATACATCTCCTTATCATTTGATCGGCACATTATTTGAACAAATACGGTTCATCCCATATAAACCACTTCACATCATGCAAAAATTTCTTCTTCTGGTGCCCGGTCAAGTCTGCAGGAATGATCTTGGTCACTAAATAGTTAGCATAGTCCATGAACCAGGGCACTTCCCCTTTCACCACAAATAACTGTTCATCCAGAAAAGACTCATTAATCACAAATTTGTCATCTCCATCTCTTCCCTAATTTTCCAGTCTAGATAAGTGGTCCGCCATTTGATTCTCAGTACCTTTCATGTCCTTGATCTCCAAATCAAATTCTTGCAACAGAAGTATCCACCTGATTAATCGAGGCTTCGCATCTTTCTTTGCCACCAATTATCGAATTGCCATATGACCTGTGTATACTATCACCCTTGTCCCAATCAGATACGCTTGAAACTTATTAAAAACATACACAACTGCCAACAGTTCCTTCTCTGTGGTGGTGTAGTTCAACTGAGCATCAATAAGGGTCTTGCTCGCATAATATATCACATGAAAAATCTTTTCCCTTCATTGGCCCAAAATATCCCCCACAGCATAATCACTGACATCACACATCAACTCAAATGGTAGGTCCCAATCCGGTGTTGTAATCATTGGTGCTGAAGTTAACTTCCTCTTTAAATGCTCAAATGCAAACAGAAAATCTTCATCAAACTTAAACTGGGCATCTTTCTCCAATAAGCTGCATAATGGCTTTGTTATCTTGGAGAAGTCTTTAATGAACCTGCGGTAGAAACCTGCATGCCCTAAAAAACTGCGAACACCTTTTACAGAAGGTGGTGGCAAATTCTCAATGGTCTCTAATTTGGACTTGTCCACCTCTGGTCCTTTCTTCGACACCTTATGTCCTAAAATTATTCCTTCTTGTACCATAAAATGGCACTTTTCCCAATTTAAAACCAAATTCATTTCAATACATCTTCTCAATACCATCACTAGATTTTCCAGACACAAATCAAAAGAATCAGCGAATACTGAGAAGTCATCCATAAATACCTCCACATTATGCTCCACCATATCTAAAAAAATTGCCATCATACATCTCTAAAAAGTGGTTGGGGCATTGTAAAACCCGAAAGACATCCTTCTGAAAGCAAATGTTCCATATGGACATGTGAAAGTTATCTTTTCCTGGTCTCTTGGGGCTATCACAATCTGATTGTAGCCTGAATACCCATCCAGAAGGTAATAAAATTCATGACATGCTAGTCTGTCCAATATCTGATCAATAAACGGCAGTGGGAAGTGATCTATTGGTCAAAAAATCGATCACTAAACACATGCAAGTATATGCGGTCTAACAAGTAATACAGTGATAAGGAAAGTGTCGAATCCACGAGGAACTATCAATAATATTTACCAAGTACCGACTTTGTATCACTAAAGTCTTATTTGAACAACAATAAAGTGTGATTAATCTAAGTATAACTAAATATCAAAGCAAGTAAATGGATAACGAATGATAATCGAAGGAATTACAAGCTAAGGTTACAACTTCACCCGACACAAGCATTCTGTCAAACACTTGGCGTGTTATGCTTTATCAACCTTCCTACCCTTCTCTCTTTGGTCTTCATGGTCACGAAAATTTGTCAACCGAGATAACACAGGTGCTCATACACCTCTGTCGAGGTACGCACAAACACATTCTTTCCAGATCCACCCGATAGGGAATAGAACAGAAAAGAACGCCCAAGCTAGATACAATCCTACACATGTCTATGCGAATTAATCATAACAATGATTTAAGCATTCTCAAATAGGTCGCATGTGGTGCATAAATATATGTCTATTCTACGCACAACTTATGCAGTCGAAACTCATAATCACATGCTAATATATCACGGTGTAAATCTACAATCCTTCTTTCAATATCATGTAAATTAACAAAATCATCACTAATGTCTTAGCGAGAATCATTAAGCATAAATATATTAAACCAAATCATATGGTGCCAACCAAAGAGATAAAACAGTTGATTTAAATAACAAAGGGTTCCATTATAACCTTAGAGCAAATATTCACTTCATAGCTATTAAACAAAAGATAAGTAGCAATAAAGACAATATTTATGGATTACAAAATCAGAGGGAATAAATGGATAAGAGGAAACTCTGTCAAAGCCCTTCAATCTCGAAGCATTCCGCTCAAATCAAGCTCTCCAATCCGTGTAGCTCACTGCTCTTGTTGCTCCAAGGAAATCCCAAACTTCTCCCTAATCTACCTAATCTATATTTACAGATATTTATCTAAGAACTAGAGAGAGAAATTAAAAGAGGAAGAAAACTATTCTATGCTAAGCTATACTATTCTCTAATATGAGATATGTGATATCAGATCTCCTCTTCTCTTGTCTGGAGAGGCTTCCTTTCCTTTTATAACAGTTTCCCCCTTAGCTAGGTCAAACCAAACCCTTTTCTACCTGGGCACCGAAGCTCGCGCTGCGGCACGGGTAATTAGCCTATGGGTGGCACTGCAGCGCCACATCATCCATAAAAAGACCGGAGCTCGCGCTGCAGCGCGAGTCCATGAAGGAATTGTGGCGCGACAGCATAATGATGACATCAGCAAGGACAGGACTGGGCTCATGCACCATGAGATATAGATCGAGCATTGGCTATTTTGGCGCCAGCAATGAAATTTGTCCGTTTTGTCCCCTTAAAGCTAGAGAAGTCTTGTAAAGCCCTGCAATACATTAGTTAAGCACAATAACACTATAATCATATAAAACTATATAAAATCTACGAATTCAGGCAACTATTTAAGTTATAAAGTATCCGATTCGCGGGTATAAATCCCACTCATCAAATACCCCCAAACTTAAGTCTTTGCTTGTCCTCGAGCAAACTATCTAACACAAAACTCTCAATAGTAAAACATACGAGAAAGAAAAATATAACTGCATACTAGTATCATGGCTTTTAAGCTCGATCATAGCTACTCCTAGAGAACAGGGCAAACACAGATATAGAAGTAAGGGTTCATTCTATTTTAAGCATAAGACTGTATTCGATCCATTCTATGTGTGTGTGGAGATCAACCGTCCTAACTAATCATAGCTCAAATAAGTTCGCATAGTCGATTGTTAATACTAATATGCACACTCCGTAACTTAAACATTCAAAAAACATTAAGAATAAGACACAAGTGTAGGAAAGGATCACAAGGTTCTAGCATGAAGAAAGTAAGATCTAACTCAGACAGTCCTTAATTACCTAAGGCTATTCAGAACTACCCATTAATGAGTTTTTGATCAGTGACTCCCAAGCAAGATGACTTTAGGGCACTAGGTGTAGAACACCCCTACGAATCTAGTAACTCGAGCAGCAAAGGCCACGTAATCAACATAAGCCAAATTAGACTTTACGAAAACTGAAGATTATAAGGCGAGTGCATTTTATACTCCATCTCAATATCGGTCCTGCGTTTATGGGGGAGTGTATTTTACTCTCCATCTCGACCCACCGCAAGACTTTCGATATTCAATCTTCATTTCTTTTTATTCTAATTAAATTTTTTTATTTTTTTTATATATATGTCAACATGCCAGAATCCAAGATCCAAAACTGTATAAACGTCTAAGTCTTTTATTACCTTATAAAAATGAAAGTTTATAAGAGTAAACAACTCTCAAAGCAATAAACACGCGAACTAAATTTGAAAAATAACTAGTTAACACAGTTGGTCGGTGCTTGCTAGAAGGATGGATCAATAACAGTCTCAATTTATCAACTAACATACCCCTAGTTCATGCATGTTCGACACGACTCTCAGAGAGACAAAATCATTTGGTGCTTATCATTAGCCACAATCAAAAATTAATAATGTATATAAAACCCTTGCATGATAACAGCTCAAAATAGGGTAAAAAGGCCATTAACATGGCACAAGCATATAAATTTGTATAAGCCCCAAAAAGATAGCTATAAACCAATCAACTATGCTGATAATAATCAAAGCATTAATAAATAATAACCAAAAACAGTTCATGGCATCCATAATAATAAAACATAATCCCGCAGTTCAAAAATGACTGCACCAAAATACTGAAAATAAATAAAAGTAAAGTACTAAATATGCAACCTAACATGGCATTAGACAGAAATAACAAGATAATAGGCCCTAACACCCCCAATCTTAAGGTGAGCAATGCCCTTATTTCTAAACATATAACAATCTATACAAGAGGGCTTCCCTGAAGATCGCTCACTTGGCATCAGCATCGTCCTCATTAGCTTCGGCGGGCGGTGATGGAGGAGGGTATGGTGGGAAGACAGGAGGCTCTGGGAACTGGTATAGTGTGAACTCGGCGTTCTTTCCATAGTAATCGGTGTATATGCTCTGCATGGTGTTCACCAGCTCAGCCTGGTACTGCATAGCTATGTCCTGCCTCTGCGCCACTACTGCAATGTGCCTCTGCTGCCTCCGAGCCTCGGCGTTGTGCTTTTGATGCAATAAGGTGAAGGATGCCATGATGCCTGCCAGTAGTCCCTGTGCAGCTGGGCCGGCGTCTGGAGGCTGCGAGGGCTCGGCCCCTGCTGTGGGAGGTGGCACGGTAGGTGGCCCGTATCCTTCACCTCTGACATGAGAATCTGCCCCGTCCCACACATTGTAGCAAGCGATGGTCGAATGGTCAATGATTGCCATGGGTGGCAATGCTATCTCCTCTGGTCCCCACTGATACCTGCTTGCTTGCACAAGCAGGTGATCAATGATGGATGTGGCAGTCCTGCAGCGACGTTACTCTTGATCGCCTTCAAAATTGACTTGTGAATCAGAACTCCAATATCCACATGCAGACCCGTGATAATGGTGAATAACAGAATCGCCCTATCCTTAGTCACGTCGCTCAAGTGACGGGTCGGGATCATGTTGGCACAAATAAACCTGAACCACGCCTTCCACTAAGAACTAAGCGCTGAAGACGGGAAACTGGTCTTTTCATCCGTGTAGTCATTCATTTTCCATGTAGTCCCGGGCTTGCAGAGCCGCCTAATGATATCCTCGAGATCATAGCGGCGGAGTCCCGGATCCAGATAGTCTCTGCCCTCATAGTTGGGTACCGTGAACAATGCATTAATGGCCTAAAAACTAACCACCATTGACTTCCCCCTAACTTGGACAACAACAGGATCTTTAGGATTGGCGTTTGCATAAAACTCCCGAACCACAGATACAATAGCTGACCCGGGTGGTTTTGTGAAATATACCCAGTTTCATTCAAGTATCATGGTGGTTAGCTCACCATCCTTCTTGTCCGGCCTGAACCCCAGCTCAGGAATCAAATTTCTCACGGCAAAGGAGCTTTTGTACCTTTTCTAGGCCTTCTCATTGATGAACTTGGTGTTGTCCCAAGCCGTTGGTGGTGCTGCGAATGATGCTCCTCCCATACTAAGGCGTTGACTCTTTTATGCCATGTCAGAAATCGCAGCAATTGGTATGAACACAGGCAGAAAGATGAAGCACACGCTCCCCCAAACTTAGTTCAAAAATCCCCAATGAAAGTTCAATGTCAAAACAGCCCAATTCAGTCAACTATTTGGTTCAGACAATTTCTCAAACACCTTGCGTGCGTTCTTAAAACCAAGCTATATAGCCCTTTCTTGTGAAAGCTTTATCCAGATTTCCGTCAGTGGAAATCACCCCAATCAACAGAGAAAAACTAACCCAAATATCAAAATCAAACAAAACTATAAATGAATGACTGAAATCCCAAAATACCTTAAGTGGGAAACCCTAGATTGACTAATCTCCTCTTGATGTGTGCATTGGCTTGGGATCTTGTGGGAAGGTTGTCTTAATTGTGGTTTTGTGGGTAGAATATTGATGGAAGACTAGGGATCTTAGATGTGAAGCGACAAGGTTTTGGGATTGCTTGGGCGCGCTTGTGCTGCCTAATCTGTCGACAGAATTGGGTGGAGAAGTGGGCTAACTACTGGCTAAAAATAGTTTTGAAAAACCAAAACTCGCCTGTGGCGCCGCGGTGCGGCCAATTCTTCTTTGCTCAGCGCAAGTTAACAGTAGCTTGGACTCGCTAGTGGCACCACGGCACGGCCTTGCCTTTGTTTCCTTGGCGCTGCGGCGCGAGGGTGAAATTCTGGATTTTGAGCATGGCGTTGCGGTGCGAGTTATGGTCTATATGCTGGTGCTACGGCGCCAGCTTTGTATCTGAGTTTTCCTGCACAAACTAAGCCATGAATTAGCCAACATATCGACAACTATAAATACTTATACTCATCAACATGATAACTATCTTAACTGCAATACTATATATACCATACCAACACCAAAGAAAGACATACTGTCTGCATTCTATGGCCACCAAAACATGCATATTAGGGTATAATCAAACAGGCAGCAGTGTTAACAAATTAAAGCTAAAAGACTAAATATAAATTAGACATAACTAAGAAAAACAAATATAATTTGTTACTGAGATGGGGGTGCCTCCCCACCAAGCGCTTGTTTTAAAGTTGTCGGCATTGATCTGTCTCGATGTTGGCTTCAATCCTACTCATAAGCTTAAAATGACCATTTCATGCCGCCTATTCGTCAATTCCTCTGAATTTTTGGCCGACATGGATGATTGTCCATTCTCCTTTCCTTCACCCATCGGCACAAAGAATCTTTCACCACTAGAATTATCCACTAATTTGCCTTTTTCATCAAATTGAAAGCATTCTTCATACTTTAGTGGACCCTCCAAGGTTTCCACAGTCGTGAGCGTGGTTTCTGGTTGTTAATCAGTCTTGACTATACAACCACTGTTGATCCTTTTGTCTCCAACTTCAGACTCCACCGGTTGGATAGTTTTCACCATGACGTCTCCCTCAATAATTGTGCGAGGCTCATTGCCTTTTTCTTACGTATCCACCATCCATTGCTCTACTTTTTCATCTTCAAGATCAATTATGACCGATAGATTTCCTTGTGGTGGATTTGTGATGGCATTGACGAGTTGCCCCAATTGATTTTCAAGGCTTTTCAATGCGACTTCTTGGCTTGCCATCCGAACCTCATTTCTCTCAATAAAGTTGGTGAGAAGCTCTTTAAGCCTGTTCTCTTCTTCTCGTGTTGAGTACTCAGACAAGCTCTCATTGGTTCGAGACGTTACCTCATATTGCGGCGGAGACTGACATTCAACTTGATAGGCATAGGACTAATTCAGATCATGATATTGCTCTTGACTGTAGTCCCAAGAGTTTGGATAACCTTGACAGTTCGAATGATAGGAGATAAGTTCAATGTCAGCTCATTCCTGATAGTAGGCATCCTGAGTGGATTGACACTCAACATTGTCAGAAAACCTCAAGATATTTGTAATTTGAACTTGTAATTGCTCGAGTCCTTCTTCCGAGCTTGGTTGTGTCGTCCTCTCATAAGGCCATTGATAACAATGATAGTCCATAACCTGTAAACTTAAAAACAAAAAGGAAGATCAAAAAAATAAAAGAAATATAAATATATGTTCAAATTAAGACTATATTGATTTAAATCAATATTGGACAATATTAGAATAATAGTCCCCGACAACGGCGCCAAAAACTTGTTGGTTGAAAAACTGATCACTAAACATGCGCAAGTATACGCGGTCTAACAAGTAATACAGTGATAAGGAAAGTGTCAAACCCACGAGGAACTATCACTAATATTTACCAAGTACCGACTTTGTATCGCTAAAGTCTTATTTGAACAGCAATAAATGGAAGTGTGATTAATCTAAGTATAACGTAAATGGATAACAAATGGTAATCGAAGGAATTACAAGCTAAGGTTACAACTTCACCCCCACACAGCATTCGTCATTTAACACACAAAAGCTATGCTTCATCAAACTTCCTACCCTTCTCTCTTTGGTCTTAATGGTCACGACAATTTGTCGACTGAGATCACACATGTGTTTATACGCCTCTGTCGAGGTATGCACAAACATATCCTTTTCAGATCCAGCTGATAGGGAATAGAACAGAAAAGAACGTCCAAGCTAGATACAATCCTACACATGTCTATGCGAATTAATCATAACAAGGATTTAAGCATAAGTTCTCAAATAGGTTGCACGTGGCGCACAAATATATGTCTATTCTACGCACAACTTATGCAGTCGAAACCCATAATCACATGCTAATATATTACGGTGTAAATCTAAAATCCTTCTTTCAATATCATGTAAATTACCAAAATCATCACTAATATCTTAGCGAGAATCATTAAGCATAAATATATTAAACCAACTCATATGGTGCCAACCAAAGAGATAAGACAGTCGATTTAAATAACAAAGGGTTCCATTATAACCTTAGAGCAAATATTCAGTTCATAGCTATTAAACAAAAGATAAGTAGCAATAAAGACAACATTTATGGATTACAAAATCAGAGGGAATAAATGGATAAAAGGAAACTCTGTCAAAGCCCTTCAATCTCCAAGAATTCCGCTCAAATCAAGCTTTCCAATCCGTGTAGCTCACTGCTCTTATTGCTCCAAGGAAATCCCAAACTTCTCCCTAATCTACCTAATCTATATTTACAGACATTTATCTAAGAACTAGAGAGAGAAATTAAAAGAGGAAGAAAATTATTCTATGCTAAGCTATACTATTCTCTAATATGAGATATGTGATATCAGATCTCCTCCTCTCTTGTCTGCAGAGGCTTCCTTTCCTTTTATAATAGTTTCCCCCTTAGCTAGGTCAAACCAAGCCCTTCTGCTGTCAGACCGAGGCTTCATGTTGCATGCAAGCAATAAGCTCTATGGGTGGCGCTATGCGATTGCACGTCATCCACAAAAAATCGAGTCATACCGCTATTGATCGATTTCACAATCAATGAATATGTGTAAGTATACACGGTCAACAAGTAATAAAGTGAAAGTAGAGTATCGTTCCCATAAGGAATTATTTAATAAAAATCACCAAGTACTAATTCTTAACCAAACTAATTTTATTTAAACAATCTCAAATCGTGTTTCTTCTAATTAAGAAAACTAAATTAACTAATTAAAACTAAGATTTTAACGAATGAATTCAAATAAATAAAGATTAAGACTTCAATATCCCCAATTATGAATTATAAATCAATTATCCAATTATCCCAATTATTATGCCTCTCAATTGTTAACAGAATTCTCAAATGCCAAAAGTTCTTTTCCAAGTGATCAATTGCCTTCTATTTAATCCGGATTAATCTTGCTATATTCCTATGCAAAACAATTGAATTAAACTCTTTCCAATCCCAATTCCTTACGTGTTACATGCGGTGAATGATATTTCCATTCAATTCACAAACCTAATTTTTCACCATGCAAATAACTAAGTCACATGATATCATGCCCGCTTCTAACCCTAGAATTCCTCTTCCAATTCCTTCTAGAGTAACAAAGTAATTATCGATCAAATAATTAAGCAATAAGCACAAGACAAGATAAACAACTCACTTTAACATAAATAATTAGAATATAATGAATAACTAATTCATAGCCATAAAAGTTCAATTGAAATCTCAAAAATAGTTAGTTCATAATTAATGAATTAAAACCAAGAATCCATAACCGAATAGACATCAAAGATAAAAGTAAGATGAGAGAAGAGAATAGAATCATTGTCGCGAAATCTGATGCTCCCTCTTGCTTCTTGCTCTTGATCTTCAATGGTCTCCAAGTTGCTTCAATCTCCAAAACTAATAAGAACTAGGGTTATTTTCTAATCTAAAGGAGTGTTTAATCTAGGCTAAGCTATGTAATCTCCTCCTATTTTATGTCTTACATCATGTATTTATAGATTACAAGTCTAATTTTGAGCTTAGGAACAAACCCAATCCAATTTGGAGTCTAAAAGGTGTCAAATGCGTCCGCATCACACTAAACCCTTCCCCAAATACCAAAGATCGGGCAACGGCAACCGAGTCGCCGCCTTCTAGCGCCTGACGATCTAAAATACACTAAAAATCGCGCCCCGGCGCTGGCCCAAAATCTGACATTTTCTGCTCCGACGTCCTTTGGGAAAATGGCCATAATTTCTTCGTCCGAACTCCGATTTTGATGATTCAAGATGTTCCGGAAAGAGGAGAAGTCGATCTATAACTTTTATTCTTGAAGTTTGTCGAAATAATGTCAGGAGCTATAGTCAAATTGGCTCCGAAGTGGCTGCTATGTAAATGGCAAGCCGAAAACGCGAATCTAGCCGCCCCAAACATCGATCCATGTAACTTTTGTCCCAATTCCTATAAAATAACATAAAACATGCATGAATAGACACAAACACATAAAAACATCCTAAAAGACTTAAGAACAACAATAAATTAAGCCCAATGTATCCAATTCATGGGTATAAAACTCACTCATCAAATACCCCCAACTTAAATCTTTGCTTGTCCTCAAGCAAAACACAAAAAAATGTTATGCAATGCAATGTAATGAAACTAATCTATATGCCTCACGAATCCAACAAAGAATGACGTAAAAAAGTCTATTCAACCTACCTTAGAGAAATCAAGTAAACATGATAATACATCATATTAAAACAAATCGGAATTTCCCAATCAATCATCAAATCTTAGATTGTTATCAACGATATATAATATGTGTGCTCCACAACAATGTTAATCGATATAAAATCAAATTTAAGACATAATAGATATCTTTGAAGGCATCATACGATTGCAAATTCACAAAATTCACGAACAGTGCTATATCCAACTAAAGTCAAACATCCACCAAGTTCAAGAGTCCAACTGGGATACTTATGCTTTACTTTTCATTATGGGGGCTTTTTGCTCTTTTCCGCTTTTATTGTTTTTTTTAACCATAATGTGCAATGTCTCATTCCATTAGGCTAACAAATGTCACCCCTAGCGAGCTTTAGACCAACGACTCCTGCACCATATAAGACCTTAGGGCGCTTAGGGTTTTAAGATACCCTTCTAGCGTACTTACTCAAGTAACAAAGGCCCCAAACAAAACTAGCCACTGTAAATTTTTTTTTTTTTTCTCTTTTTTTTTATAGATGGTTGTTGAGTGCGTTTCGCTCCATCTCACGCTTGTGTTTATGGGGAGTGTTTCTCCTCAACCCACCACAAGACTCGACATGTTTTTTTTTTTAAAGCTTATATACCCCAAAATTTCCCCCCAAACTTAAGTTTTATCAAAATTTAGCCATCTCCTACTTATTCATGTCTTTCATTCCTTCACACTAGTATTATACTTAAGAAATCCATTATGTTTAAATTTAAACTTAATCGCTTAACATAATTTATTATTAACGTGCTCACCTTGATTATACCAGTTTTAAACAGGAAAAGATTCAATTCATAACAAGAAATCACATCAAAGCCTGAATATTCAATACTATACTTATCTACTTAACTTCAGTCTCATCATTGGCCAAAATAGACTTTTACTATCTAACAGTTGGAATCATGCAAATATAAACTAAGTGCAACAAACGTAGTAAACTAACTACTATTTTTGCGATTTTTAAATTTTTTTTTAAACAAAAAAAAAAAACGAATGCAACAACTAAATGTAAATAACCCGAAAACATAACGAACTACAATGTAAATAACTAACTATATGCAATACGACACTAAAATGCCCCCAAACTTAAACTAGACATTGTCCTCAATGATTGAAATAGAAAAAATTAAAGCAGAGGACTTCCCTGAAAATATAGCAATCTTCCTCCTTGCCCGCTAAGTTTGGAGAATAAGCTAAACACATGGAACAAATTGGGCACCACACTTGAATTTGACTTGAATAACCTGTAAAACCATGATAAGCAATTTTATTAAATCCTAAATAAATGCAAATTCAAAACTACTAATATAAAACTTAATCAAAACTAAAAATAAAAATTAAACTTGGGTTGCCTCCCAATAAGCGCTTGTTTTATAGTCTCACTGACTTCTTCAATTCTCTATCCAATTCCCTCTGAAAGTTGAGGAACCCTCCATCCATCGGAAATAATATAGCTTTGGTAGGTTCTCATTTCTGATATAGCCATTGTATTAAAGTCACCTAGCATGCTTTCTTTAGATAAGATCACATTCAAGAACGTCCAAAGATCTAGGTGGTTTCTCCATTGTGTCTCTGCGAATATATTACGGTATTGAAGCTTGTCGACTACATACAATGCTTTCTTCTTCTATCTTCTTCTCTAGCTCATCGCACCATGGTTTTGAAGGTGTACTTGCTTTTACATCACGTAGAGTATTGCCGGCGACATGACGACTACCAATCGGACAAGGTTTTGCAAATCTAACCCACTCTTGAATCGTGGAGAGAAGGCACTTGAGGCATAAATAACATTGGCTCATCATCATTGGTTCTCACAATTAGTTCTTCACCGACCTTGTTGTCATTATCCCCACTTGTCTCCTCTTTTCATCTCGTGGCTCATCCAACAGAGATTTGCTCTGCTCTCCATCGAAGCTCGGGCTCACCATCTGCTCGGAATCCATGTCATAGGGCAGTGTATTGAAGACGGTTGTTCAACGATCCGCTTATCTCTGCTCCACTTGATTTTCCAAATTCTTGATCAACGCCTTGGCTTTGCAAATTCAAATTTACTTGATTCATTTTCTTGTCTTGTTCCTCATTCCTTTTTTCAGAAGCTTTAATAAATTTTTCCAAGGCTTCCTCCCAATTTGAATGTTCTTCCTGTTGTAGTGGAGGTGGACACAAGAAATCCTGTGGGTATGTTGGACTTGGAGCATAAAATTGATATTGATTGTTACTCCATGAAAAATCCGGGTGATACCCCCAATCCTGATGATAGTTGTTGGGATAGACATAATTATTGGGGTAATCACCACTATCTTTGTCTGGCTTTCGAAATCGATGGTGCATTGATGACTCATATGATTTCCGGCCTGATAATCACAAAGTAACCACCATACTTTGACGACATTTGAGCTTCAAAAGCTTCAAACATCCTCGAAAGTGTCTCAATCTGTGTTGACAATGCGAAAAGTTTCTCGAGTCTTTCAATCTCCACTCCTTGGTTGAGTCATGTTCGTATGGCCATTGATACACAAAGTCATCTATGGTACACGAAAAGAGAGAAATATAGAAAAAGAGAATTAAAATAAAAATAAAAATGTTTAAATTAAGACTAATTTGATTGAAATTAATATTGGTAAATAATTATTAAATTAATTCCCAAGAATTACGCAAAAAAACTTGTTGATCGATTTCGAATCAAATGAATGAATACGCAAGTATACACGATTCAACAAGTAATAAAGTGAAAGTAGAGTATCGTTCCCACGAGGAATTATTTAATAAAAATCACCAAGTACTAATTCTTAACCAAACTAATTTTATTTAAACAATCTCAAATCGTGTTTCTTCTAATTAAGAAAACTAAATTAACTAATTAAAACTAAGATTTTAACGAATGAATTCAAATAAATAAAGATTAAGACTTCAATATCCCCAATTATGAATTATAAATCAATTATCCAATTATCCCAATTATTATGCCTACTGAATTGTTAACAGGAATTCTCAAATGCCAAAAGTTCTTTTCAAGTGATCAATTGCTTTCTATTTAATCCAAATTAATCTTGCTATATTCCTATGCAAAACAATTGAATTAAACTCTTTCCAATCCCAATTCCTTACGTGTTACATGCTGATGTGACAGGATATTTCCATTCAATTCACAAACCTAATTTTTCACCATGCAAATAACTAAGTCACATGATATCATGCCCAGTTCTAACCCTAGAATTCCTCTTCCAATTCCTTCTAAAGTAACAAAGTAATTACTGATCAAATAATTAAACAATAAGCACAAGACAAGATAAACAACTCACTTTAACATAAATAATTAGAATAAAATGAATAACTAATTCATAGCCATAAAAAGTTCAATTGAAATCTCAAAAATAGTTAGTTCATAATTAATGAATTAAAACCAAGAATCCACAAATGAATAGACATCAAAAGATAAAAGTAAGATGAGAGAAGAGAATAGAATCATTGTCGCAAAATCTGATGCTCCCCTCTTGCTCTTGCTCTTGATCTTCAATGGTCTCCAAGTTGCTTCAATCTCCAAAACTAATAAGAACTAGGATTATTTTCTAATCTAAAGGAGTGTTTAATCTAGGCTAAGCTATGTAATCTCCTCCTATTTTATGTCTTACATCATGTATTTATAGATTACAAGTCTAATTTTGAGCTTAGGAACAAACCCAATCCAATTTGGAGTCTAAAAGGTGTCAAAATTCGCCTAAAACGCATCCAGTCAAGATTTTTCACCCTTCCCCAGCGCCTCAAAGATCGGGCAACGCAACAGAGTGAGTCCCCTAGCGCCCGACGATGTAAAATACACTAAAAATCGCGCCCCTTGCCGGCCAAAATCGACATTTTCGCTCAAGCGTCCTTTGGGAAAATGGCCATAACTTCTTCGTCCGAGCTCCGATTTTGAAGATTCAAGATGTTCCGGAAAGAGGAGAAGTAGATCTACAACTTTCATTCTTGAAGTTTGTCGAAATAATGTCAGGAGCTATAGTCAAATTGGCTCCGAAGTGGCTGTTGTGTAAATGGCAAGCCGAAAACGCGAATCTAGCCACCCCAAACATCGATCCATGTAACTTTTGTCCCAATTCCTATAAAATAACATAAAACATGCATGAATAGACACAAACACATAAAAACATCCTAAAAGACTTAAGAACAACAATAAATTAAGCCCGAATGTATCCAATTCATAGGTATAAAACTCACTCATCAGCTGCAGCATGAGTCCATGAAGGAACTGTGGCGCGGCAGCGCCATGATGACATCAGCAAGGACCAGGTGTAACAACCCGATATTTTCTATATAAATAAATCAGAAATTTTGCGTAAATTTTTTTTATTTATTTATTAAAATAAATATGGGGAATATGTTCCAAGATAATGTGTATATGTATTTATGTGATAAATAAAAATATATTTATTACATGAAATATTACAAATAATTTTATGTTAGAATTATTGATCATTATAAATTATATTCTTATAATAATTAATTTTATAGTAAAAATGTTTTTATTAATTATTTTCCATGAAAATATAATTATATATTATTTAAAAATATATGAAATGATTATTAGAATAATTAATTTCTTTTTATTATGTGAATATATTTCAGATTAGTTAAGTTAATTATTTTTAACTTAATTAATGATGTTATATATGACAGATAAATCAGATATGGAATCCAAACCCTAATTTTGAATTTTTATCGAGGAATGAGAATAATAATATAATATTAATTGTATTTTGATTTTTCAGTGCTATAAATATGTATTGTATGTATAAACTGACAATGGTTGGTAAATTATGGTGTATTATGTCAAACCCTAGTATTACAGTGGAAAACCCTAATTTGAAACTCAAATTAGAGTACAAGATTGTTATGTAATCAAGATAAGGTGATTAATGACTAGAATTATAGATATTAACCTTAATTAGGGAAACCCTAATTTTTGAAAACCCTAATTAATGTTTATAAACTCCAATTTTTATATTTAGAACCCTAACTGTCAAATTGGGAAACTCTAATTGCTAATTTAGAATGTTTAATGCTAATTTGTGGACTTTAAACCCTAATGTTCATGTATAATATAATTAGAAACCCTAATTACAAATTATTAACCCTAATTATTAAGTTGTTAATCCTAATTATTAAATTGTTAACCCTAATTGATAAATAGGAACCCTAATGCTAATTAAACAAGCTTAATGTTAATTATTGAATACCTAAACCTAATTTTTAAGTCTATGTAATTGGGAAACCTAAACTAATTTAGTAATCCTAATTTGTGATTTTTAGAAACTAAAATTTCTATTTTTGGCCTAATTAGAAATTCTAGATAAATAATCATAATTGATGGAACCTTAGGGTTAAACCCTAAGGGTCAAACCCTTAAGGTTTGCCACGTTATATTATTGCCATTAAAATTTCAAGGCTATTGACTATTATGCCCTTATTGCATTATTGAAGTTTACTTGTAGAACTTGGTCTAGTTGGAGTAGTTGGCCAACCCTAGGGTAGCCATGTGACTTGAATTAAAAATCTCAGCCATTTTATATCACCAATACATTGCATCTAAGGCTTATATATATAGTATTAGAGAGAGACAAGTCCATTATTTGGCCATTTGAGCACCAACTCTCTACCAATACCTTACATCTCTCTAACCCACGAAATCATAAGACAAATCAGTCCCAAAACAAAGCCCCACTAACATCTATATCAAATCAGAAGCCTTGAATCAGAACGTGATCATAGAAGGTATAAACCCTACCCAAGAATCTGATCTGTGATCTGTTGTTAGATGTTAGTTTTTAGTGTTAAAATATGTTGTTTATGATGTAAATAGATGGTCTGGGTTGCTAGATGTTAGATCCATAACATCTAGAGGCTTGAATTTGCAGATTTACAAAATCTGGAAAAGTTTATTTTGTGTTCTGACAACCAAATGTCAGGCCTTGTAGATCTCTGTCTGTGTTTAGTTTTTGTGTTTTAAGTGTTTGATCTTGTAGTATGTCGTGAGATCTGTGTTCTGGAACTCATAAAAGGACTAGATCATGCATAGATTGATAGATATTCTTGGTCAAAGGTCGTTGACCGACCATGACTGGACAAAATCTGGGTAACCCAGATCTTGCCCAGAAAGGTCTGACAAGACCTTTGTCGCCTCTAATCTTGCAAGTTGTTATTGATTTATGTTGGTTATTGTATTCAAGTGGTAGTATGATAGTTATACTACACATTAATGCTGTTAGATGGCTTATACTACATATATTCTGGATTCAGTGACCGGTCAAAATAGCTCAGTTGATCACAGATCATGTTTTCTAGGTAACTCAGAAAACGTTTGAACGTGTCCTCTGACTTGGTTTGATCGGGCTATATCTGCTTGATGTGTTGTTGTTAGATGTGTTTTAGGTGTTAGATCTCTTCATTTACGTGTTGACTACAACCTAGAAGCAATAGATCACAAAATCATTTCATGAAAAGCAAGTTGTGGAAGCCCAAATATGAGCAGTCGAACTGTTCTTCATTTTTGGGTAACCTAGAAAATGAAGAACAGCTCTGACAGCTTGTTCAAGGCTCCAGATCTCACTTATGTTATGCTTGTTGGCCATGTTTATGGTTGGATCATGTAGTATTGTATTAGTACTACAAGATCTAAGTCATAGTTAGGCCAAAAAAAATACTTTGTGTTAAGAATTAATCATGGTCAAAGTTGCTTACTCGATAACTGCACATGAGTTTCTGGGTTTCATGAAGAACACCTATAGCGACGGTTACGTACGTCGCTATAAGCGATCGTTAAAGACACTTAATTTCTGAAAATTATAATTTTATTAAATAATTAAAAAAAATTAGTTTTTAATTATTAAAAATACAAATTAAATTACTAAAAATTATTTTAAAAGTCTGAAGATTAGTTTTTAATAATTTTTAATATATTTCATAAATATTTAATATTTTTGAAATATTAAAGGTATTTAATTTATTTAAATATTATATTAAATAAATTATTTAAAATGATTTTAATACTTAAAAAATTATTTAAAATTATATTATGGTATAAGAAAATATTTTAAGTTATTTTTAATGACTTTTAATATTTTGTGATGAAATTCATTAATAAATTAATATTAATGATAATTAAGTTATTTAATAAATGCATTAAATAAATTAATTAAAAATAATTTTATTATATTAAAATAATTTTAAATAATAATAAAAGGTATTTAAAATATTTTAAGTTATAAAATATAACTTTCAATATTTAAAGGTAAATTTCATTAATTAATTATTATTAATGATATTAAAGTTATTTAATAATTATATTAAATAATTTAGTTTAAAATGATTTTAATATTATAAAAATCATTTTAAATGAAAATAAAATGTTTAAAGATATTTTAAGTTATAAATGTAACTTTTAATATTTAAAGGATAAGTTCATTAATAATTTAATATTAATTTAGCATTAATGATATTAAATTTATTTAATAATTATATTAAATAAATAGTTTTATTAATTTAAAAATCATTTAAAGAGGATATAAATGAATTAAAAATATTTTAAGTTATACTTAATGACTTTTAATAATTTGAGGAATAGAACATTAATAATTAAATATTAATGGTAATTATTTAAAATAATTTTAAATGTTTTAAAAATCCTTTAAGGGTAATATTAATACTTTAAAAATATTTTGAGTTATTATAAATAACTTTAATATTTTGGCAATGATTTCATTAATAGTTTAATATTAATTAAATGTTAATGATAATAGAATTGTTTAATATTTAAATCATTTAATAATGATTCCGGTGTTTGAAAAATCATGATAAGTTATAATAATTATTTAAAAATTATTATAAGTCATTTAAAAATAATTTGACCGATGTTTAAATATTTAGAACTTCGGTATAGAGTCTTAGACTCGTTAATTACCGATAAAGATGTCGGCACGCCGACATGTTTCAGAAATTGATCTGGACTTAGATATTTTGACTGTATTAATGTTTGTTTATGATTCAATGATTGTTGTATATGTGTGGCAATGTGATTAGGTAATGTGCTGACTGCAAAATGCAGTACTATGTGTTATAGTATATTGTTCTAATTGAACGAATGATCTTATTAATGATAGGTTGTGATATAAAAGATAAAACTAAGTTGCATATTGTAAGCAGCAGACCAAGCAAGTATCCTACCTTTGCATTTTCTTTATGCAATGGACATGAGTAAGAAAGGTTCAGAATTATATTATTATTATGCTAGATTACTAACCCTATTGTTATATATATTATATCTGATCATTGATTATCAACATGGTATTACATTATTATTCAGATATTTATTTTGTTCGTTAATTTCTAATTATGGTTATACAAGTGTCCCCACTTGGATAATCATTGTATTTAATCACATATTGATATATATATATATATATATATATATATATATATATATATATATATATATATATATATATACTATTGATTGCCCGATATGTATACATTAAGTAAAAGTCGTCTAAGCTATTTGATCAGCTAGACACAGAATTAGAAATATCGTTGAATATGATAAAACCTTTTTATATCCAATCAAATTGTTTTGGTTTGGATTCCCGACTAAGTATGAACATCCCGAACATGGGAAAACTTTTATGCGCCCAAGGCGGATAAAGTGAACGATAATATCGTTCTTGAATGTAGTATTGATCAATACAGGAATAACTACCGATCACCCCCCTCGTGCGTAGTAAGTTATGACGGTTTGCGGAGGAAGTTCTGCTAAACCTATTCGAAAATTGAAAATAATGTTCATAGTATGTCACCTTACCCCTATTTATAGTCAGTACGTAGTTTCAAAAATTTGATAAAGAGTTATTATGTTATTATTATCGGTTTAGATTACTTCACAACTATTGATTTGTTGTAGAAGGGTAGTACAAAGAAAACATTTAATCCTTTCAGCTAATATTTATAATTGTTATTACTTGTTGGGCACTCAAATGCTCATCCTTGCTTAATTTAAATGTTTTCAGCTAAGTGTGAACAACCAGAAGGATCATGCAGAAACAAAGGAAAAGGAAAAGTTGTTGAATGAGTTCTATGCTATCTTATGTAATACTTAGACTTTATTAAGATAAGAATGATATCTAATTATTATCATGAATTGTAATGAATGTTTAAAGGTTGCGTACTTGCGAATAGACTCTGATAATTATGTAAATTAAGTTTGATATTTATATTATTGTTATTATTATTAGTATTATTCTGCTCATAGAAATGGAATCGTGAAGCACCGAGTTTGGGTTTTAAGTACCTGAATTTGGGGGCTTTACACCAAAGAAATATGAGATATAGATCGGTATCATTCACACGCCAAAGATGTATGGATTTGTCCTTTTTGTCCCCTTAAAGCTAGAAAAGACTTGTAAAGCCCTGCAATACGTTAGCTCAGCACAATAACACTATAATCATATAAAACTATATAAAATCTACGAATTCAGGCAACTATTTAAGTTATAAAGTATCTGATTCGCGGGTATAAATCCCACTTATCATGATCCTTCCTTGTAGCTTTGTTAAGTCTGCGATAGTCCATGCAGACTCTCCACCCCGTTACTGTCCTCGTCGGAATCAACTCATTATTTTCATTGGAGACTACGATCATTCCACCCTTCTTTGGCACACACTGTAACGGCTTCACCCACGAGCTGTCTGAGATCGAATAAATAATTCCTGCGTCCAGCCATTTTAACACTTCCTTTTTAACCACTTCCTTCATAATTGGATTAAGTCTCCTTTATTGCTCCACTGAAGGCTTGCTCTCATCTTCCAGTAGGATCTTATGCATGCAGAATGATGGGCTGATCCCTTTGATGTCTGCTATAGTCCATCCAATCGCTGACTTAAACTCTTTGAGAACTCTTAGCAGTTTTTCTTCCTAAAAAGATGTTAGTGCAGAAGAAATAATCACAGGTAATTTTGAATTGTCATTTAAAAATACATACCTCAAATGATCTGGAAGTGGTTTCAACTCAAGTTCTAGAGGTGTCTCAAGAGATGGCTTTAATTTCACTGATGACTCCCCAGTAATCTTTAATGGCTCAACAGGAGTCTTGAACTTTCTGAACTGTGGAGTTGTGTCAAGTATTTGAATAATTTCTTCAACCTCACCATCTTCTATCTCTGAACTTCCCACAATGGCATTCTTCAAAGGTTCATGTTCCACTAAGTTCTGTACTTCATCATTCAGTACCTTTTCCACTAAATCAATCCTGAAGCATTCCTCTTCATCTGTTGGAAATTTCATCGCCTTGAATACATTGAAAGTGACTTCCTGATCATGAACTCGCATTGTCAATTTCCATTTCTGAACATCTATCAAGGTCATTCATGTGGCTAGGAATGGTCTTCCAAGAATGATCGGTATACTTCTGTCCTCTTCATAGTCTAATATGATGAAATCAGTCGGGAAGATGAATTTATCCACTTTAACCAATACATCTCCCACAATACCCCGTGGATAGGTAATAGACCTGTAGCTGTAAAGAAATATTTGTCAGCCTTGGAGCCGGCAATCCTAACTGATTGAACACTGACAATGGCATCAAATTAATGCTTGCCCCTAAATCGCATAAGCATTTGCTGAAACTCATCTTTCCAATCGTATAAGGTATCATGAAGCTGCCCGGGTCCTTCAGCTTTGGAGGTAACTTGCGTTGAAGCACCACACTATATTCTTCAATCAAGGCCACTATTTTAAAGTCTTTTAGCCTTTTCTTCCTTGACAAGATACATTTCATAAACTTTGCATAACTAGGCATCTGTTCCAATGCCTCAGCGAATGGTATGTTGATTTGTAGCTTTTTAAACACCTCCAAAAATTTACTGAACTACTTATCTTCCCTTTGCTTCTACAATCTCTATGGATAAGGAACAGGGGGATGAACAACTAGAATCTTGGTCACTGATTTCTCAGATGACTCTTCTTTAGTCTTCTTCACTTCCCCTTTCTGAGAACCTTCTTTAACCAAACTTTCCTCAAAAAACATTTCCTCACCGCGTGGCCGCGCGGTTTCCTCATGTAAAAGTGGCGCGGGCGCGCCATGCTGAAATTCTGCAGTCTGCTTACCTGACCTTAAAGTGATAGCCTGACATTGGTCTTTACCCTCCCTTCTTAGATTAGCCTCTGTTGTACTTGGCAATGAACCATGTGGTCTGTTGTTAAGCATGCTAGCCATTTGACCCATTTGAGTTTCCAAATTTTTGATAGCTACTTCTTGGCTTTTAATCATCACCTCGGTATTTGCCATATACTTCATCATCTCCTCCATCTCTAATTTCTTCTCTTGTTGAGGTGCATGTGGTGGATAATGTTGTTCTTTCACCATTAAAATCTCGGAGGGTAGGGTGGTTTGGTTATAACGTTCTTTGAGATGGTTGTGATCAAACCGATGTTCGTTTGAACTGCTAACTTTGTTGATTTTGATTATTTGACCAACTAAAATTTGGATGGTTGCGATTGTTGGAGTTGTAAGCATTCTGGAATTGACCCTGATTTTTCTGATAGCTGCTCACATACTGTACATATTCTGAACTAATTGTACATTGATCAGTTGAATATGACCCTGCACATATCTCACACACAAAAGTAACTGTCTTCGCTTTACTCTCCGCCAAAGAATCAATCTTCTTTGCCATAGATGACATCTGAGCTGAGAACTGAGTGATAGCATCCACCTCTAACAATCCTGAAACTTTGGGTTGTAGCATTATGGCTGTAGGATTTTGAAAGTCATTAGCTGCCATAGTCTCTATAAGATTGTTAGCCTCTTCATAGCTCTTAGCCCATAAGGCTCCTCTTGCAGCTGCATCTACAATCGGCCTTGACTGCCATCCCAATCCATTATAAAATGTATTAATCATCATCCAATCCAGCATACCATGATGCGGACACTTCCTTAGCATCTCTTTATATCTTTCCCATGCTTTATATAAGGATTCACCCTGCTGCTGCTCGAACTAGGAAATTGTTGTCCTCATTTTAGCAGTCTTAGCCATTGGGAAAATTTTAACTAAGAACTTTTGTGCTAGGTCCTCCCATGTTGTACTTGATCCTGACAGCAAAGAATGGAGCCAACTTTTAGCCATGTCCTGTAGAGAAAATGGAAATAGTCTGAGCCTGATTGCATCTTCTGTCACCCCATTGTACCTGAAGGTGTCACATATCTCTATAAAACTCAATAAATGCATGTTCGGGTCATCTGTAGCAGCACCACCAAACTGTATCGAATTCTGCACCATCTGAATAGTGCCCGACTTTATCTCGAAAGTGTTGGATGCTACAGCTGGCCTGACTATACTTGACTGTAATCCATTAATGTTTGGCATTAAATAATCTCTCAAGGCCCTATGTTCCTCTCTTTGCTCTTTTGCTGCCATACTAGATGTTGTGCTCTCTAAAGCTGCTTGTATATTCATACGCACTCTTGATTTCCAACCTCTGTCGTTGATGTTATCATGTGCAGGTATTAACTCAGAATTGGATGATCGTGTGTGCATAAAATATATAAAAGTACCTGAAATACAAACAAAAACAAAAATAGAAATAAGATAAGATAAGATTTGTCTAAGTCACACAAATTTAGCTTTAATTGATGATGATAATATTAAAAATAAACGCCTTTCCCCGGCAACGGCGCCAAAAACTTGTTGCCTCCTTTCTAGTCTAACAAAAAAGACTCTAACTCATGCAAGTATACATGGGTCAACAAGTAGACAGAGTAAGAAAATTATCAATCAACGGAGAAAGGTGTTAAATCTAAATTATCATGCAACAACTATATCGTTATTTTTATATGCTTAAACGATCAACTCACAATTGAATATTAATTCTAAATTAGTTCATGAAATAAAAATTATAATTACTAAAGTGATGTAATCAACTTTGAGAAGAATGGGATTCTAATTTCATTTAATGTTTCATCTAAACTGCAACCCTCATGTAATGTTTAAATACCGATCATGGAAAACTAGTCAAGAGCACAAAAGTGGACATAACCATTTTTCAATGAACTATGACCAATTCACATAACTTCCACATTTGATAGAAATCATGTAAGCATCACAATTACCAAAATCACTATATTTCTATGTGAGTTTACAGCAAATATGATTTAAATGCAAGCTCTTTTAATGACTACACATGATGAAACAGTATATGTCTATCCGGTCCATGAATCACAAAGCTTAAACAAATTAGCCTCATGAACATATGCCATTAAGATTTAATCCATACTCATATTTCATTTTTCAAATCCATACAAGCACATAGTGTGAATGGTGATCAAACATTCATTCATTAAGCTCAATCATAATGGGTAATCCAATGATAAATATACAACAATACAATCAGATATATAAATTTAGTATATCAAAATCCATTAGAATCCCATAATGGAGTTTAGTTCATTTCTGAACAAAAAGCCATTATGGGATTAAAGCAACACATGGAATTAAATACTGCAATCAAAAGAGGTAATAGAAATGGTAGAGAAATCTGTTAATCTCTGTTGCAGAGTCTGTTCCAAGCTTGTTCCAATGCACAAAAAATCTCCAGAATTCCCAAATAATAATTATTCAATAATCTAGATAAAGATAGGAGTTAAAATGTATCATCCAATGATCAAAACCTCTCTAGAGTAGTTAAAACCTAAGAACCCTAATAATCATATGAAAATTGATTAAAGACTCCTAAAAAACACGTCTGGTGCCAACCATATCATTCAGTTGAGCCAAATGTGCTCAAATTTCAAATTATAAAAAGTCAAAAAATCGATCAGAAGACTCATGTGCTTACGGAGTGAGATAATAATGCAAAACGGACGCGGGCATGCTATGTGCATATCTGTCGATTGTATAGCGCGGGCACGCCTTAATCCTTCATTGTTAATGCACGGTCGCGCAGCTACATAATTTGCTTTGTCTTGCCTTAAGCCTTGACGCACGCTTATGTTTAGTCTTTGAAGCGTACGGCCAGCGCTGCATCGCTTCCTGCCTTCTCATTGCCTAGTCATGTCGCTTTTGTTTATTGCTTGCTTTCTCTTCATTCCTTCTATTCTGCACTGTATTTCTCCACTGCTCCAGCTCCTCATCTGCTCATGTTCACCTTGCCATGCTTTTGCTAGCTTCATGCCACCATGCCAATCCATGTTTTTCTATGCCAATTCATTCCTTATGTTGCTAAGAGGGGTTCCAACTACATTTACTGCAAAACAAACATAAAATGCAAATAAAACATAGTAAAACTACTTAAGTTGAGCATAATTCTCGTGAGTTAGTAACCAATAAGTAGGTATAAAACCTACTTATCACCATGACAAAACCTATTGTCCTTATTGTTCAATCAAATTGATCATGTTAAAGACTTTTGTATGTACTGTAGTGTCATTGGTCATTCTAAATAGGAAGAGCTCCTTAGATATTTGATATCTATCAGTCCTACTTTCCTCACCATCAACTACTTGATGTGCAAGAGTATAGTAGGAACATCCATAGTTTCATGCTGACGCTGAAGCTCGTTACTCATGGATGCGAGCATGATGTATTGAGCCAACTGTGCATCATCTTGTCACTTTCTAAAAGTAGCAATGTCTTTCTCAGAGGCATTGTCTTCAACCATTGCATGGATAGGCGTATTAAGGACATAAGATAGCTTTTCAGCCGTGAGAACTATTCTCAAATTCCTTAACCAATCCGTTTAATACGGTCCGGTTAAATAACATCTAATATGCTTCATAGTGATAGTAATTTATACATTGTAAAATTCTATAAATGAATTTGTAATTATTAACATTTTAGTATACATTCTTTTATTAATTACCAAAATAAATTAGGTCTTATTTTAAATTGGTATCTCCCACTATTTTCTTTAAACTATATTACCCTCAATATATATAGTTCGGCAATATCTAATTAAAGATATGCTAGTGAGAATAAAGATCTCATTTCAAATATATATAGCCTTGTGGTGACACAACAAACTATATATAAATAAATAGGTAGACAACTCTTGTCAATTACATCATCATGTAACTCCTTTTATTTTGCCTCTTAGATTCTTTTGATCAAGTGGTGGCACATCCAAATCAAAATTATCTAAGTTAAGTCCAACGTAGCACTTCTATATATTCAAAAAAGAAAAAAATTGTCCTTGTGGTGACACAATGTGATGCCCCCAAAAATAGGTATACCTCACCCATCTTGAGTCACCAGATACATGGTACAAAATTCAAATACAATCTTAATTATACAACAGTCGTGCAAAATACGATGACATATATACTGTGAGTTTTAATACAAATATTGTAGCGTATATAATACGACAATATTCATACTCAAATTAATACATGCCATATAAAGTACAGCAACAAATATTTTAAGTCTCCAAAGGGACACGAGAAGATTTCTGTTCTCTTCATTTCACTGTGGTGCACTTTTGACGCTTTCAGGGTCGGGTTCTCATCACCCTATTGTTGTTCAACAAAATCAATTATTAAATGACGTATAAAATATGGCACACACATCTTAGGTCCTCAATACAATTATATATTGCATGCCATGCCATAGTAAAGACTACTAATGCTATTATCTGGACCGTCACTCCATTTCCCGACTAGTCCCAGCTATATTCTCATTTCCTGAAGAGAACAATAAAAGAAAGGGTGAGCTCAACTAGCCCAGTAAGAAATATTATGACTAAGAAATATTAAACAAGATTTATAAATAGTGGATGTAACGAAGGTTTCTCCAAACGGAGTTTCAATAGATAAGTCAAAGTCTAATTTTTCAAGAGCCAAGTTCAAACATTGAACACAACTAGGTGAAATAAAAGAGTGGGTAGAACCGGTATCTAACAAGGTATAGACTTCGCAAGAGTTTATGATTAACTTACACGTGATAACTTTGTTCAGGTTTCTCGTCATAAAAAAAAATGCTCTCTTAAACTACCGATTTTGACTTGTCTGGGACATCCCAGTTGGACTTAACTTTGTTGTAGAGTACATTCCACCCTTAATTGCTTTGTCACATTCCTGATCCATGATTCGAATCATTACTCTCCGATCCATATCGAATTGGGGTTGACCGCTCTGCACAGGATAATTCCGAATTCGATGTTGGATTCTCCCAATTGTTGTCCAAAAAGCAAAATCCATTTCATCTATTTTGGCCTTATTGGATCGAACGTCTTTTTCTATAATATCTACGCGTCGTGCGGCTTTTACCCATGCATTATCTATTCTCATTCGTTCAGTTGCTTCTTCTTTCATCAAAACTTTGATCATAGCATTCTCAGATTCCAGCTCTAATATCTTATACTCTGCCAAAGAGTGCTTCTGTTCAAGCATCGCACATTGGGTAACAAAATTTTGAATTGTTACATCTCTTTGCTCCACGACCGCCTGCTCTTCTAACTCATGAATACGTTTTTGTAATTCTAAATTTTGATCAAAAAATTCTTCTAACCAATTCTCCCCAGGTTCCTCTTCTTCTTCTTCTTCCTCACTCTCAGTTGCTACCTCTGCAACTAGCTCGGGTGCAACTATTAGTTCTTCACTCACCACGTAGATATCTCTAATTTCTTCTTCGTCTGACATCACATTAACCTAGGTAGTGATTAAAGGTGTCTCAACGGTCTCATGTGCTTCATTGCTTATCTCAACATTTTCGGATGCCATTTTCAAATACTGCCACAAAACAAGGGTTAATAATATATCACATATTATCCCTATACTCTGACCGACCAATTAAATACCAAAAACTTAGGTAGGTCATACTAGCGAAGGAATTCCCCGTCTCTCCCCTCCTAGGTCTTGTCTCACATCTCAGCCAGGGATCATATCCCTAAGCTTTGATACCAACTGTGACGCCCCCAAAAATAGGTATACCTCACCCATCTTGAGTTTCCAGATACATGGTACAAAATTCAAATACAATCTTAATTATACAACAGTCGTGCAAAATACAACGACATATATACTTTTAGTTTTAATACAAATATTGTAACGTATATAATACGACAATATTCATACTCAAATTAATACATGCCATATAAAGTACAACAGCAAATATTTCAAGTCTCCAAAGGGACACGAGAAGATTTATGTTCTCTTCATTTTACTGTGGTGCACTTTTGACACTTTCAGGGTCGGGTTCTCATCACCCTATTGTTGTTCACCAAAATCAATTATTAAGTGACGTATAAAATACGACACACACATCTTAGGTCCTCAATACAATTATATATTGCATGTCATGCCATAGTAAAGACTATTAATGCTATCATCCGGACCATCACTCCATTCCCATTAGTCCCACTATATTCTCATTTCTGAAGAGAACAATAAAAAGAAAGGGTGAGCTCAACTAGCCCAAGAAGAAATATTATGACTAAGATAATGCGTAATAAATTATACTTAGCCTTCAACAATGTTAAACTGATAAAATACAATAGACATCAAGTTTAACTGCAGCAGAATAAGCAATCCATTAGAAGAGTCAAGTAAAGCATGATATCTACTATCTTCTATGATTTAAAATGTTCTCATCAATTTTTATCGCTGAGACTCAACTTAATAAATAAACCACATCCTCAAGTCATCCTTGCACTACGGGCCAAGGATATTCATTAAATCATCAATGGTCATGACTATACCGAATAATCCCTGGTCATAATCATACCAAAAACTGTCCATCAATGCACTACAAAACTTCGAGGACTTTTTCCACATCATTTATAACATTACAGGTCATGATTATACCGAATAATCCCTGGTCATAATCATATCAAGTTCATCTATGCACGTAAGCCAAAGATGACTTTCATCACAATATAAACATGAGGATGATGATAATGATATAAGCATTAATCAAACGAAAATAAGGATAAATATTAAAGACTTTAAATTTATCCAAATATTACTCATAGTCTAATATTGTTAATATTATAACAATATTTTAATCACTTCTTAAACTTATAAACAATTTAATTTAATTGTTTACACTTTACCAAATAATGCATTTAATCATTCAAAATTGACATACTCATAAGATTTCATCACCAATGATCAAATCACTCATCAAAAATCTGCATATACCTTATATAGGATTTTCAAGCCCTAAAATCCTATTTACCAATTCTTCAACTTCACATAACATATTTAACTCATATATTTGAAACTAAACCATTTTCATGAAAAATTACCAAATCAACTTATTATTTTTCTATCCTTTGTTCAAACATATATACATATATCTCATACACAACAAGTATTTTTTTTTATAATTTTTTAACTCTCTTAAGTATTTTTCAAAAATTAATTTCTAATTAATTCCTTAGGAAATTAGCTACCTCAAGTTTAACTCCAAAAATTCCCGAATCTTGGTAGGATCTTACACATGTTAACGTGAGCTTCCAGTTTAAATTTCATGGTCATCGGAGTTATAGAACACCGGTTATAGCATTTTTCATTGGAAAAACCTAAATATTGAAATAGTCATAACTTGCTCATTTTAAGTCGGAATGAGCTCATTTTTGGACAGGAGGTACTTTATACCCTATATTTCCATGTCCCAAAAGGCCGAAATTTTTCTTACAAATTAAGTGGCCAAAAATGCCCTTTTAAATTTCTAGGCAGTAACTTTTTGGTACTTTGTAGTTTTTGACTCCTTTGCTAAAATCAGTCCATACGAAAATCTACAACACCTTTTCTAGTGATTCCACTTGGATAAGTTAGAAAACTTATAGATCTAACTCTAGAACTTAACCACACTCAAAAATTCGAAATATAATAGGAGATATGGTCATTTGAATTTCATGTTCTATTTTCACCAAAATCTGATTTTCAACTCTTTGTAATTTCTAAGAAACTTTCATGTTTTCACATAATAACCAACATAACTCATTATAACACTTACTAATACTACATATACCCATGATTTTTATCAGTCCAATGCTTTTATTATGACTTTCATCATAATCAATAAAATTCAATGCTTATATTATGACTTTCATCATAATCCACGTAAATGCAGATCATTTCCACAATTTAATAAGGAATGAATACAAAGGATCATTCACCATGCATGTGGTAATCCATAGACAAAAGTTATTCCAATGTAATAATAAAGAATGGAATAATGAAGAATTTCACCATGTACGCGGTACTTAGCATGTAGACAAAGTTATTCCAACATAATAATAAAGAATGGAACTGTGTCATGCGTAAACGCATGCATGTGATATTCTTCGGCTGAATAATAAAGAATGGAATAACAACAAATCACCATACATGCGATAGATCGCATGCATAAAGTTATTCCAATGTAATAATAATTAATGGAACTGTGTCAAAGCGTGTCGCGCCGATGCGGGATATTCCAATGTAATAATTGTAATAACCTTAAATTTGGATTTTTCGAATTTAAGTTTAAAGAATTAGTTATTAATAAAATGAATTTTTATTAATATTATGTGTTATGTGTTTATTAATCGTTCTAGAACCTAGGATGATTATAAGTCAGGAGGATTCTGGCTACGAGCTAGACTAAGCGATTAAGAATTTTCAAGACAAAAATGAAAATTTTTCGGGAACAAAAATATTTCCGGGGAAAAAGACGAAATAGGTACTATTCACCCGACAAAACCTAAGAGTTAGGGTTTAAATAACCTAAGCCGTTCTGAGAGTTCAATATGTCGAAATGACATTCCGTCAAAAGATTTGACGATAATATATCTTGAAAAGTTAACTAAGCCGATAAAAGTTTTTCTCGAAAAACGTGCAGAAAACAGACAAAATAAAAATGACGAAAAGTACTGATGTGTACTTTTTACTCGTTTAACTACGTTAGGGTAAAACGTGAAGGAAACGCTTAACGCCAAAAAGTGTTTTTCAGTTTTTCAGAAATCCGAAGAATACGTAAGAGTTAATCGGTAAAGGAAAGACGAAATATCCAAAAATATTTGGATTCCGAGAATCGCAGCTTTTAAAACCGCTTGGACAAAACCCGAAGATGGAACCACGGAAGCTTCTAAGGAAGCTACGTGAATAGTAAGGAGGTGTGTTAAGGAGGTGGAAGTAGTAAACTTAAGTAGTAAGTAAACTTAAGTGTTAAGTAAACTTGAAAGTTAAGCAAACTTAAAGGCTAAGTAGACTTAAGTGTTAAGTAAACTTAAAGAGTAAGTTAACTTAGTCCTTAAGCCATGAATAGTAAGGAGGTTAAGGGGGGAGAAATGACTATTTTGCCCTAGCTTTAGATTTTCTATAAATAGGAAGCTAGATTTCATTTAAATGAGATTTTGAAAAATCCTACACTAGAGAGAGAGAATTCGGATGGAGAGGGAGAAGGAAGAGCATGAGCATGAATGTTCAGATCAAAAATGTTCGTGAAATGGAAAAGTGCAAATCATCGATTTTGTCTAATAGAAGAAAAATAAAGAGGAAAGGTATTAAAACCTAACTTCTATGTTAGATTTTCTTTAAAGTTTTATATGTTTAAAACATAACTTAATGAAGATAAGAAGTAGATGATGTTAGGAATGATTTCATATGGTTGAAATCATGAGAAATAATGAAAATAAGAATTTGAAGTTTAGTAAATAAATTTTTTAAGGAAGTATAAGATTCGTAATGAATTAGAACGATCCGAGTGGATTATATCAATAAGTAGGTGTAATAAATAAGGAATGATGTTTATAACAACAAATTTCAATAAAAAGTGAAATCGTAATCCAAAATATCGATTAAAATGAAGAACAAACGAAGAACACGAAGAACACGTGAGGAACACGAAGAACGTTGTTGATGGACAAATTTAAAACCATCATAGGATATTTGTTGTTGATGGACAAGTTTAAAACCATCACGTATAAGTTTGATGCATATTTCTTGGTTAGGAACGGTAGAAACGTTCATGAAGAATGGATTAAAACTTAGCTATAACGAAGTTATGGCAAAAATTTCGTAAAAGACAAACGAGAATTAGAAAGTTAGTAAATAAACCCGAATGTGTAGGGTTTCATAAGAATGTAAGAAAACATAGAAAACGTGAGTCGTGGACTCAAGAACAAATGAATTTTGAGTTCGGATGACCGAATTACGGACGAACAAACAAAGGGCGTTAAAAACATAAATTGAACGAAGGGTGAAGATCAAGCAAAATGAATGGCACATTAACGGATTCATAACGAAGTTCTGTCTGGAGGTATTGAAGTACATAAGATAAGGAAGAGAATGGATTTGGAATGACCTCATTCCGAGTTATAACGAATAAATTATGGAAGCGGGAAGTAAGCGTCTCAAATTGGATTTAACACTTAGAAAAATTTTCTAGGGTTGGGGCTTGGCCATGCCATAACAACCATGCCTTATAGAGGTGGCATCTGCAAAAGACCGCACCGAGGGTCCGAGTATCAGTAAACTCATGGCCGTGGCACGAGAGATAGAAGGAAGAGTGAAAGCAGAAACGCCAAAGGTACAAAAAAAAGCCGGAGAAGAGCTTTTAACCGCTTCAACTCTTGGGGGAAACGTGACAGAAGATAAAGAACATAATGTTCAACTAAGATAACACTTTATCAAGTGAATTAAACCTTTAGTACAAAGTTGAATGAAATGGTCAAAAGAGATTAAAAGACAAAGAATTTTTTTTAAACGCGAGATACATAACCGATGTCCGGGGACCGTAGTCGCTGATGAACGCGAGCGTGAGGGGTTTCTAGGGTTGTGATTCCTTAGATGTTGAGCGACGAGGTAATGAATAACATTTTGATGTTATGTCATGATAGTAGTAGAGATAAGTTTGAAGCGCTTAGATTACGCTGTAACGCAATGTTGTTGTGGTAAACAAGTGGTCTTAGCATACAATGAACTCGTATGGCTTCGACATTAAAGAAGAATAACGAATGGTATTAAGAAAGCCGTAATGAAATCGGTAATAAGATTAATGGAAGCCAATGTGAGCCTGATAAGAACGTTAGAATAAAATGTATCGTTGAACACTTTAACCGACGTGAAGATTGAGGGTATGCAAATATTAAATGGATAGAACCTACACCCGTGTATGGTTTGGCCATTAAGATAATGACGATCAATGTTTAAACCTGTGAAATCGGTAAAGAAGTTGAATTAAAGATAATAACGCTTAACGTAATGAAGCCGAGTTAAGGATTAAAGGGAATGATCGCTCTGAGTATACAAAAGATTGTATGACTTAGACGATAAAGAGTGAATATGGAGGTGTAACCTTTGATGGTTGACATATGGGAGCTGGGCTAAACAATTCCTTCAGAGAACGAAGGTATATACAAAATCGGCAACCGATCTAACTCATCACGTTATGGGCGAAGGTGTAGAGATGGGAACTTGTTTGTTGGTTGTTTGTGGGAAACCACCAGAGTAGTACCATATGGACTACTAGCGAGAGAAGCGATGTGTGCTGAGTCTTAGAGAAGTAATAAGAAGAAGATAAAATGTAAAACATCAAAGATGATGAACACAAAAGTAAGACATCTCCGTATGTCATGAAGCCGTAGAACGGTAATGAAAGTGGTCGCGTAAACCTAGGTTGCAAGAACGCGAACCATAGGAAGTAAAGTTAAGCAAACTAATGCATAAGTCAAAGATGTATGACTAATTGGTGTATGTGGTGTTTTCTTATGTGTTATATAGGAATTGAAATGAGCAGTTCGGCGTAAGCTGTAGCTGGGCGTAAGGCAAGTTTCCTAACTTCATTCATATTTCAAATGAATGCTAATTTCTTAAACTTCTCAGATGTTGAACTTGAGAAGTTTCGTCTATGTGCTAATGTGCGATATTTGTGTAAAGTGGTAGAACGTATGAGGCCTTGAGCCACAATGTGAACACTTCTGTGTTTCTATGAGATGAACTGCTCTGTGATTTAACTGCTCAATAAGAGAATGCTCTGCTCATACATGATCCGTTATTGTTAAGTATGTGCTAATGATTCTCATCCCGCATATGATGAGTATGAAAAAGGTAGAAGAATGAAAGTATTTCAAAGTGCATGTGAATAATGTTTTAAAATGATAGAGTCGAGATTATTCCTATTATTCCAATACCGCTTCATAACCTTTGCTCTGCTATATTGAAGTTCTAAAGAAACGCTTTGAATTCTTGAAGATGTTTGTTCAACTGCTATGACTTGCTGGGCAATTGAATGCTCACACTTGCTTTTAAATGAAAAACATTTTCAGCGAACGATGTTAGAAGAACTTAAGGATCCCGTAAAGATCAAGATGACGATATCCAGATGAGGTGCTATTCAGGATGTGAATAAGCGAGAAGATCAACTGAAGATTTATAATATAGGAAGATGAAATTAAACTATAGACTAGTTAAGAAACTGTTATGTATCCTTGGTGGAGGATAAAAGTCACTCTTGTAAGATGAAATGAATAATGTATTTATCATTATTTGTAATGAAAAAGATTATAAGGTTTTTAGAACCTGGGATTTGAGAGTATATGTTGTTATATTTAGCTATATAATGATGTATGTTTGGAAGAAGATGGGATCGTGACGTACGGAATCCGGGTGTGAAGATAGACCGGATTTCGGGGCGTCACAATAATAAAGAATGGAATAACAGAAGAATTTCACCATGTATGCGGTATTGCATGATACAAGTGTTATTCCGACATAATAATAAAGAATGGAATAATAGAAGAATTTCACCATGTATGCGGTATTTAGATAGATAAAGTTATTCCAACATAATAATAAAGAATGGAATAATGAAGTTCTCTTCATGAATACGAAAAGAAATAATACCCCTTACGAGTACAACAAATAATATCCCTTACCTTATAAAGAAGAGTACTCAAACACCTGCAGTAGGGGATATACTTGAAGAAAACTTGCACTACGCCTCAAAGCTTTCCTAAACTCTAAAGAAATACGCTCAAGATTATAGAAGAAGAATTCTCTGAACTTCTGGTGTGATTTTCAATTCTAACTAAGCATCCTATTTATAGAAAAAATAGAAAGGATACTATGCAATAAAATATAATATATTCTATTTATAAAATATATATATATATATATATATTATTTAAAATCTAATAAAACAAATAACTTTATAAAAGTATTCTATTTTATATAAAAAGATTTTACTATGCAAACACTATGCATAATAGAATATAATATATTCTATTTATAGTCTAATAAAACAAATAACTTTATAAAAGTATTCTGCTTTTATATAAAAATTTTTCGCTTTTATTACATTTATAATAATAATAAAACAAACTTCATCATCATTATTATAATTCACACTATTAATCGACTGTGTCGTTCCTCGAAAGAGGGGCTTTCCAATAAGGATTTCTCCCTATTGCGCGCAATTAGGTGACCAAACCTCTCCTCGCGTAACTTCTAGATCATCGTTAATATTACAAATAATAATATTAATAACTTCATCGCCTCAATTATTGATTTAATAATATATAAAATATCGGCAATAATTGAATCAAATAACGTGAGATACTATGCAAAGAATTATCGAAGTAATAATTGAACAAAACCGAGTGACTTCTCACGTAAGATCAATAATCAATACCGTGCTACTATGCAACCACGCCAGACATTATACTTTTACTACATGAAAGTAGTTCAACAGCTTTAACGGTAAAACTTTCGTCATTATTTTCATAAAAATATTTTTGTCGTTTTCTCAATCCGATAATAATTCTATTATGGGGTCCACCAATGATTGTACCGTCGTACGGATATTCCCCGACAAAAAGAATATTATATAACAACTTGCGTACTTTTCAAAATTTATAAATATTACCCACAACTATAACATTATCTCAAATCCACAACATAATTTTAAAAAATATTTTGAGAAATTTAAATCTTTATTTATAAAATTCGGGGTCTCACACACAACAAAAAAATATTGTTCAATTTTTTTATAAGCATCAAATGTGATAAAATTAACATCTCAAAAAATTAAGATAAGCCTTGTGGTGACACAATAAATTATAATAATTAATTGATACTCTATTATTTTTTATCATGCTAGAAGGCTACGTTCGATATTCCAAATATCTTTGAATGCTTAGGACTTAATTTAAAATATTTGATGGGTTTGTTATTAATTTATCTCATCTTGTTTAGCGTGCACACACACACACACACACACACACACACACACACACACACACACACACACACACACACACACACACACACACACACATATATATATAATATAAGCATGCACATATAGAATATTATATTCTACCCGGATTGATTATGGACTTTATTCTAGTTTGGTTCACTAGAGCCACCAAGTGAACCAAAAGGTCAAACCTAGGGTACAAGAATTAAATTTAAATATAACTATTACATTTAAATCCGGGCTCCATTACAAATGGGTCTTCAAGCGTTCCTTGCTCCTTGATCTCCAATTCTTCAAAATTAATTCTAACTATTCCTATTACAAAAATATTTAAAATAAATAGAAACCTTGATCAACAGTCAAGGGGAAGTACATAGGAGGGAGATAGAATTTACATTAAGAAAAATTAGAGAAGACAAGGTACGCAGACCCCATTTAATAAAACCCATACATTCACGCATCCAACTAAAATAAAATCCAATCACATTGGTCAATAGTCCATAATCAATCCCATTTATTATCATACACATCACCATATGCATCAATAAATAACATTCATCTCATGAATAATAAATATTCAATATATATTGATATCATTTAATGAGCAAAATTAGTTAGCATAAAATCTAATTTTGAATCAAAATAAACTCCTTTATTTTAATCCAAATTTAAATCAAAATAAACCTCTTTTATTTTAATTAATCTAATTTTGAATAAAATAAACTATTTTATTTTAATCAAATTCTTTAATCAAAATAAACTCATTTATTTAATTAATTATGGAATCCAATTCCAAATCAAAATAAACTCTTTTTATTTTGGATAATATGAAATCTTCTTACATATCTAATAAACTCTTTTATTTAAGGAAACACAGATTTTCTTTCATATTCACAAATAAACTCCTTTATTTTGAATAATATAAAATCTTATTTAATATCTAAATAAACTCCTTTATTTAAGTAAACATGGATTCACTTTTCTATTAACAAATAAACTCATTTATTTTAAATAATATGAAATCTTATACCATATCTAAATAAACTCCTTTATTTAAGAAAATACGGATTTTCTTTCCTATTCACAAATAAACTCCTTTATTTTAAGAAACATTGAATCCAACTTTAACTCCAATTAGTTATCATGGAATCCAATTTCAACTCTAATTAGTTAGCATAAAATTTAATTTTAAATTAATATAAAACTTTTGAATAAACTCTTTTATTCAAACAAATGTGGAATCCAATTTCAAGTTATTAAAAAAAACTTTTGAATAAACTCTTTTATTCAAACAAATGTGGATTCCAATTCCAATTAAAATAAACAATTTTATTTTAATCCAATTCCAAATAAAAATAAACTCCTTTATTTTTAATTTAGAATTACTGAAAATAATAATAATTTAAATTTAATTAAAATAAACCTTTTATCTTAATAAAAATTAAAATTAAAAATTAAAAATATATATTTGTTTATGGAGAGTGGCGCTGCGGCGCCAATTTCCAGAATCTAGTTTTTCAGTTCGCGAATTGTGTAGTTTTTCTCCAAAAACATGATTTTATACTAATAATTATGCCCAAAAAATTATTCTAAACACATATCAACATACATATCAAATATAAACAATTAATAACTCGCATAAAGGTTTGGTTCTGATACCACTGCTAGGTTTGTAATATTCATGAACGTAATCATATTGCACAAAATAAGCGAAAGCATGGAAAAATAAAGTTTTAAAATTTTACAAACCATATACCTGGATCATCCTTTATGCACAATTATTAATTAAATGAAAATATGAAGAACAAGAATTATACCCTTGAAGATTCGAGCTTCCCCAGGTACAAGTTCACCTCTAATCATTTTCGCGTTCAACTTGAATCCACCAGGTTTGGTTCCTTCCTTTGATAAACGTTAGCCACCCAAGATTTTGGCCTCTAGAGGTGATCTACCAAGGAAGAAAAAAGATTCAAGAAGATGGGTGTTTGGCAAAACCCTAGTTTTTTTTTATGTCTCATAGAAAAAGGGTGTACTCTCCCAACTATTGGAATTACGTATTCATGTGTTTTGTGAAAGTATCAACCATCACCCATAATAAGACTTCTCTTATTTATAGATGTAGGCAATCCTCCTTAACAATTAAGGAATTAGGTTTTATTTTAATTAATTAAACTCCTTTAATTAATTAGGCTACCAATTTTATTAGGAATAACTAATTAAACTCTTTTAATTAATTAGCCTCCTAATCTTATTAGGATATTTGAGAGTACTTTTATTAATTAATTCTCAAACTCCTTTAGGAATTAAATAATAATAATATTAATAACAATAATAAGACTCCTCTTATTAATTTATATTTAATATTTCCAAAATATTAAATAATAAATATTAAGTTATTTAATTTATTCTATCACTATAGATTAAATTAAATATACTTAACTTATTATTACAATTATGCCATATGTTTCTTAAATAATTATTCTTCTTTTTATGGTGTGCCCTTTAGGTTGACCATATTAAACCAGTTGTGAATAAATCAATTACAATAATTCTAATCTTATTTAAATAAATAAATTAAACTATTAATTTATTTAAATAAATAATATTTATTCTACAATAGGGATAAACCTCCCTAGTGATTAACAACTTTCCAGATAATATAAATTTCAACATTAATCATAAAAGAACCTTTGAGTGAAGAGTTACCGTACAATTCAATCCTTCCACCATACAATATCCCAATTAAATATAAGACGTGAAATTACTGTCAAGTCTTATTTTATTTAATTATATGTATTTCGACTCTTAAATGCACAACTCCAGATAATGTAAATTAGAAACTCCTTTCTAATTTCATCCCGCTTTAGCCAAGGACTATTGGGTTGTCATTTATCGAATCACATAGGACATTTCTCTTCTTTTACTAGAAGTAGTAGATTCTTTATTGATCATACATTATCTCCATGTACAACTTATTATATCCAAGCATACCCTTTAATATACCCTAATGGTTTTAAGGAATAAGTCAAAGTATAATTCATCATACACAAGATACTATGATGATCTCAAGTCCAAGGATCACTTGTACTACTATCACTACAGGAATTCCTATTGACAGGCAAGTAAAACTCCATTAGCTATTCCTTAGCGAGCCAATGCTCAAAGGAACTTATTTTCTAATAAGCACCTACATACTTGCTTTAGTGTTCCACACAAATGATCATGAGATCAATCATCCTCATCCAATGAGCAAGCAACGATGTACCAATCTATCCAGATTCACTAATCCCCAATTTAGTAATCCAATGATTGGGAACTATTTGAGTTTTAAGCTTTCTAAGAATTTAGATCTCATTAGAATGATCATCATCATTATTTTAAAATCATTGCTTAAAACTATGTTAAGCTTTCTAAGCATTGCTTTCTAAGAATTTTGATCTCATTAGAACAACCTCTATTAAGCCTTCCTGAAAATAAAGTTGGACTAGGTCTACGAAACCAAGATAGTGAACTTACCCAAGTTATAGATAAATTATTTAAAAAACTAAAAACTGAAGCTGGAACTAGTGGTGCTATTGCTGTCATTGATCAGGTTGATTCTGACAATGAAAGTATTAGTCAATCAGATCAGTCTGACAATGTTCCTAATTTTAATGACCAGTTAAATAAATTAACCTTTAATAACACTAGTATAACAAAAAATTGGTATTCTAAACCTACTCCTCTGGATCTACAATTCGAAGAGAGAAACCTAGATAAGCAATTTTCTGTTTCTTGAAATAATCCTTATGAATGGAATATTGATGGTTTTAGTGAACAAGAAATTTTGAACACGTTAAACCATATGTCCATGGTAGCCAATAGCTATATTACTAAGTTCAACAATCTAACTCAACCATATATTGTTGAATTAATAGCTAACGGATTCACTGGTATTCTTAGATCTCGGTGGGAAAAATATCTTACTGAAGATACTAGATTATTAATTATCCATGCTGTCCAAATGGTTGATGATGGCAACCCCATCTTTAATGAAGATGTTGGTGTTGGTCCGCCAGATGGATTCTTTGAATTCCTTAGCATAAGGAAGCCTTACAACATATTTTTTTCGATGCCAAAAGGCATTAAGAGAATCTGAACAAAGATTTTCATTTAAATAGTTTTTTAATCCTTTAATTTTTTTTTTCTTAAATCTTTTTATCTTCAAGCTATTTTTCAACACGCTCATATTTAATCTCTTCCTTTAAGAAGTTTAACTGGGTGATTTTACAGTTTAGTAAGTTTAGTGATTTAGAAATAGATTCATCTTGAATAAATCACTAACTAATCTTTAGACACATTTCTCTATCTTCTACCTTATCTATGTTCTAAGTAAACTGTAAGTCACTTTTATTTTCAGCTTTATTTGTAAATATTTCTTTTATCAGTAAAATTTATAAAGTTTATCTTTTAGTAACTGCTTACATTTATATGTGTCGCTCTATTCTTTCTTCTCTTTCCTTTCCGCCCTCAATGGTATCAAAGCCAAGTTTTTTGTTATTTCTAGTTGCTGTTTGAGACCTTGATAATCAGTTAATCTTTCCTTCATTCAGAATTACATTTCTTTCATTATTCAGAAGTCACCTAAACTTACTGTAGTCCACCTTGTTCATGTGAGTTCAGCTCTCGTAAGTCTCAGGTGTTAGCAGTGTTGGGTTATAACAAGAGAACATAGGTATGTGCCTACTTAAGGGAAGAGGGTCTGGATGAATGAATAATGAGTAAGAATAAATTCTGAACTTAAATAAAGATGAATCGATTATTTAGATCTAACTTCTCAACTAGTCACCGATCAACTTTGCCCCCCTGTTCCATAGTGACCAAGGAAGAACATAATTATGAAAACATTAATCAAATTTTGAGTAATTGGAACATACCCAGTGTTTCCCCTAAAGAAATTTATCAGTCAACCTTTTTAGATAATTTCAAAACTAATTATAATGTTAAAACTATTGAAAAGGTTTATGCAATTAATAAGAAATATGAAAATTATATTCTTTTATCTTCCGATCTTATTAAGAAACATAGGAAAAAGGGTTATAATTTCATTCATATTGGACTTATTAAAGTTGCAGTCAAACCGTTAAACATTAAAGGAATTCATTCAAGTATCTACATCTGTCTCAGAGATGCCAGATTTCTTAATTATTTCCCAAGTATCATTGGTATAATGGAATCAGGTCTGCATAATGTACTAATCCATTTCAATTGCTTTCCTGATTTCACATTAAGCCTAAGTGATCCTAACTTATTAAAAGTTTTAACCTTAAATATTAAAACAGCTGGAGAAATTACTCGAATGATTGAACGTTCTCAAGCCTTAGCTTTGATTTATAGGATATATTATAAGACCATGAAAACAAATTTAAATGTTCATGCTCTTAATAAAAGTCCTAAAGATCAAACTATTTTATTTAAATTTCTACCAGTGATGCTAATATTCAAATTCCAAGGACCATTCTTTGGAAAGAAATTACTTTACCTAATCAATGGACCTTGCCCAATGAAATACCTCAGAAACCAGTTATTAACAATTTATTAAATTTAGAAAATATTAGGCAATTTTCTGACGGTACAGTTAAAATAAGTTTTGAACGTGCTAGAAGACCAATTATTATAGAAGATTTTACTAGTTCTTCAACACCTTAAATTCTGAAAGGTCAATAATAATCTAGAAGGGGAGTTGAATAGATTATTACTAGTTAAAAATTATATTTAGGCCTTTTTGAATTTTTAGTAATTAATTAGCAGTTTTAGTATTTAGCATGCAAGATAATAAAAATTCAATCACAATGCACAGAGATTTATCTGGTTCACAACATACACCCCTTGGTATGTTGTTACGTCCAGTCTCTAGTCCCTACTTGGAACTTGAGATCCTATAATCAGTAATAAAAACTCCTTCAATAGGCGGAGAAGCCTTTACAAAGTTTTATAGACAAACTTCCAACTATTTAACTATTCTATCTTGGACAGCAAGCTCCCTACTCCTTCCTCAAGTCTAGTTATAACACCTTTTAAGTTTAGTTCTATTCTATGATCTGGTCTTCAAACAACAACCTCTTCCTCAACTAACAAGTACACTACAGACCCAACTTCCTGCTGACCTCTCTAAGACTCTGGTCTTGGTCGAAGAATTACTTGTCTTTCTCATATGTACATAAAATAAACTAACTCTAACCATTTCTCTGTTAAATAAGTTTACAACAATGTGCTTCTTCAGTAAGCTGATAAGAGTTAAGTACATATTAATGTTTTTCAAATAACCAGATAGAAAATTAAGAACAAATATATCTGTATAAAAGTTTAAGGACTTTTATATTCAACAATGGGCTTCTTTAAAGCAGATAGAAATTTTGTTTAGATCCACTGATGCTTCTAATTAAGCAAATATATGATTTTAAGGCACTTTATAAAGAATTAGCAATTCTTTAAAATAAAGAAAACGAGCATTGAAGGCTCATTAACGTTTACGAACATCTAGAAAATGAACTCAATAGTGAATTTTGAGTTATTGAATTCAAAAGTGTCGAATTCTTATATGAACACGTAGAGTATGTCATTTATGACATGTAGGCTTTTTGAACCACCAAATCGGGCTTATAACGGCAGAAGTTACTACCGTGAATTTCACAAAATTTTTCAAAATTGTTTGAGGTTCTCGAGACTCGAGGTCAGCTGCGGCCATGCATATGTATTAGTAAATCGTCGTGTCACAGTCACGCAAGACAAAGACCTTCACTACTTTAAATGGCACCGCAGTAATACCACTAGTAGTACTATGTCTCAGCCGCAAATAGAGATCGGAGTCACCATCGCTAATCAGAAATACAGCCACCTAGTATCGCATGGGCCAAGGCCACAGAAAGTGAGTTCAAGAATGTTGATATTGACTTAGGTTTTGAACTTCATTTGTTCAGGGACCTAAAGGGGTAATGTTTGTACATTTCATAAGTGTATTAAAGCTATTCCTATACTACCTATACTAAGGTATATGGTATGAAACTTATGAATGGAATGCATGTTAATAAGTTAACATCGATGAACAAAGTTATTACTTTATCAATGATGATCGAGTCCCATAATAACGCTGGTCGATTAATAAACCGGATTTAATGGTAATAAGTCATGCTTGACTTTAATAAAGTTATTAAGTTAACTAGACTTAGAAGAGAAAGAAGTTTGTAAGAACAAGGGGAACATTTGTTTGTTAGCTAATTACAAACAGTGTTATGTGAATATATCATGTAGATTCTCAGAAAGGTCGTGGATCACCGATTAAATTATTTGAAGACGCTGAAAGGCAAGTTTTCTTAACGCCGGTCTAACTTCCATGTTAGCCAAGTTTTATGTGATTCGCTGAACCGAATTGTAAGACTTGTTTTAAAGAAAGGGTCGATGCCGATTTTAATTCGATTGACTATTCGTAATAATATATAGATTGATTATTATTCATATCTTTCTATATAGAAATGTTAACGCTATCCTATGCCAAGTAATTGGTACGCTGACGTGAAGGTAAGGTTTGTTTTATAAACAAACAAAAGTATTTTTCATTGATTATTCGATGGGCACGCGAGTTTGCCAAAATATTAAATGTAAACACGCTTTTAATGAATGAGTGTTGATCAACAAAGAGTACTATAGGCTAATCACCTAGAAGTGCTCGTAAGTTATACTTGATGAACTACCTTAAGGTTTGTGGACTCCTTTTCAAGTATGAAAACCGAAATTATCGCTCATGGTCTATCGACCTGCCTGTAATTCCTAATCTATTCTATACTTTTGGAATTGATGTTATGAATCGTTAAAGTATTATCATTTCATAATACTTCATAATTATTGTTTAGTTATGTCGGAATTGTTATATAATTCACGAATGTGGTATTACCGATATCCTCGATTAAACTTGTTGAAATCAGCCATGCTCACTTCTTTATGGTGAATTATATAACCGCAGCTTAAGGATGAACGCATCGTGAATGCCAAGAGAGATAAGGGCAAAGCTAAGATGGATGCTTAGCCGTTGTGTAATAGTTTAGAAAGTTTGTATGTATTATACATTATGAACAATGAACGATGTAACCGGTTATGAACCTGGGAAGGATTATACTTTGATTGTAATAAAAAGATAGTAATTACATTCATTTTGTTGTATTTCAATGGAATGATTGTCTGGATATTAGTACAGTGGAGCACCATATGTCGGGTTGGAAGATACCCGAATTTGGGGGCGTCACAATAAACACTTCAGTTTATAATTTACAATCACATATCATTTATTTGGATTTTCATATCCAACATTAATCAAATAAATTAATTACAAATACTATATTTTAAATAAATATTCCACTTAAAACAAATATCACAAAATTATAATTTCATTATAATTTTATTTAATAATTTAACAAACCACTTTAACTTTTTAAATTAAAACAACAATATAACATCTCATGTTATATTACAACTCTCTAAATTATAAATTAATTTAGTTTAGAATATTATCTAATAATTTAATTCATAAATATTTACTAATAATAACCACATCAATAAAATATTTTTTTCATTTAATAAATATTTTAAATTATAAATAATAAAATCTTGGATTGTTACAACATCCTTCCCTCCTTACAAGGATTCTGTCTCCAGAATCACAACTCAAACAATAAAGTCAATAAAATCATCACATTTTTCCCTTCTTACAAAGATTCTGTCCCCATAATCGAAGACACGTATTAAACAAATAACTCAGGGTAATTCGTCATCATTTCAGCTTTGAGTTCCCACGTAGCCTCTTTGACATTGTGGTTCCTCCATATCACCTTCACCGAAGGTATCACTTTATTCCTGAGCACTTGTTCTTTTCTGTCGACTATCTGGATAGGAACTTCTTCATATGATAAATCTTTACTGAATTACAATGGTTCATATTCGATCACATGTTTGTAATCGGGTTTATACGGTCGCAACACCGACACATGAAAAACGTTGTGAACATGTTCTAATTCTGGACGTAAAGCTACCTCATAAGCTACTTCTCCCACTCTTCGTAGTATCTTGAAAGGTCCAATAAACCTTGGGCTTAGCTTTCCTTTCTTGCCAAAACGAATTTTCCCCTTCCAAGGAGAAACTTATAGGAAAACGAAATTTCATGCTTCAAATTCGCGATTTCGCCTGTGTTGATCAGCATACTTCTTCTGTCTATCTTGAGCAGCTACTAGTCTTGTTCTGATAAGTTTGATAACTTCACGGTTTGTCGCACCGCGCCTCGGGTCTTAATAAATGACGCTCATCAATTTCATCCCAAAGATAGTGGAGTTCGCTTTTCCCCGCCAGATAATGCCTCGTATGGTGGCATGCCAATGCTTGCGTGGTAACTGTTGTTGTATGCAAATTCCATCAACGGTAAATGATCATCCTAGTTTCCTTTGAAATCCATGATGCATGCTCTAAGCATATCTTCTAAAGTCTGGATTGTTCATTCACTTTGACCATCAGTTTGTGGATGATATGTTGTACTCATCTTTAGTTGTGTTCCCATGCATTCTTGTAGTCTCTTCCAGAAATTTAATGTGAATCTCGGATCTCTATCTGATACTATAGACACTGAAACTCCATGTCTCGACACAATTTCTTTAACGTACAATTTTGCCAGCTGATCGAGATTAAATCTAATCTTTATTGGCAAAAAATGTGTTGATTTCGTTAATCTATCCACTATCACCCAAATCGCATCGTATCCTTTCTGAGTTCTTGGAAGACCGACCACAAAATCTATTGTGATATGCTCCCATTTTCATTCCAATATTTCCAACGGCTGAAGTAATCCGCTTGGCCTTTGATGCTCGACCTTCACTTTCTGACATGTCAAGCACTTTGCAACGCATTCTGCAACGTCTCTTTTCATATTTGTCTACCAAAAGTGTCGCCGCAAATCTTGATATATCTTTGTACTTCCCGGATGAATCGAATATCTTGAGCTATGAGCTTCTGTCAAGATTTCATCTTTAATATTCTGTACTACTGGAACCCAAATTCGTCCCTCGAATCTTAACATTTCCTCAGTATCAAGCTTATACTTTACCTCTTTACCCTCGACCACACTTTCTTTTATTTTTCTGCATTCTTCATCCTGTAGTTGAGCGTTCTTCACCTTGTCCACCAATGTTTGACTAACCACTATCTGGAATAATCAAAAAATTTATTTAACGAGAGAATATTTTCCTTCACTAATTATAAATTGAGAATCTTTTTTCAAATTAGTGAAAGAAAAATTCCTTCACAGATTATAAATTTGTAAATAAAAAATCAATTGCTAAATAATCAAAATTCATTAAAAATTAATTAAATCAATGATTTCATATTTATTATTATTACTATTATTTTTAGTAATTGCTATAATAAATATTAAATTTAATATTTCAAGTTAATATAAATATCATACCTATTTCAAACTAATTAATAAACTAATGCATAAAGAGCCAATAATTAAAACTAATACTCCATATATAAATAGATAATGCTCAAGTCACGATAAGTACAAAATTTGTTATTATGTCTTGATCTCTCAAAGATCATAGTACTTACAATATTTAATAACTAACACAAGAAAACTGAAAGAATAACAACGAACTAGATAGAATGAAGTGTACATCATGTTAGGTCCACTTCATCATCATTTTCTTCAAGGAAATCAAAGTTGGACATGTAAATTTCCTGCTACAAAAGGAACACCAAAATTCAATTTCAATAAGATGAGGAATAAGAAAAAATGAGCCCGGTGAACTTATGATCTAGTGTGTTGAATGTGTACTGATCAATGTGTACGTTACCTGCTTCAGGAAAAGAGCTGTAGTAATGGAACCACCATGACGACCACCGGTGTTGACCATATCAGCTAACTTAATCTGGCTACAAAAGTAATGCTTCATTTTTAGAAGCCAATCTCTCAATCTGGCTAGTTATAATGTTGAAATAACCTGCTCAGCCCAAGCTTCATTTCTAGAACCAAAACATTTATCACATAATGACAGTGTTTGAACTACATCACATGACAAGTAGTTCCAAACTAGAAAGGGACCAAATGTAGTACCTTTATTGACAATTGTGTAAAGTGTCCCAAATCAGCAAACATAGCTTCTGAACCTAAAAGAAAAATTATGTCTCAGGAATGGATAAAGTACAGGATTTAGTATCTAAAAGATCACCACCACATATATAGTAACTTGCATGTTATGCAAAGCAAGAATCCACCCAAGGACATCCACCCTCCTCTTTGGGTTTTCATCAGAAATCGGTACATGTAATATGGAGAGAATTCTTGGTAGACATGAGGATTCCAGTGGAAGATGTTATATACACCAATAGCACTGATGCACAAAACCATGTAATGACAACAGGAGCAAACAGGAATCCAACCCTGTTGGTGCCATAATGTTGAAGGGCAAACAAGCCAATCAGTTTGATACATGCAACTGGAACTTCTACATCTGCAAAATTTTTACACTTTTTCAGGAGGCAACACTAAGTATCATCTAACATGTGAAATCAGTAGCAGTACTTCTGTACATATTAGCTATAATGCAAAAAGTTTGTTTATGCCAAAAGAATTTTGGAATCTTCTGGTTGGAATTTTCATAATTAAAATATTAAAGTGAAATATACCAGCATAAATTGGGACCTAAAAGACTATCTTCACTCCCCAGCAGTTAAAAAGTGGATACTAGAATTACTATCAAGACTTGTTGAAGCTCATAAAACAAAGTTCTAGAATTTGGCCTGGTAATATAGGTTGGTGTTCCAACTTGTAATCTAAAGATTCAAACTCCTGTACTTCTGAACTAATCTTAGAGTAGCAAGCATCAATTTCAACAAATATAAGGTAGTGATGATGGTTGCCAACAATATATCATGGATAACTTGATTGAAGTTCTTCCATATGGCACCTCAGCAACTTAAACTTCAGATACTCTTTTTTTTGTTGAAATGAGGACTAAAATCCCAAAAACACAACAAAGCAGCTACAGGTATTTACCATGAGAGATGCCAGCAAGGACTTGATTCAATACCACTAATTCAAAAGTGGCCACAGTTTTGATCAGGAATGATGATCGAGAAGCATTGCCTTCCGACGCTTATTCGTATAAATTCTCCACTTACTATGCAGAATTGCATTATTACAATTGCACGTAGACTGACAATCTTGTTAGTTTGGTGGTGGTTGATTTACGATGCAATAAGTGCATCACCAATATTTATTGTTCCCAGGTGGCAGCATAACTTCATTACAAAGTTATGTACGTGTGCTCCCAAACAGACAATTTCATGACATATTTAAAGGGGTTCAGTATCTGTGTCATTATGTGCCCGACAATTGTGGGAGATTGTTAGGGGTCTTAACATACAGACTGAAATTAAGTTGTGAAATGAAAATCGCAAATATTTGGTACCCACAAGGATAAATAATATAGACTTTCACAGGAGGAAACACAGAAATAAAGAAAAATGACAACAGTTCAAGCATAGGGGTTTCCCTAAAAAAAATTATTCCAAAAGCTCAAGAACAATACTACCAAAAGTATTCAAATTTTTTGGCAGAGATCCACCAATATACTTGTATTGAAGACACATACATACACAACATGATAAATACTAAGATATATCCTAATCGTCAAATGGGAGAAGGTAAAGAATCTTACATTTGTGATGCTCTTTGGACATAGCCAGTTCGACACCAGACACAGTATAAAACACTACACGATTGGTCACAAAAAATTAACCAGTTCAGTATCTAACAGGCAATACAAAACCCCCTAAAAAGGAAATTAATGACATACCAGAAATAGTCGGTGTTAGAATACCATCACCAAACACCATACAAGCTCCAATCAGAGCTAATACAAGCAAAAATCTCTGCAACACTCTATGCTTCTCCAAAGTGGACTTCAGCCTCGACCCAAATTTAGTTGGGTCTGGGCCAATGATTTCCTTTTTGTAGGATGATAATTCTTCATCTGCTAATTGGCAATTAGGCAGTGAGCTCACTCTGGCATGCCTGCAGAGTAGTGAATACAGAGCAAATGTGCCTCTTTCCCCATTATCATCAGCTCTGAGCACAATAAACACATATTTAAGAAGAGGAACTAATGTGAGAGTCCAAAACCGGTAATACCTTGAGTATGAATGCATTCAAATCCACAGGTACAACTGAAGTTGCAGCCAAAGTTGTGAGATCAGATGCATTCCTGCAGCAGACGCTTAAATCATTTCAACCCTAATTCATGTACAATATGTAACATCCATGAAAAAACTTCATGCACATAAATGTATGGCCAATTCTTGATTAAAGACATTATCATTGCACAATGAGAAAGTTTGAAACTTATAACTGTATTACCTCATCCATCTTGTACTGAAGTCCCATCCAGATTCAGCAGCTGAAGCCAGTTCACGGTATAGCTGTTTCGTTGTCCTGTGAGAAGAAGTGTATGTTAAATATACTAGCTTACATTCCATAGCTAAAGTGAATGCAATAAACCTTATGCATTGGAGGTTAAGTGTACCCAGGAGTTTTAATCTGTTCCCAGAAGTCTAATGTTTCATATGTATATAACTGCTTTTTGCCTGCAAGAGGTGACAAGATTTCTTGATCTAATCTCACAAAATCCGTAGGAAGGTTCCTGTAAATGAACTTGTATCAGGGCAGGAAGTTGAAAGAAATTTTCTTAATCCAATTAGAAGCTGTAATATAAATCCACATGCATGTGTTCTGGAGAGTGTTAGATATGGAGTTGTTACCAGAAGGGAAACATTAGTTTCCAAATACTAGAGATCAGGCCCCAAGTCCAACTGAGTCTCGATAGTGAAGGTATGCATTTAATAAAGGTCCATTGCAATGATTAAAGGTCAGGGCTTACAGCTCAGGCATTTGAGCATATTATGCAAGTTTCAGTACGAGTACAACCACTTTATGTGAAATAGAAAAGGTCAGGTCTGAATCCTATCCTTTGAATATATCAGCTTGATGGGGAAAACACAGACTCTCTACTGCAATTGGGTTCACAAGCATCACCATCATCATCATCATCATCATCATCATCATCATCACCACCTGCCATAAATTCAACAAAACTTTTAAGCATTGAAACACAAAAAGGAAAGACTACTTGGTGAGAGATATGAGCGCACCTGTTTGTTAGTCATTCGCAAGCAATTTTGGTGTCAAAGCTGCTACGACAGATGGCAAATGCTAAATCAAGATAAATAAATATAAACAAACACACACAAATTAAGGCAGCTGATACTTTAACCAGAAAATTTACCACCTAAATAATTTGGTGGTAGAAGACAAAGGAGATCAAGTATCTAATTCAATGTATACCTTCACAAATCATGTTAAAAGGAAGAACGTTATTAATAGAAATTCACTGAAAACAGCACATTTCAAGTTCCAAAGCTTTTGAAATAAATGTTAACTGTGTTGAGTTGAAATATGCACTAAAGAAATGTCTAGGTTATGACCGTAACATTTAATCAATTGAGTCTCAGACGATTGACCTTTGTCCTTTCTCTGCGAAGAAACACCTTGAATGGCAGTAAATATATCCAGTGTAAATACATAAACACCACAATTTATTCGATCACTCACATGCAATTCATTGAATATTAGACTTAAGTAGACACAAGAGTAAAGAAACGTGATTGCAACACATTCAGAGATACAGTGGGCGTCATAAGCCACTGCAAGAGTTGAACTTCTACAGAAATGCATAAGATAAATAAATACGACTATACGAGGATACCATAGACTGAAAAACTTTCTTCTGCAACACAAATTGTAACCAAGCATCATACCATAGTGCTAAAAATTTCTGTTGCAACACAAACTAGTTAAACCATAGCAATACAAAGTAAAACAAGTACTGCCGATCTGCCTTCAATTGTGAACTAGGGTTGTTCATGAAATTGCAGCAGCTGCTTTGAGAAATTAGATTACCCAGTATTTTTTGCCCCAATTCGATTTCACAGCTTCAATTGCAAACAACCCCAATTCGATTTCACAATGAAATCGCAGGAGGATTTTTTGCCCCAATCAGATTATCATCACAGGTCAGGATTATCAATAGCTAAATATCAAAAATTGATGAACACCCAACTTCAAAACCAATTTTCATTTTGGAAAATAAAAGGTGTTGTGCTTTTATAAAAGGAATTCTCAAGTACCTCAACAAGCCTTCAGGTTCAAATGGAGCACGACACCAACTTGGAGATTCCTTGCGCAGAGGACCAGCACTCGGAGAACTAAAAGTGCTGTTAAGTTTTTCAAGGAAAAAACAACCTCTTCAAACCAGCAGTATCAAGATCTCGCCGCCGTCACCATCTGCCGGCAAAGCACGGCGGCAGCGTGCTCGGAGTAATGTCCTTTCTCGATGATCCAATCAAAGAGCTCGCCGCCGGCGCAAAGCTCCATAACTAGGTTCACGGAATGGTTCACGGAGAGGCGCCAGCCTGTCCTCGATTGTTCCAACAGTTGTTTGCAGTTGGAATTGAATAAAATTAAATAATTCAAAAGTCTTTCTTAATTAAAGCCATCCCAAATTGTTATTTAACTAAATATTAAATAAAATACAAAAAAATAAATTACTTTAAATTAATCTTCAAAAGATTTTTTTGAATTAATATTATATACTTAAAATAAAATTTAAAGTCTTTTGGATTATTTAATTTTATTTTTATTTAACTTTAATTTTATTTAATTATGATTATAAAAATAAACTTTTATGGAGAAATTTTAAAGTTTAACATAGTGTAAAGTTATTTATTTTATAGTTTATTAAAATAAATAATTGATATTGCAAGTTACTTAAAAAGTGTTATTAAAATTAAATTTACTATTGTAAAAATTTAAGGTATTTATATTCACCACAATTAATTCAAAAAAAAATATTTAGTAACAAAATAATACCAATTTTATCCCTCGCAAAAACTTCTAATAATGATATATAGTGAGTAATAATTCCTTCACTAAATAGATTTTTTCCTTACAAATTTTCATCATAAATTGGCTCCAAAAATCTTTCTATCGCCCCAATTTTGTGAGGAAAAAAATATAAATTGTGAAGGATGTTTCTTTCGCTAATAACTATATTGTCACTATTGTGACGCCTCCAAAATAGGTATACATCATCCATCTTGAGTCGCCAAATACATGGTACAAAATTCAAATACAAACTAATAATACAAAGAATGTAAAATACGTAAAACATATGATGTGAGTTTAAATACAAATATTGTCTTCTGTATAATATCCACTCTCGAAATAAGTCCTCATTACATTTATTGTCACATTATTTAACGTAATAGTGAAGACTACTAGCTAATACTATCATCCTGGACCATCACTCCATTCCCCGACTGCTCGTCCCATTCGTTCTCATTTCACTCAAGAGAACAAAGGAAAGAAAAGGGTGAGCTCAACTAGCCCAAGAAGAAATATTATGACTAAGATAATGCGAGAATAAATTATCGTTAGTCTTCAACAATGTTAAACCGATAAAATACAATAGACATCAAGTTTAACTCATAATGTGAAACAAGCAATCCATTAAAAGAGTCAAGTAGAGAATAAAATCTACTATCTTTTATGATTTAAAAGTTTTTTCATCACTTTTATCGTTGAGACTCAAATTAAATAAATAATCCATATCATCCCCCACTCCAAACAAGGATATTCATTAGGGTCACGACCACAAATTCCATGCACTACGGGCCAAGGATATTTGTGTATTCATCAATGGTCATGATCATGCCAACAATCGGCCCATCAATGCACTACGCCAATGAGAACTTTTACCACATCATTTGTAACATTACTACCATGATTACAATCAATAATCCACGGTCATAATCATACCAAGTCCATCTATGCACTACAGTGCCATGTATGACTTTCAAAAAAATATAAACATGAGGATGATGACAATGATATAAGAATTCAATAAAACAAGTTCAAGAATTAATTTGTCCGTGAACCAATAACGTCCAAATTGTCAACATGATACTTCACATGTAGAGTAAAATTCAAGAATGCTCGTAAGAATATTTCCATGAAAAGATACTAGATGAAGCGCAAATATCAAAGATATTCTACTAATTTCATGGAGTATAGAAGTCAAAACTTTAACCAACCTGAGTATAATAAAAATGGAATAACAAAAGAAATTACCATGCATGCGGTGCTGCATAGACAGTTATTCCAATGTAATAATAATAATCGGAACTGTGTCGTGAAATTCACACCGAGCGGGATGTTCCAATGTAATAATAAAGATTTTAACCCGCATCCTGTAAAACACACGTATAGAATATTCCAACGAGTATAATAAAGACGAAACCAGTCCTAAAGTAAAACGCATTGCAGACGTGGATATTCCAATGAATCGATAAAAAACGGAATTAGTCCCAAGTAAAACACACGAATGTGATGTTCCAACAAAATAATAAAAACGGAACCAGTCAAATGTAAAACACACACGCATGTGATGTTCCAAATGTAATAATAAAGATTTAAACCGTGTCCCAAGTATAAAACACATGCATGGATGTTCCAACAGTAATAATAGAAGAATGTCACCAAGTATAGGGTAGTCCGCATTATCAAAGTTATTCCAATAGAATAATAAAGAATGGAATAACCGAAGTTCTCTTCATAAATACAAAAGAATAATATCCCTTACCGTAAAATAAACTTGATATCAGACTAGTGAAGTAACATAAAACTCTTCTTCTTTCTCTCTATAATTTTCTTTCTCTAGAGTTCAGTGAATTCGTAAGAAAATAATGAAGGAATGAGCTTCTATTTATAGGAGAATTGAAGGTGTACTGTTAAGAAACGTCTGCAACATTTATTTTTAAAAATCACAGACGAACATCACAAAGAATATATCAAGATTCATTTTTCAAAGAGTTGTCCAATGAATGTCTAGGTTTGAAAATCATCCCACAATCTGCCAAACAAAGCTACCAAATGTCAAGGCCCCAACCAATCAGAATAAAGGAGAAAGATTATAAAACATATCTATATATATAATCAACACATGTTGTAAACCTAAATATATATATATATTAAATAATTGCTCTCTCCCACGTGAACACAAATTTTCCTCCACCCACTTTGTCAACTTGACAACTTTATACATATATATATATATATATATATATATATATATATAAATACCTATCTTATATATATAACTCTAATATATATATAAGTAATAAAACAAAACTGAGATGACTTCTCACGTAAGCATTAATAATCAATACTGCAGTGCTACTATGCAACCACATTATTCATTGTATTTTTACTACCGAGTAGTTCAACAAGATTACAGTAAAACTTCCGCCATTGTTTTTAATAAAATATTTTTGTCATTTTCTCAATCCGAGCAATAATTACATTTGTGGGGTCCACCAATGATTGTACCGTCATATGGATATTCCCCATGTTAATATTTCCCGACCAATCGAATATAATATGACAACTTGCATACTTTGCAAAATTTGTAAATATTACCCACAACTATAATATTATATCAAATTCATTCCATAATATTCAAAAATGATATTTATAGAAAATTCATTTTTATTCATAAAAGTTGGGGTCTTACAACTATACTTTTTTCCTTCACTGTTCCTTCACTAAACAACTCCTCATGTGAAGGAATAAATTCCTTCACAAAATTTCCTTCGCTATAGGCCATTTTTGGTGTAGTGAAACTCTAACCTTGCCATTGCTGAAATGAGCTTCTCCTTATTGGTTAACAACATCAACTTTTCTCGGCCTTTCCTACTCAAGGCATCTGCAACCACATTAGCTTTGCCAGGATGATAAAAAATCTCACAATCATATTCTTTTATCAATTCCATCCATCTCCTTTGACGCATGTTCAGGTCCTTTTATGTGAAAATATACTTCAGACTCTTATGGTCTGTGTAGATCTCACACTTCTCTCCATAGAGATAATATCTCCATATTTTTAGTGTAAACACTACTACTGCCAACTCTAAATCATGAGTCGGATACCCTTTCTCGTAGTCTTTCAATTGCCTTGATGCATACACAATGACTTTGCTGTTTTGCATAAGGACACATCCTAATCCCTTGTGTGAAGTGTCACTATACACCACAAAGTTTCCTGTATTATCTAGTAATGACAACACAGGTGCCACACTGAGCCTCTTCTTCAATTCCTTAAAACTCTCTTCACACTTCTCTGTCCAAACAAATTTTACAGATTTTCTCGTCAAATTTGTCAACGGAATGATAATCTTGGAAAAATCCTGGATAAATCGTCTATAATAACCTGCCAATCCCAAGAAACTTCTCACTTCTGATGGAGTTCTTGGTTGTTCCCAATTTATCATAACTTTGACTTTTGATGGATCCATTGAAATCTCATCCTTATCAATTACATGCCCAAGAAATTGTACACATTCCAGCCAAAATTCACATAAACCTAATTTAGTGGTTCCTTTAAGATATCGAAAAATTCTTTTCACTGCGGTCATGTGAGATTCTTTAGGATTAGCTTGAAACCTGGCACATTTACAAACACTAAACATGATGTCAGGTCTACTAGCAGTTATTTATAATAGACTTCCGATCATTCCTCTATATTTCTTTGAGTCAACATATTTTCCATTTTCATCAATAATTAATTTATTCGTCGTTAACGTAGGAGTGTTTAGAGGTTTTGCTGATTCTAAGCCAAATTTCTTGATTATTTCTTTACAGTATTTAGACTGAGATACATGAATATCTTTTTCTCCTTGTTTGATCTGCAGTCCGAGGAAGAAGTTCAATTCTCCCATCATACTTATTTCAAATTCTTTACTCATACTTTCAGAGAACTCATTTCACATAGTAATGTCAGTAGAACCAAAAATAATATCATCAACATATATTTGAATTACCAGAATATCATCATTTTTATTTTTAGTAAATAAAGTAGTATCAACAGCTCCTCGTTTAAAGCCATTTTTCAACAAAAATTTACTTAATCTTTCATACCAAGCTCTGGGGGCCTGTTTTAAACCATATAAAGCTTTATGTAATTTATAAACATGTTCAGGATGACTAAAATCTTCAAATCTAGGAGGTTGTTTATGAAAGTAGTATGCACACAAGCCAATCATGTTTGATGATAAAGCATATACTTTGTAACAATCTTATTCATTTATTGATAAAAAGTATTAATTTATTAAAGGCTTTTAATTATCTACATGATGTTGCTTTATAATATGTGATAAACCCATAGTTTTAAGCATGCTTTTAGAATAATGATGATGATCATTCTAATGAGATCTAAATTCTTAGAAAGCTTAAAACTAAAATAGTTCCCAATCGTTGGATTACTAAATTGGGGATTAGTGAATCCGGATAGATTGGTACATACGTTGCTTGCCCATTGGATGAGGATGATTGATCCCATGATCATTTGTGTGGAGACACTAAAGCAAGTATGTAGGTGCTTATTAGAGAATAAGGTCACTGAACGTGGCTCGCTAAGGAATATCTAATGGAGTTTTACTTGTATGTCAGTAGGAATTCCTGTAGTGATAGTAGAACAAGTGATCATTGGACTTGAGATCATCATAGTATCTTGTGTATGATGAGTTATACTTTGACTTATTCCTTAAGACCCTTAGGGTATATCAAAGGGTATGCTTGGGTATAATAAGTTGTACATGAAGATAATGTATGATCAATAAAGATTCTACCACTTCTAGTAAAAGAAGAGAAATGTCCTATGTGATTCGATAAATGACAACCCAAAGAGTCCTTGGCAAGCGTAATGAAAATAGAAAGGAGTTTCTAATTTGCATTATTTAGAGTTGTGCATTTAAGAGTCGAAATACATATAATTAAATAAAATAAGACTTAACAATAATTCCACGTCTTATATTTAATTGGGACATTGTATGGTGGAATGATTGAATTGTACGGTAACTATTTACTCAAAGGTTCTTTTATGATTAATGTTGAAATCTATATTATCTGGAAAGTCGTTAATCGTTAGGGAGGCTTATCCCTATTGTAGAATAAATATTATTTATTTAAATAAATTAATAATTTAATTTATTTATTTAAATAAGATTAGAATTGTTCTAATTGATTTATTCATAACCGATTTAATATGGAGAACCTAAAGGGTCACACCATAAAAGGAAGAATAATTATTTAAGAAGTTAATGGCATAATCGTAATAATAAGTTAAGTATATTTAATTTAATCTATGGTGATAGAATAAATTAAATAGTTTAATATTTATTATGTTAATATTATATATATACGTGTATTATGCTAATATTATATATATATATATATATATATATTTTTTAATTATTTTATAATTAAAATAAAAAATTATTTTAACCTTAAAATAAAAAATTTATTTAAAATAAAAGATTTATTTTAATTTTAAAATTGAATTTCATGCTAACTAATTAGAGTTAAATTGGATTCCTTGTTTCCTTAAATAAAAGAGTTTATTTAGATATGAAATAAGATTTTATATTATTCAAAATAAAGGAGTTTATTTGTGAATAGGAAAGAGAATCCGTATTTTCTTAAATAAAGGAGTTTATTTATATATGAAATAAGATTTCATATTATTCAAAATAAAGGAGTTTATTTGTGAATAGGAAAGAGAATCCATGTTCCTTTAATAAAGGAGTTTTTTTACTAGAATTGAATTCCATAATTAATTAAAATAAATGAGTTTATTTTAATTAAAGATTTTGATTAAAATAAAATAGTTTATTTTATTCAAAATAGGATAAATTAAAATAAAAGTGGTTTATTTTTATTTAAATTTGGATTAAAATAAAGGAGTTTATTTTGATTCAAAATTAGATTTTATGCTAACTAAATTTGCCCATTAAATGATATCAATATATATATTGAATGTTTATTATTCATGAGATAAATGTTATTTATTGATGCATATGAAGATGTGTATGATAATAAATGGGATTGATTATGGACTATTGACCAATGTGATTGGATTTTATTTTAGTTGGATGCATGAATGAATGAGTTTTATTAAATTGGATCTGCGTACCTCGTCTTCTCTAAATTTTTCTTAATGTAAATTCTAACTCCCTCCTATGTACTTCCCCTTGACTGCTGATCAAGGTTTCTATTTATTTTAAATAGTTTAGTAATAGGAATAATTAGAATTATTTTGAAGAATTAGAGATCAAGGAGCAAGGAGCGCTTGAAAACCCGTTTGTAATGGAGCCCGTGTTTAAATGTAATAGTTATATTTAAATATTAATTCTTGCACCCTTAGGGTTTGACCTTTTGGTTCACTTGGTGGCTCTAGTGAACCACACTAGAATAAAAGTCCATAATCAATCCGGGTAGAATATAATATTCTATATGTGCATGCTATATATATATATATATATATATATATATATATATATATATATATATATATATATATATATATATATATCTGAAAGGCTCTAAAGCGAACCTTAAAAAGTGAACCAAAGACGAAACCGTCTTTTGGTATTTATGGCAACGGTTCGGCAATTGGCATTAAAGACTATATGGCTATGGCGACGGATCGAACTGTCGCCATAGACACCAAAGACGATTATCTCTTTGGTTCGCTCTTTTAAGGTTCGCTTTAGAACTCGACCATATATATATATATATATATATATATATATATAATGCAAACATGCTTCGCATGTTAATTAATATGACGCGTATTTTATATATATATGTGCGTGCACGCTAAACAAGATGAGACAAATTAATAACAAACCCCTCAAATATTTTATATTAAGTTGTAACGTTCAAAGATAATTGGAATATCGAACGTCGCCTTCTAGCATGATAGAAACAAATGAGTATTGAATATTTAATATAAGTTTTTTGTGCACACACAAGGCAAGTATTAAATATTTAAGATGTTGTTTTTATTACATATGATGTTTATAAGGAATTGAACATTACTGTTTTGTTGTGCACACACAAAGGCTGTAGTTTTCACTTCACTTATATGGAAATGTTGGGTTTGACTTAACTTAAATCATTTTAGTTCGGATGTGCACACACTTGACCATTATGATTTAAGAGGCAAAATACAAGGAGTTGCATAGTTAATGTAATTGACAAGTGTGACGCCCCCAAAATAGGTATACATCACCCATCTTGAGTCGCCAAATACATGGTACAAAAATACAAATACAACTTAATAATACAACCGGCTGTAAAATAAAATACGACAAAACATAAATCGAGAGTTTTAATAAGAATATTATCATCTAGACAATATCCACACTCAAAGGAGTCCTCATTACATTTATTGTCACACTATTTAATGTAATAGTGAGGACTACTAATACTATCATCTCGGACCGCTCACTCCGCTCCCCGACTAGTCCCATTTACATTCTCATTTTCCAAGAGAACAAAGTTGAAAGAAAGGGTGAACTCAACTAGCCCAGTAAGAAATATTATGACTAAGATAATGTAGAATAAATTATCATTAGTCTTTAATAATGTTAAACTGATAAAATATAACAAACATCAAGTTTAACTGCAGCGGAACAAGCAATCCATTAAAAGAGTCAAGTAGAGAATAAAATCTACTATCTTTTATGATTTAAAAGGTTTTTCATCACTTTTATTGTTGAGACTCAGCATCCCTGCACTACGGCCAAGGATATTCATTAGTATCACAATCACAAATTATCCATACACTACGGGCCAAGGATATTCATGTATTCATCAATGGTCATGATCATGCCAACAACTGTCCATCAATGCACTACGGGCTAATGAGGACTTTTACCACATTATTTGTAACATTACGGTCATGATTATACCAAATAATCCCTGGTCATAATCATACCAAGTCCATCTATGCACAAGGCCACAGATGACTTTCAACATAATATAAGCATGAGGATGATGACAATGATATAAGAATCCAATAAAACAAGTTCAAGAATTAATTTATCCAGGAATCAATAACGTCCAAATTGTCAACATGATACTGCTTTGTAGAGTAAAATTCAAGAATGCTCAGAAGAATACTTTCATGAAAAGATATTGGATGAAGCGCAAATATCAAGAATATTCCACTAATTTCATGGAGTATAGAAGTTAAAGCTTTAACCAACTGAGTATAACAGAATATATGAAACTGCAAATGGATTTTCTCCCGCCATGCGGTAATCCACGTAGACAAATCATTTCCATAATTTAATAAGAAATGAATACGAAGGTCATTCACCATGCATGTGGTAATCCACATGATGTGTTATTCAACGTAATAATAAAGAATGGAATAACGTAAGAATTCACCACGCATGCGATAGACCGCATGACATGTGAGTTATTCCAATGTAATAATAAATAATGGAACCAGATCATACGTAAACGCACAGACAGGATATTCCAACATAATAATAAAGAATGAAATAACAAAAGACTTCACCAGGCATGCGATAGATCGCATGCATGAGTTATTCCAACGAATAAAAAATAATGGAACTGTGTCATGCGTAATACGCATGCACGTAATATTCCAATGAATAATAAAGAATGGAATAAAAGAAGAATTTCACCATGTATGCGGTACTTCACATATACAGGTTATTCCAACATAATAATAAAGAATGGAATAACAGAAGAATTTCACCATGTATGTGGTACTTCGCATAGACAGGTTATTCCAACATAATAATAAAGAATGAAATAACAGAAGAATTTCACCAAGTATAGGGTAGCTCGCATATACAAGTTATTCCAATAGAATAATAAAGAATGGAATAACAGAAGTTCTCTTAAGGAATACGAAAGAAATAATACTCCTTACCTTAGAAGAAAATGGATATAGGAGTAGTGAAGTAACAGAATACTTTTCTTCTTTCTCTCTATAGTTTCTCTCTCTAGAGTTTCAGTGAATTCGTAAGAAATAATGAAGGAATGAGCTTCTATTTATAGGAGAATGGACTGAATAGTAATTAATTCATGAATGGTCCAGATTGATTTACTTTTAAACGGACGGTCTATATTGATTTACTATGCAGTATTAATAAAATATTCTAATAAAACAAAATCTTTTAAATAAAATATAATATATTCTATTTATAGTCTAATAAAATAAATAACTTTATAAAAGTATTCTATTTTATATAAAAATATTTTACTATGCAAAACACTATGCATGCACTATGCAAACACTATGCATAATAAAATATAATATATTCTAATTATTGTCTAATAAAATAAATAGCTTTATAAAAGTATTCTGTTTTATATAAAAAGATTTTACTATGCAAAATACTATGCAGGAACTATGCAAACACTATGCATAATAGAATATAATATATTCTATTTATAGTCTAATAAAACAAATAACTTTATAAAAATATTCAGCTTATATAAAAAGCTTTTCTGCTTTTATTACATTAATAATACTAATAAAAAAAATTTATATATATATATATATATATAAACTTCCTACGACTTCATAAAAAGACACCTCAATATATTTAACAATATTTATCATCATTATTATAATTCATAATATTAATCGACTGTGTTGTTCCTGTGAAAGAGGTGCTTTCAATAAGAATTTCTCCCCTATTAAGCAATTAGGTGACCAAACCTCTCCTTGCGTAACTTCTAGATATCGTTAATATTGCAAATAATAATATTAATAACTCTGTCATCTCAATTATTGATTTAATAATATATAAAATATCGACAATAATTGAATCAAATAACGTGAGATACTATGCGGCAAAATTACATAGCAATAATTGAACAAAACCGAGTGACTTCTCACGTAAGCATCAATAATCAATACCGTGCTACTACTCAATGCACGCCAGACATCAGTACTTTTACTACTGAGTAGTTCAACAGTTTTAACGGTAAAACTTCCGCCGTTATTTTCATAAAATATTTTTGTTGTTTTCTCGATCCGACAATAATTACATTGTGGGGTCAACTAATGATTGTGTCTTGGTATTTACGAATATTCCCTGTTAAAATGAATATTCCCCGACCAATCGAATATAATACAACAACTTGCATACTTTGCAAAATTTATAAATACTACCCGCAACTATAATATTATCTCAAATCCACACCATAATATTCAAAAAAATATTTCGAGAAAATTAAATCTTTATTCGTAAAATTTGGGGTTTTACAATCTCCCCTCGAAATTTACGTACGTACCTGGTGTGCCAAAGAGATGAGGATACATTGAGTTCATTTCAGATTCTAACTCTTGAGATATAACCTTTGAGTGTTGAATACGATCCTTCTTATCCAAGATTTTAACACGTATCTCCTCATACATTAAATCTTCTGCTATCTCGTCTAGTTCTAATTCAATAATGTGGTTCGGGTCGTCGTAACATCGATACATGAAAAACGTTATGAACACGCAACATAGTTGGCGGTAAAATGAGTCTATAGGCCATAGTTCCTACTCGATCGAGGATTTCAAATGGGCCAATTAAATCGAGGGTTGAGATTTCCTCTCTTCAGAAACTCTTGGTTTTAAAATAACGCCCTCTTGAACCTTTTTCTTCACATTCATCAGATTCGGGTGTGTAGCTTGAGCGGCTTTAACTTTATCGATTAAAGTCGATTCTACTCGTATAATCGCTATCTTCACGTGGGTCTAGAGTCTTTAATTCTATCTTCATCATTTGTAAGTTATACGAAATGGGTTTTTGTGTTAACAACATCGCACTCGTAAACGCATACGATCTTTTACTCAAAGCGTCAGCTACCACGTTTGCTCTTCCATGATGACATTGAATGGTATAATCGTAATCTTCAATAGCTCGAGCCAACTTTTTTGGCGCATTATACGTTCGTTTTGGTTGAAGAAATATTTAAGGGTTGAAGAAATGGGTTTTGTACTGGGGTCAATACAAAATTCGATTTCACGCTCTAGGGGTAGGCTAAGAAGTCTTCAAGAATACGTCAGAAAATTTATTAACAATAGAAATATCATTCAAAACTGTGACTCTCATCCAAGACTTGGATAACACATCACATTGATACCTATCAACTTGCCATCGTCATTCACGACGTCGCCTACAGAAAGTCTGGCTTCGGTGCATTCCACACAAGGAAGTCACCAGATAAAGGCTCAAGGCTCTTTATTTATGGCTTGATATAACAGTGATTGACTTTAGTGGTTTGATTGCTTGAATTCGCATAACAGGTTGGTTAGGAATATGAAAGCTAACAACCTTACGAAAATAATCAATTTTGGCATGATGAGTAGTTAACCAATCGATTCCTAAAATCATATCAAAGGCAAGTATTTTCAAAGAAATAAGATCGACAGGTAACATGAAAGTGTCGATTTGAATCAAATAAGATTTATAAATAGTGGAGGTAACGAAGGTTTCTACTAATGAAGTTTCAATTGATAAGTCAAAGTCTAATATTTCTGGAGTCAAATTTAAACGTTGAGCGCAAGCAAGAGAGATAAAAGAATGGGTAGAACCCGTATCTAATAAGGTATAGACTTCACAAGAATTTATAATTAACTAACCCGTGCTAACTTCGTTCGGGTTACTCATTTTTTGAGAAGTCACGAAAAACGCTCTTCCTGAAACCACCGACTTTGTTTTGTCCGTATCTGTCTTTGGTGCCACCATCCCAGCTGGACTTGACTTCACTATACGACAAAATCGAGCTAAATGACCTTCTCTTCTTAAAATTTCCACTTCTATTATCTTGGCCATGATTACCACCGAAGTGGTTACAATTCTTGGCATGATAATTTCCCCCACGATGGTCATCATTGTTCCGATGAAATAATAAAAGACTTCACCAGGCATGCGATAGACCGCACAGACAGGTTATTCCAACAAAATAATAAATAATGGAACCAGGTCATGCGTAATACGCACATACATGATATTCCAACAGAATAATAAAGAATGGAATAAAAGAAGAATTTCACCATATATGCGGTATTTCATATATACAGGTTATTCCAACATAATAATAAAGAATGGAATAACAGAAGAATTTCACCATGTATGCGGTACTTCGAATAGACAGGTTATTCCAACATAATAATAAAGAATGGAATAATGTAAGAATTTCACCAAGTATAGGGTAGCTCATGATATCTGAGTTATTCCAATAGAATAATAAAGAATGGAATAGCAGAAGTTCTTTTCATGAATACGAAAGAAATAATACCCCTTACCTTAGAAGAAACTGGATATAGGAGTAGTGAAGTAGCATAATATTTTTCTTCTTCTCTCTATAGTTTCTCTCTAGAGTTTCAATGAATTAAGTAAATAATGAAGGAATGAGCTTCATTTATAGGAGAATGGACCTAATAGTAACTAATTAATGAACGGTCCAAATTGATTTACTTTTAAGCGAGACGGTCCATATTGATTTACTATGCAGTATTAATAAAATATTCTAATAAAATAAAATCTTTTAAATAAAATATAATATATTCTATTTATAGTCTAATAAAATAAATAACTTTATAAAAGTATTCTGCATTTTATATAAAAAGATTTTACTATGCAAAAACACTATGCAGCACTATGCATAATAAAATATAATATATTCTAATTATTGTCTAATAAAACAAATAACTTTATAAAAGTATTCTATTTTATATAAAAATATTTTACTATGCAAAACACTATGCAGTGCACTATGCAAAACACTATACATAATAAAATATAATATATTCTAATTATTGTCTAATAAAACAAATAACTTTATAAAAGTATTATGTTTTATATAAAATTTTTTACTATGCAAAATACTATGCATAATAGAATATAATATATTCTATTTATAGTCTAATAAAACAAATAACTTTATAAAAGTATTACTGCTTTATATAAAAAGCTTTTCCTGCTTTTATTACATTAATAATACTAATAAAACAAAATTTATATATAATATATATATATATATATATATATATATATATATATATATATATAAACTTAGTGACTTCATAAAAAGACACCTCAATATATTTAACAACATTTATCATCATTATTATAATTCACAATATTAATCGACCAATTAGTTCCCTGTGAAAGAGGGACTTTCCAATAAGGATTTCTCCCTATTGGCGCCTGAATTAGGTGATTAAACCTCTCCTCGCGTAACTTCTAGACATCGTTAATATTGCAAATAATAATATTAATAACTCTGTCATCTCAATTATTAATTTAATAATATATAAAATATCGAATAATAATTGAATCAAATAACGTGAGATACTATGCAACAATTCTCGTAGCAATAATTGAACAAAACCGAGTGACTTCACGTAAGCATCAATAATCAATACCGTGTGCTACTACTATGCTGACCCACGCATATTCTTTGTACTTTTACTACCGAGTAGTTCAACAGTTTTAACGGTAAAACTTCCGCCGTTATTTTCATAAAATATTTTTGTCGTTTTCTTAATCCAACAATAATTCCATTGTGGGGTCCACCAATGATTGTGCCGTCGTACGAATATTCCCTGTTAAAACGAATATTCTTCGACCAATCGAATATAATACAACAACTTGCATAGTTTGCAAAATTTATAAATACTACCCACAACTATAATATTATCTCAAATCCACACCATAATATTTAAAAAAATATTTTGAGAAAATTAAATCTTTATTCGTAAAATTTGGGGTTTTACAACAAGAGTTGTCTACCTATTTATTTATATATAGTTTGTTGTGCACACACAAGGCTATATACATTTGAAATAAGATCTTTATTCTCACTTACATATCTTTGATTAGATTTTACCGAACTATATAAGTGAGGGTAATATAGTTTGATGAAAATAGTGGAAGATACCAATTTAAAACAAGACCTAATTTATTTTGGTAATTAATAAAAGAATGTATGCTAAAATATTATTAATTACAAATTCATTTACAGAATTTTACAATGTCTAAATTGCTATCACTGCGAAGCATATTAGATGCTATTTAACCGGACCGAATTAAACGGATTGGTTAAGGAATTTGAGAATAGTTCTCATGGCTGAAAAGCTATCTTATATCCTTAATATGCCTATCCCTATAATGGTTGCAGACAATGCCTTTGAGGAAGAGATTGCTACTTTTAGAAAGTGGCAAGATGATGCACAGTTGGCTCAATGCATCATGCTCGCATCCATGAGTAATGAGCTTCAGCGTCAGCATGAAACTATGGATGCTCCTACTATACTCCTGTACGTCAATTAGTTGATGGTGAGAAAAGTAGGACTAATAGATATCAGATATCTAAGGAGCTCTTCCGATCTAGAATTACCAACAACACTACAGTACAGACACATGTACTAAACATGATCAATTTGATTGAACAATTAGGATAACAGGTTTTGTCATGGATGGAGAGTTGAGCTAAGATTTGATCTTGCAGTTACTCCCGGACTCCTTCTCACAATTGTTGTGAATTTTTCATATGAAAAAGCTAGATATCAGCTTTGCTGATTTGCTTAACATGTTGAAAATTATTGAGAGTCACTTTCCAACCAAGAAAGACCAAGTCTTACTGGTAGGGGCCAAAGGATCTTCTGAAAAGAAGAACAATTCTAAGAAGGTAAATAGAAAAAGCAAAAACAAAGGATACTAAGAACAAAACTGATACGGATAGCAAAGGAGTTTGCTTCCAATGCAATAATCCTGGACACTGGAAAGAAACTGCAAGAAGCATCTTGTAGAGGCTAACCAGAAGAAGCTTAGTGAAGCTTCGGTTATAAATATAGTTTTTTTTTCATGATTGAAATAAATTTATCTTTAAGTCAAGGTTCTACTCGGGTATTGGATAACGACTTTGGTTATCATAAATATAGATTTATGAAGGGACCAAGTAGAAGTAGAAAGTTAAACATAGGATAAGTAATCCTATGTCTGGTAAATGAAGCAAATATTGCTACATTAGCCATAGGAACTTATTATTTAGCATTTCCTACGGGCAAGTCTATTAAGTCAATAAGTTGTTATTGTATTCCAGTTCTCGTTAGAAACATTATTTTCATTTTGTTGTTGGACAATGAAATCTTTGGTGTTATATTTAAGAACAATTGTTGTTCTATTTATAATAATAATGTTTTGTATAGAACTAGAATATTACTTAATGGATTTAGTATACTTGACTTACGTGAAAATAATTTTGCATGTTGAACAAATTAGTATAAGAAAAGGAGATGATCATTCAAAGAGTTGAATGTGTGTATTTGATGAAATACAAGTATGAATTATTTAAAAGGTTTAAAGAATTTAAAAGTGAAACAAATTGGCAAAGTATTAGGATTCTTTGATCGGATCAAGGAAGGAATACTTGTGTAATGAGTTTCTAAATCATCTCAAATGGTTTTCTCACAATGGGCGCCTCCTGATACGCAATAATTGATTGATGTATCTGAAAGAAAAAACCGTACCTTGTTGGACATGGTGTGGTCTATAATGATTTTACCGACATTCCAGTATCCTTCTGGGATAATGTCCTAGAAATGGATGTATATCTACGAAAAAGGTAACCTCAAAATCCGGCCACAAGACTCCATAAAAGTTATGGACATGAAGGATTCCTAATTTTAAGTAAGTTAAGTTAAGGGGTTGTCCAACTTATGTGAAAAGGTTTCAAAGGATAAGCTTGTGACAAGATTTAACATGTATAGATATGTGGGACATCCTAAAGTAAGTTTAGGGTATATGTTTTATAATCCTACTTAGCAAAAGGTGTTTGTTGTGAAACATACTGCCTTCTAAGATAAAGATGTTTATCATTGAAGGGGCTAGTGGGAGGATAATAGATCTTGAAGAGTTCAAGAACCACAAATCACTATAAGTTAAATAAGAGGAACCTGTAGATAGACCTATTGTACCACAACGAATTGTAAATCTGGAATAGTACCGAAGATACCTGGGAGATATGGATTCATCATATATGATGATGATGATGAGGTTCACATCATAGATGATGATGATCTAGTTACATACGATGAGGTAAGAGTTGTAGACACTCAGAGAAATAGATTGAAGCAAGCTTCTCAAAAATGGAACATTTGTTTTGATGAAACAAATCAAAAGAGTTAGATTTTATCATAAATAAGAGTGAACCTAATGTGTACAAAAGGGTCAGTGGAGCACCATGACATTCCTAATATTATATGTTGATATACTATGGATTAGGAATGACATACTAATGCTATAATTAGTAAAGATACAGCTATCTAAACATTCCTCCATGAATGATTTGGGAAGAGTATCTTAATTGGATATACAAATCTATATAGATAGATTCAAGAGGATTCTCGACTTAACCCAAGTAACGTATATTCATTTGATGCTAAAATTATTTAGCATGGCAAACTCCAAGTGTTGTCTCATGTTGATGAGTCATTGAGTGTATCTCTCTTAATAGTCCCCATAGACTCGTAAAAGAGAGATTGCATGAGTAACTATCATGTATGCAATGAAATGTATGAGACCTGATGTTGATCAGTCATATTATAGAGAAGTTCACTATGAGTCAGTGAAAAACATCTTAAAGTGCTTAACCGGCACTAAGGATGTGATCATATTCATGGTGGGTCTAAATTAAAACTAGAGGGCTTAACAAACTCAAGTTTTTCCAGATAGACCAAGATGACATAAAATCCACTTTAAGGTAAAGCGTTACCTTGAACGGTGATGCAGTGAATTGAAAAGGTTTCAAACAGCCAAGAGTTGCTGGTTTAGTGTTAAAGACAAAGTATATAGCTGTAAATGAAGCTGCAAGTTGATTATTTGGATGAAAAGTTCATTATAGAACTAGGAATAGTTCCTAAATCTCATCTTGGATCTAAACATGTGTTGTAGCATTTTTATTTGATTATAGGAATCATTGAAAGATGGAAAATCACTATAGAGATAGTGGACTCTCAAGAACAACATTACTTATCCAAAAACTAAAGCTTATCCAACAGCAGGATAATCGTCACTTAGAGAAGAAGGGTATGAGATACCATGGCGATTGGATTTAGTTCAAGTGAGAGATTGAAAGTAGTATGCACACAAGCCAATCATGTTTGATGATAAAGCATATACTTTTTAACAATCTTATTCATTTATTAATAAAAAGTATTAATTTATTAAAGGCTTTTAATTATCTACATGATGCTATTTTATAATATGTGATAAACCCATAGTTTTAAGAAATGCTTTTAGAATAATGATGATGATGAGATCTAAATTCTTAGAAAGCTTAAAACTAAAATAGTTCTTAATCGTTGGATTACTAAATTGGGGATTAGTGAATCCGGATAGATTGGTACATACGTTGCTTGCTCATTGGATGAGGATGATTGATCTCATGATCATTTGTGTGGAAACACTAAAGCAAGTATGTAGGTGCTTATTAGAGAATAAGTTTCTTCGAGCGTGGCTCGCTAAGGAATACCTAATGGAGTTTTACTTATGCATCGATAGGAATTCCTGTAGTGATAGTAGTACAAGTGATCCTTGGACTTGAGATCATCATAGTATCTTGTGTATGATGAGTTATACTTTGACTTATTCCTTAAGAAATGTCCTATTTGATTCGATAAATGACAATCCAGTAGTCATTGGCCAAGGCAGAATGAAATTAGAAAGGAGTTTCTAATTTACATTATTTGGAGTTATGCATTTAAGAGTCGAAATACATATAATTAAATAAGATAAGACTTGAAAGTAATTCCATGTCTTATATTTAATTGGGACATTGTATGGTGGAAGGATTGAATTATACGATAACTATTTACTCAAAGGTTCTTTTATGATTAATGTTGAAATCTATATTATCTGAAAAGTCATTAATCGCTAGGGAGGCTTATCCCTATTGTAGAATAAATATTATTTATTTAAATAAATTAATAGTTTAATTTATTTATTTAAATAAGATTAGAATTGTTCTAATTAATTTATTCACAACCGATTTAATATGAAGAACCTAAATGGTCACACCATAAAAGGAAGAATAATTATTTAAGAAGTTAATGGCATAATCGTAATAATAATTTAAATATATTTAATTTAATCTATGGTGATAGAATAAATTAAATAGCTTAATATTTATAATTTAATATTTTAGAAATATTAAATATAAATTAATAAGAGGAGTCTTATTATTATTATTGTAAGACCCCAAATAATTAATAAATGAAATTCAATTTCCTCTAATTATTATTTTGAAATAGTAAGGGTTGATGTGATTAATGTGGATAGTTATGGCTAAAATATGCAAATATTTCAAAATAAGCAAGTGGTTATAAAATATTCATTTTTGACGGGGAATATTCGTTTGGTCGTGGAATATTCAGATCTTTGTCGGGGAATATTCGTATTTACGTAGCGACCATGTGTGAGCCCCTAACGAAAGCGATTGGAGGAAGAAAAACGACAAATATAAGTTGTTTAAAAATATAATCTACATTGTTACCAGCTTACATCGTTGGAATACCGGTTGGTGAAAACACAATGTCTGCTGTTGTTAGACGATGAAGATACGGTATTGCACCAATTATTGACTCTTTACGTAAGAAGGCACTACTCAATAATGGTTACGATAATTCTTGCTCAAATATTTTATTGGTTCAATAATTGTTGTGTTGATATTTTATATTCTTCATTGTTTCAATAATTGTCATTACAAGATTTTTTTTATTATCGAAGCAATAATTCATATTATCCTAATAATATTATTAGATAACATTATTGGTAATGTCTAGAAAGTTCTGTCTAAGGAGAGGTTTGGTCACCTAATTGCGCTTTTGATGAAGGAGAAATTCTTATTGAAAGCCCCTCTTCCGGAACCTGCACAGTTAATATTGTGATTCCTGTAATATTATTTGTGAATAATTAATTATTGATTCATATGATGAGGAAAATATTGATTTTATGTGGATATAGATGGAGAAAATTTTAATGTGACAATTGTTGAAAATTGAAATTTTATCTTTTTCTCGATAAAATAATTCATTTAAATATATATATATATATATATATATTATTATATTTTAATAATATAATAATAGTGATATTTTTACAACGAATGTGGGATATATGAGTATCTGAGGAGGAAGAGAGTATTTTGTTGCAATAAATGTTTAAAACATGTTAAACATGCCTGCGGACCCCATTTATTGACTAAAATTTGATTATAACTTTGTAAAATCGCTTGGTTTGTGGATTTCGTTCAATTTTTGTTTGGAATTTGAAAAACCTTTCTTCTGCAAAGTTGTAGAGAATTGAATTTCCTATAAAAACTTGCGAGATTCGAATTTTCTGACAAAAGGGCTATTTATTGTGCATTATTGAAGTTCTGAAGTTCCGAAATAATTGATTTTTAGAAGTTTTAATTGTTTAAAATAACAAAAACGTTTTTTATATGTTGTGAGCCTCATTAATCACATGCTAGGTGGCTGATTTTAGATTCCCAAAGGATGGCGTAGAAATTTTTTTATAAATATATTATTATATTAAATTTTCTACTTTGGTGTTCTAAGCAATTTCCTATAAATAGGTGCTTAGGTTAGAATTGAAAATCACACTAGAAACTAAAGTTTTCTCTCTATATTATTGAGTGTATTCTTGTGAGTATTTTGAGTATACTTTGAGTATTGCTATACTATGAAAAGTTCAAGTTATAGCCTATATCCGAAGATTCCGGTTAAAGTACTTGTCTTTCCGAGGTAAGGGATATTATTTTTTTATCGTAATGATATTATTTCTTCAATATCATTATCTTTGAAATATTGATCTGAAGTTTTATCAAATTTGGAACTTTTGGTGTCTGAGTTACTATTTACGTGATACGGCACTATTCACGATACTCTGATTACTATTCACGAATACTAAGACTATTCATCAAAAAATGAAAATTTTCCTTTTCGTCCAAAATATCTATTGTGGATACTAGTTTTGATTGTATCCATGTTTTGATCATTCTTGAATTTTACACCACTATGATTATTTTTGAGGTATTTTTGGACGTGGATAAAACAAAGTACGAATCCTTAATCCTTGTCATTTTGTTTCACTGGATTCGTTTCTTTAAAAAAAAAATATTTTTCATCATCCTTAGTCTTAAATGATGATATTATTGAATATCTTTGGCCTGTAGTGCGAAGATGATTGATTTCACGATGAATATCTTTGGCCTCATAGTGCAAAGATGAATGATTTCTGATGAATATCTTTGGCCTCAGAGTGCAAAGATGAACAGGTGTTTAGATGAACATGACCAATTGGTGAATGTCCTTGGCCTGTAGTGCAAGGATGAATATATGAATCCAGATATGTATTGATTGATGTTACAGGGATAAAAATATTGATGATGGACTGTTAAATTCATAGATATTAGTAGATTTCATCCTCTACGTAACTCTTCTATGAATTAATATTTTCCGCTGCGAGTATTGATTTAAAACTTGTTGTCTATTGTATTCTATTAAATTTTTCCTTGTTGAAGACTAACGATAATTTGTTGTATATTATCTTAGTCATAATATTCTTTACTGGGCTAGTTGAGCTCACCCTTTTCCTTTTTGTTCCATTTTTCTTCTCAGGAGGCGAGAATGTAGCGAGTACTTAGCCTGGGGTATGGAATGATGGTTTTAGAGAGTTGTTTAGTAGTCCTCACCATTTTTGTAAAATAATGTATTAATAATTATGATGGGGATTTATTTGTATGTGGATATTGTTTAGATGGAAATATCTGTATTTAAATTCACAGTTTTACTGTTGTAATAATAAAGTTATAGTTGTTTCTGTACCGTGTATTGACAACTCAGAATGGGTGATGTATACCTATTTTGGGGGTGTCACAATTATTATTATTACTATTACTATTATTATTATTTAATTCCTAAAAGAGTTTGAGAATTAATTAATAAAAGTACTCTCATATATTCCTAATAAGATTAGGAGGTTAAATTAATTAAAAGAGTTTAATTAATTATCCCTAATAAGATTAGGGAGCTTAATTAATTAAAAGAATACCCTATTTTCTAATTAGATTAGAAGGGTTAACTGATATCTTTATAAGAGGAGTCTTATATCAGATGTCATTAGATGTGATACCATTTGTTGGAGAGTACGCTCTTTTTCTGTGAGAGATAGAAAAACTAGGGTTTTGCCAAACAACCATCTTCTTGAATCTTTCTTCTTCCTTGGTGGATCACCTCTAGAGGCCAAACATTTGGGTGGCTAACATTGATCAAAAGAAGGAACCAAACCCGGTGGATTCAAGTTGAACGCGAAAAGATTGGAGGTGAACTTGTACTTGAGGAAGCTCGAAACATCAAGGGTATAATTCTTGTTCTTCTTATTTTTGTTTAATTAATAATTATGCATAAAGGATGATCCGGGTATTTGGTTTGTAAAATTTGTAAACTCTGATTTTCCATGTTTTCGCTTAATTTGTGCAATTTGATTGAGTTCATGAATATTACAAACCTAACAGTTTAACATAAACTTCCTCTTCTATAACACCATTTAAGAATGCAGATTTTACATCCATTTGAAACAGTTTAAAATTCTTATGGCATGCAAATGCTAATAACATACGAATAGATTCAATTCTAGTAATAGGAGCATATGTTTCATCATAGTCAATTCCTTCCATTTGATTATACCCTTGTGCAACTAATCTTGCCTTATTACGTACAACAGTTCCATTTTCATCAAGTTTATTACGAAATACCCATCGTGTTCCAATGATTGAAACATCCTCGGGTTGTGGGACTAACTCCCATACTTTGTTTCTAGTAATGAATTGTTCAAGTTCGTCTTTCATAGCCATTATCCAGTCTTCATCAAGTAAAGCATCTTTTATATTCTTAGGATCAATTTGAGACAAGAAAGAGAAGTGACCAGCTAGATTATGTGCTTGTGATCTAGTGATAACCGCTTCATCAATATTATCAATAACATTGTCTATAGGATGATTTTTAATAACATGAGACTCTTTGGGCAAATCATTCAACTGAGGGTTTGGATTTTCAAAGGGATTCTCATTAATGGGTGGAGATGCATTATCTAGTTTTGGTTCTTCCATATTTCTGAGAATATCTTCAATAACAACATCATTATCAACTAGTTCTTTATATTTTGGAGAAGGCTGAGTTTCATCAAAAGTCATATTCATTGATTCTTCCACAACTAGACTTCTTTTATTAAAAACTCTATATGCTTTACTATTAAGAGAGTATCCAGGAAATATTCCTTCATCAGATTTGGGATCAAATTTCATTAAATGTCCTTTGGTATTTAGAATAAAACATTTGCTCCCAAAAACACGAAATTAGTTTATTTTTGGAGTTCTTTTATAATAAAGCTCATAGGGAGTTTTGAGCAAAATGGGTCTTAACAAAACTCTGTTTAAAATGTAGCATGATGTTGCCACAGCTTCAGCCCAGAAATACTTTGGAAGACGATATTCATTTAACATGGTATTAGTCATTTCTTGCAAAGAATGATTTTTCCTTTCAATTACACCATTTGACTGAGGTGTATAAGGAGCAGAGAAGTTATAACTTATACTGTTCTCATCACAGAACATAATGAAATTAGAATAGTCAAATTCTTTTCCGTGATCAGATCGAATATAGACAATAGAACTCCCCTGTTGATTTTGAATCTTTTTACACAGGGTAGAAAAAGGATTAATAGCCTCATTTTTAAATTTTAGAAAATCAACCCATGTAAATCGTGAATAATCTTCAACCAAAACTAGAATGTATACAGCACCACCCATGTTGTGTTTAGGGATAGGTCCAACAAGGTCCATGTGTATCAATTCTAAGGGTCGAGAGGTTGACACAGTAAATTTAGGTTTATGGGATGCATGAATTTATTTTCCTAATTCGCAAGCTTCACAGATGTGGTCTTTAAAAAATTTTAATTTAGGAAGACCACGAACATGTTCTTTAGAAGAAATGTTATTTATGAGTTTCATATTGATGTGTCCTAGTCTGCGATGCCATAGCCAAGGATCCTTATTTTCATATACAAGACAGATGTTATCTAAGTGAGAGTATGCATCTAAGTCACAAGTATACACGTTTTGATATCTAGGACAAACTAAGATCAATTTACCAGTTTGATCAAAAATAGAGCAATTATGTGTACTAAAGGATATTTTAAAACCACTATCACATAGTTGACTGATAGATAGAAGATTATACTTGAGTCCAGTAACTAACTGAATGTTGGAAATGGTTATGTGGTTATTACCAACACATCCAACTCCAATTATTTTACCTTTATTGTTATCACCAAAAGTTACCTCACCAAAGTCTATAGCTTGCAGATTTCTTAATTTGGATTTGTCTCTAGTCATATGTCTTGAGCATCCACTATCAAGATACCATTTGCTTTTATTCATATCAGCTGCAAGACATACCTACAATATATGTGCTAATTTTACAAGTTGGTACCCTTTAAATTAAAGGGACCTTAGGGTGAGTTTTCCATTTTGTATGAGGAACATTTGAAGTTTCCTTCACAAAACTCGGCATAGGATATTCAATTTTAGTAGAAAAAAGAATTCTATGAGTAACTGGATTGTGAGAGGTATGATAATGTTGTTTATGAAATTCTCTTCTTGTGATGGTTGGTGTAGTATATGTTCCTTTGGGAACCCAAATTATTTTTCCTTTATAGTTTCCATTTCTAGCATTGCACATATAAAAGGAATGACCATTTCTGTTACAATAGGAGCATTTTGTGAAGGGAGATATATGACTTTCTTTTTTTTAATTTTAACATGATATAGTCCTTTATCTTTTGATTTACTTGTTTCTCCAGTATATCCTAAACCTTCTTTATTAAAGCTACATTTTTGTTGATTTAACATGACATCAAGATTTTCCTTTCCTTTTGTAAATTTATAAATTATAGTATTTAAATCGTCACATTCTTTGGTTAAGTTTTCAATTATGGAATTATGGTTTTCTATTTCTAATTTGAAACTTGAATTTTCATTTTTGATTTCTTCAATTACTGCTTGATCTTGTACTTGATTATCTTCATTGATTACAGCAAGTGTTGAATTTTTAATTTCAAGATTTTCAATTGAGATAGTAAGTGAGGAATTTTCTATTTCAAGATTTTTATTAATTTTCTTAAGTTGTTCTAATTCTTCTTTACTTTCTAGTTTATCTCATTTAAACTTTCGTTGGTAATGAAATTAGCATTTTTAATTTAAGACTTTTATTTATTTTTCTTAATCTTTCTAGCTCTTCTTTTAACAGTTCATTACTTTCGTATAAATGACTATAAGCTTCTTGTAATTCATAGTGTTCTTCATTTATATTTTCTAGTGTGTATGAAGAAAATGAGGTGCTAGGCAATTGGTGTTCAGAATTTACCTCAGATCTGCCATTATCTGCCATTAAGCAGAGATTTGCAATTTTTTCAATTTGCTCAGCAGTTTCTTCCTCGTCACGTAGATCCCATCCTTCTTCAGCTACAAGAACTTTGTTGTTGGCTAGTTTTGGACAGTCCTTCTTGAAGTGTCCATGCTACTTGCATTCGAAACATGTGTTTGAATTTTCATTTGGGTTGGTACTTCTAAAGTTGTTCTTACTTGCTTTGAAATTTCCTCCTTGCGTCTTTGGCTTGAAAAATTGTTTGCCTTTGAATTTGTTGAAGTTGTTGTTTGTCTTCATGAAGCCTTTGTCATATTTTCTTGCCTTGCTTTGAATTACTCTCCTGAGTTTTCTGGAAAGTAGAGCAACTTCATTGTTGTCTACTAAGGAGTTCTTCATTTAATTCTTCATCGTCACTTTCTTGATCCACCAGAATAGCTTTGAAGGCGATTCCTTTCTTTTTGAGATTTGTGTCTGATCCAGCTTTTTTGACGAACATATCGACTTCATGGGCATGAAGATTCCCAATGAGATTATCCATAAAATATCATGATCAAACTAAATTAAAATACAACAATTAAAAGGTATTTAAATTTAATTTAATTAAATTTAAATACCTTTTAATTAATTTAAATTAAAAGGTATTTTGAATCATGGTCAAACTAGTCATCTCTGTTATACAACAAATGATCATGTAGAAGAAGATACATCTCCTACACCTTCAGAATATCCTACTCAATCAGATTTTGAAACTCCCATTAATAATCAATTGGGATAATCTTGTTGAAGATTTCAATTCCAAGGCTAATAAAGAAAAGAGACATTCATTCCGTTCTAATCACCCAACTAATAAAGAATGAGATAAAGTCATAAATCGATGGAAAAGATTTATTAAAAATGAACAAATAAACATTACTTTTTACAATTGGTATGAAAAATATCATTGTAAATGTAATGTTATAACTAAATCACAGTGGACTAAAGAAGATAAGTCAAAAGTCTCGTCCAGTCATTCCCCACTTGAAACTGTTCTCTTATCCATTAAAAACACATTTGTTGTTGCCAGTCCTCTTAAAATTTCAGTTGGTAATAAGAATGAAAAGAAAATCATAGAGCAAAATAATTTTACAAATCAGTATCTAGCAACCATAGGTAAACAGCTAGATAAAATTGATGAAAAATTTGATGAAAATATTATTAAAAAACCAGATTCCAAATTAGAACAACCTCTGTTAAGCCTTCCTAAAAACAGAGTCGGACTAGGTCTACCTAACCAAGATAGTGAACTTACCCAAGTTATAGATAAATTATTTAAAAACTAAAAAGCTGTCGAACTAGCGAAGATTATTGTTGTCATTGATCAGATTGAATCTGACAATGAAAGTATTAGTTAATCAGATCAGTCTGACAATGTTCCTAATTTTAATGATCAGTTAAATAAATTAACCTTTAATAGCGCTAGTATAACAAAAAATTGATATTCTAAACCTACTCCTTCGGATCTACAATTCGAAGAGAGAAACCTAGATAAGCAATTTTCTGTTTCTTCAAATAAAATTTATGAATGGAATATTGATGGTTTTAGTGAACAAGAAATTCTGAACAAGTTAAACCATATGTCCATGGTAGCCAATAGCTATATTACTAAGTTCAACAATCTGACTCAATCAGATATTGTTGAATTAATAGCTAGTGGATTCACTGGTATTCTTAGATCTTGGTGGGAAAAACATCGTACTGAAGATACTAGATTATCAATTATTCATGCTGTCCAAATGGATGATGATGGCAACCCCATCTTTAATGAAGATGTTGGTGTTGGTCCGCCAGATGGATTCTTTGAATTCCTTAGCATAAGGAAGCCTTACAAAATATTTTTTCCGATGCCAAAAGGCATTAGGAGAGTCCGAACAAAGATTTTCATTTAAATAGTTTTTTAATCCTTCAATTTTTTCTTGAATCTTTTTATCTTCAAGCTTTTTTTCAACACACTCATATTTAATCTCTTCCTTTAAGAAGTTTAAATGGGTGATTTTACAGTTTAGTAAGTTTAGTGATTTAGAAATAGATTCATCTTGAATAAATCTCTGACTACTCTTTAGACTCATTTCTCTATCTTCTACCTCATCTATGTTCTAAGTAAACTGTAAGTCACTTTTATTTTCAAATTTGTTTGTAAATATTTCTTTTATCAGTAAAATTTATAAAGTTTATCTTTTAGTAACTGCTTACATTTATATGCGCCACTCTATTCTTTCTTCTTTTTCCTTTCCGCCCTCAATGGTATCAAAGCCAAGTTATTTGTTGTTTCTAGTTGCTGTTTGGGACCTTGATAATAAGTTAATCTTTCCTTCATTCAGAATTACATTTCTTTCATTATTCAGAAGTCACCTAAACTTACTGTAGTCCACTTTGTTCATGTGAGTTTAGCCCTTGTAAGTCTTAGGTGCGAGCAGTGTTGGGTCATAACAAGAGAACATAGGTATGTGCCTACTTAAGGTAAGAGGGTCTGTATAAATGAATAATGAGTAAGAATAAATTCTAAACTTAGATAAAGATGAATCGATTATTTAGATCTAACTCCTCAACTAGTCACCGATCAACTTTACCCTCTGTTCCAGACAAAGTGAATCAGGAAGAACACAATTATGAAAACATTAATCAAATTTTGAGTAATTGGAACATACCCAATGTTTCCCCTAAAGAAATTTATCAGTCAACCTTTTTAGATAATTTCAAAATTGATTATAATGTTAAAATTATTGAAAAGGTTTATGGAATTAATAAGGAATATGAAAATTGTAGTCTTTTATCTTCCGATGTTATTAAGAAACATAGGGAAAAGGGTTATAATTTTATTCATACTGGACTTATTCAAGTTGCAGTCAAACCGTTAAACATTAAAGGAATTAATTCAAGTATCTACCTCTATCTCAGAGATGCAAGATTTCTTAATTATTTCCCAAGTATCATTGGCATAATGGAATCAGGTCTGCATAATGGACTAATCCATTTCAATTGCTTTCCTGATTTCACATTAAGCCTAAGTGATCCTAACTTATTAAAAGCTTTAACCTTAAATATTAAAACAGCTGGAGAAATTACTCAAATAATTGAAGGTTCTCAAGCCTTAGCTTTAATTTATAGGATATATTATAAGACCGTGAAAATAAATTTAAATGTTCATGTTCTTAATAAAAGTCCTAAAGATCAAACTATTTTAATTCAAAGTTCTACCAGTGATGCTAATATTCAAATTCCAAGGACCATTCTTTGGAAAGAAATTACTTTACCTAGTCAATGGACCTTGCCTATTGAAATACCTCAGAAACCAGTTATTAACAATTTATTAGATGTAGAAAATATTAGGCAATTTTCTGACGGTACAGTTAAAATAAGTTTTGAACGTGCTAGAAGACCAATTATTATAAAAGATTTTACTAGTTCTTCAGCACCTTAAATTCATAGTCGAAGAGATACTGAAATACTAAGTAATACTTCTATTCAAGATATTAAATTAAAAGGTATTTTGAATCATGGTCAAACTAGTCATCCCTGTTATACAACAAATGATTATGTAGAAGAAGATACATCTCCTACACCTTTAGAATATCCTATTCAATCAGATTTTGAAACTCTCATTAATAATCAATTGAGAGTTATTAAAAAAGAATTTAAATTAGATTAGGATAATCTTGTTGAAGATTTCAATTCCAAGGCTAATAAAGAAAAGAGACATTCATTCCGTTCTAATCACCCAACTAATAAAGAACGAGATAAAGTCATAAATCGATGGAAAAGATTTATTAAAAATGAATAAATAAACATTACTTTTTACAATTGGTATGAAAAATATCATGGTAAATGTAATGTTATAACTAAATCACAGTGGACTAAAGAAGCCAAAAGTCTCGTCCAGTCATCCCCCACTTGAAACTGTTCTCTTATACATTAAAAACACATCTGTTGTAGTAACGAATAAATTCATCGAGTCGTGATTCTGGGGACAAAATCCTTTTAAGGAGGGAAGGATGTAACGATTAAGAAATTTTGTAATTAAATTTATATATTTATTGAATTAAATAAATATTTTAAATAATTTATTTATTGAGATAAATAAATGATGAAATTGTGGAGATAAATAATTGATGAAATTGTGGTGCAATAATTTAGTTAAGTACGTATGTTAACTAAATTAATGAATGATAATTTTATTTGAAGATTTGATTTAATGAAGTAATTAAATTAAATTAAGTGTTTGATATTTAAGAAAATAATTAGATAAATAAAATGATATTTTAGTTTAATTTAATAATTAAATTAAATGTGTAATAATTTCTTAAGTATAAAAATAATTATAATGGAAATTATAATTATAATTGTGAGAACATAAATTAATTAATAAAAGTGTGACAAGTGAAACTATATAATATAAATGTTATAAAAATAAATTAAAAGAGGGGGAAATTCTATGTATGTAACCAAACACGGCCTTATGGCCTTTGGCATAACATAACCGATAAGGCGTTTTTTTTTACCTGACGTACGTGGGGAGTCAGTTTATATCCTACGCGTATATTCCTAAGCTAAGTACAAATAGTTTGGAGAGGAAAAGAAAGCAAAGTGTTAGAGAGAATTGAGAGAAGAGGGAAAATTGTTAAGATTGTGGGTTTTTGCTGTGGAAAGGGAAAGAATTGAAGCCACTCTCTATCATTTTCTTCAATAATCAAGGTATAATTGCTCCTAATATTCTATGTTTTGGTTTCTCAATGATTATTCACTATGAATTGAAAGTCACGTTGGATTGATGTATATGTGTATGTATGGTTTGTAGAATCTGTTAATCATCAAATATAAGTAAGTTTTAGTAATTAAATTCATAGAAATTGGGTTGAAAGAAGAAAATTAAGGTAACAGTGTTATATATATGAAAATGGATTGTTTGAGTCAAAAAATTTCATGTTCAATCTTTGATATAATCAGTAAATTAATTGTAGATTGCATTAGTATATCAAGAAACGAAAACAACGCAACTAAAATGGTGTAATTTGGTTAAGAAACAAGGATTTGGCGATGGAATTCGCTAAATGTGTTGAAAATGGAGAAAACAATAAAAACATGGTTTAAATCCTTATAAATTTGGGTGTTTTGGTGATTAAAGCGTTATGTCTATGCCTAGAGTTGTTGTAGTAAACTTATAACTTTTGGGTTTGGTGAATTGCTGTAGAAATTAGAAAATTGGATATTTGAATTGTAACGAGGGAGTCAAGGCTGCGGCTTTTTGTGACGCCTCAATCCCAGGTCCTCTCGACCCGGTTGCCGTCATCACGATAAAATACAAACATCCACCTCTAAACAACATACAATTACTAAAATGCGAAATATAATAAATGTACGTCGTTCATTCAAAAGGTGTTACTAGTCCCAAGATACGATAACCTTAATATCATCTTACACATATACCCTAAAATAACATTAGGGTTCATATTACATAATTGTAATTTAAAACTAGACATAAGGTAAAGTCTGTTCCTTGCCACTATTCTACATCTTTCCTTTACCCTTGTCCTTCCCTGAGGACTCGGGCTTAGCTGCAATATAATTCATGATAAAGCAAGGATGAGAAACAAGATTGCCCAACAAGTTTAAATACAAATGTGACGCCCCCAAAATAGGTATACAACACCCATTTTGAGTCGCCAAAATACATGGTATAGAAAGCAAACTACAACTTTGATAATACAGATGTCGTGTAGAATACGACAATACAACTGTGAGTTCGAATACAAATATTGTCTTCTAGACAATGTATACACCCAAATAAGTCCTCATTAATTATTCATACACTATTTTATAGAAATAGTGAGGACATCTAAAAGATCTTCCTAGCACCATCACTCCATACCCCGACTCGATCCTGCTATGTTCTCACTTCCTGAGAAGAAAAATGGCACAAAAAGGAAAAGGGTGAGCTCAACTAGCCCAGTAAAGAATATTATGACTAAGATAATATACAACAAATTATCGTTAGTCTTCAACAGGGAAAAAATCTAATAGAATACAATAGACAACAAGTTTTAGATCAACAAATGCAGCGGAAACAACAATCCATTAGAAGAGTCACGTAGAGAAAGAATTCTACTGTCTTCTAAGGTTTAAAAGTCCATCATCAATAGTTTATCCCTGTAATAACAATCAATATACATCTTTAATCATCTTTGCACTCAAAGGCCAAAGATATTCATTTTATATCACCAGTTGGTCATGTTCATCTCAACACTGCTCATCTTTTGCACTCTGAGAGCCAAAGATATTCATCGATTAATCGTTCATCTTTGCTACAGGTGCCAAAGATATTCATTTATATCACCATTTAGGGTAAGGATGATGAAAAACATTTTTAAAGAAAGCGAATCCGATGAAACAAAATGACAAGGATTAAGGATTAAGGATTAAGTACTTTGTTTTACCCATGTCCAAAAATACTTGAAAATAATCATATTGGTGTAAAATTCAAGAATGATCAAAACATGGATACAATCAAACCTAGTATCCGAGAATAGATATTTTGGACAAAAAGAAAAAAATTTATTTTTCTATGAATAGTCTTTGTATTAAGTGAATAATGTCGTATCGTGAATAGTCTTGAAGTATCACGTGAATAGTAAACCTCGACACAACAAGTTCCAAATTTGATAAAAAGTTCACCAATACTTGGCATAATGATATTGAAGAAAAATATCATTTAAGAAGAAAATAATACCCACTTACCTCAAAATAACCGTATTACATTTGAATTTCGGTATAGTCTTGTGTGAAACCCGCATAGTATAGCAACACTCAAAGTATACTCACAAGAATACACTCGATAATTTAGAGAGAAAAGAGAGAAAACTTAGTTTACGGTGTGATTTTCAATTCTAACTTAGCCCTCTATTTATAGGAAAATGTTAGAGCATGAAAGGAGACTAAATTAATAAAATATATTATTATTTACCAAATATTCAAGCCCACCACCAAGGAATCTGATTTTAGCCACCAACCACATGTTAAAGATGCTCACCAACCTTTGAAAAACGTTTTTCTTGAAAATAATAATTAAAATTTCCAAAATCAATTATTTGAACTCAAAACATCAATAATTCACAATAAATATCCCTTTTATCGGAAAATTCAAATCTCATGACTTTCCATGGGAAATTCCATTTCTACAACTTTCCGTAAGAAAGTTTTTCCAAATTCAAACAAAAATTGACCAAAAATCACAAGCAGGCGATTTTATAGTCTATAATCAATTTTCGGTCAAGAATTGTGTCCACCGACACACAAAACATATGTTAAACATTTAATGCCACAAAATACTCTACCTCCTCATATACTCATATATCCCACATTCATTATAAAAATATCACCGTTAATATATTATTAAAATAATATATTTAAATGAATTATTTTATCAGAAAAAGATAAAATATTAATTTTCAACAATTGTCACATTAAAATTTTCTCCATCTATATCCACATAAAATAAATATTTTCTTTATCATAATAATCAATAATTAATTATTTTAAAAATAATATTCTGAGAATCACAATCTTGTGAACCGGTAGTTCCCAGGAAAGAGGGGCTTTCGATAAGAATTTCTCCTTCTTGGCGCATTATTAGGTGACCAAACCTCTCCTTAGAGCAGAACTTTCTAGACATTGCCAATAATGTTATCTAATAATATTATTCAAATAATATGAATTATTGATTTGATAATGGAAAATCTTGTAATGACAATTATTGAAACAACAAATATACAAAATATCAACGCAACAATTATTGAATCAATAAAATATAATATTGAGCAAGAACTCTTTGTAACAATTATTGAGTAGTGCCTTCTTACGTAAGGATCAATAATTCAATAATCTTTGTGCAATCTGGTATCTTCTCTTCTTGCAACCACGCGTATTCTTGTATTTTAACCACCGAGTAACCCAACAATTATTAACGGTAACAATTTACGTCGTTATTTATAAAACTCAATCTTTGTCGTTTTCTTTCATCCAACCGTTTTTTCCGTTATAGGGCCCACTAATGATCAAGGCTTGCCGTCGTGAGATTCCCAAACAAAAGAATATTCCACGACCAAACGAATATTCCCAAACAATAATGAATATTTTATAACCACTTGCTTATTTTGTAAACTTTGCACATTTCACCCATAACCAAAGAATTATATCAAATTAACCCTTATTAATTTAGAATAATGAATAAAGGAAAATTCAATTTTATTTATAATAAGTTGGGGTCTTACAACCTCCCTCCTTATGAAATTTAGATCCTCAAAATTGGCGTCGTATACGGTATATCGAAAAGGTGAGGGTACCTCGCTTTCATCTCCGATTCCAACTCCCATGTCATTTCCTCAATTGCATGGTTTCTCCACAAAACCTTAACTTGTGGTATAACCTTCGTCGTAAGACATGCTCTTTCTATCCAAAATCTCAACAGTATCTCCTCGTATGTTAAATCTTGACTATATCTCGTCTGCGTTCTAATGCAACAATGTGGTTCGGGTCTTTCACATATTTACGAAGCATAGATATGTGGAATACATTGTGAACACGAGACATACTTGGAGAATAACGCGAGTCTATAGGCTACGTTTCTTATTGGTCAAGAATCTCAAATGGACCAACAAACCTTGGATTGAGCTTTCCTCTTTTCCCAAATCTTGTAACTCCTTTCCATGGAGCAATACGTAACAATACATGATCTCTAATATTAAACTCCACGTCCTTTCTATGAAGATCAAGATAACTCTTTTGTCGATCTTGTGAAGTTTGAATCGTTGTCGAATCATTTGGATCTTTTACGTATCATGCGTATCTAATTTTGGTCCCAACAATGTTTGCTTCTCCCACCTCGTCCAAAGATCTTTGAGAGCGACATTTTAAATCTATACAATGCCTCAAATGGAGCCATGCCTATACTTGCTTGATAAGCTGTTGTTGTAGGAGAATTCCACCGTTGGTAGGCACTTATCCCAACTTCCTTTGAAATCTAGGACACGAGTCTTAATAGATCTTCAAGGGTTTGAATAGTCCTCTCGATTGTCCGTCTGGTTTGAGGATGGTATCTTTGAATCAATCGTAAATCCGTGCCCATAGCTTTACGCAAGCTAACCCAAAATCTTGAAGTGAATCTTGGGTCACGATTCAAACTATGGATCTTGGCATGCCATGCAATCGTCTAATCTCATACACGTCATACGACGCAAGGCGTTCAAGGGATAAGTCTCGTGTATCGATAAAATAATGGACTTGGTTAATCTATCAACAATAACCCAAATTGCATCTACGCCTTGAGAAACTTTGGGAAGACACATAACAAAATCCATAGTAATGTGTTCCCATTTCCATTAGGAATCTCAAGTGGTTGCAATGGACCTTTTGGCACTTGATGCTCCGCCTTTACACATTGACATGTTAAACATCTTGAGATAAACTCCGCAATCTCTCTTTCATATTGTTCCACCAAAATGTATATCGAATATCATGATACATTTTGGTACTCCTGAGATGGATTGCAAACGGGGTGTTGTGTGCCTCCATCATGATTTTATGCTTTAGGTCGAGAATGCGTTAGAACGCAAAGTCTAGAATTGACTCAAGTATTCCTTCCTCATCAATTCTTGCTTCCTAATAGCTCCTTCTTGCACTTTCTTCTTCATACGCATCACCCTGTGTCCGTAGTAGCTTGAGCGACTTTAACTTTATCGATTAAAGTCGGTTCTACTTGTATATTCTCCATCATTATGTGGGTCCACAGAGTCTTTAATTCTACCTCCATCCTTTGCAAGTCATACAAAATGGGCCTTTAATTTGACAATATCGCACTCAGTACTTGCATATGATCTTCTACTTAATCGTCACCTCTACGTTCGATTTTCGAGGATGATATTGAATAGTGTGATCGTAATCTTTTAACAGCTCCACCAAGCGTCGTTGCCGCATGTTGAGTTCTTTTGGGTGAAGAAATATTTGAGGCTTTTATGATCCGTATAAATCTCTACTTTCTCCCCGTGCAAGTAGTGTCTCCATATCTTCAACGCATGAACATTTACTACGCTGACTCCGGATCATGAGTAGGATAATTCCTCTCATATTCTTTGAGTTGTCGTGAGGCATAGGCTATGACTTTCCCATGTTGCATGAGAACACATCCTAACCCCTTGCGGAAGCATCGGCCAGAGATAACAAATCCATCCGAACCGGATGGTATTGTCGAAACAGTCTTGAAATGAGTCTCTCTTGAGCTCTTGGAAGCTCTTCTCGCATTCCTCGCTCCATAAAATTTTGCATCCTTCCGTCAAATTGAGTTAGCAGATGGCGATTCGAAAATCCTTCCACGAATCTCCGATAATAACCGGCTAAGCCCGAAAGTCACGTCTTGGTCCACCGACTTGGTTGCTCCCAACTTTGTATTGCTTCAATCTTCGCCGGGTCACAGAGATACTCCTTGTTTTGACACCACGTGCCCAAGGAATGCTACTTCCTCAAGCCGAACTTCGCATTTCTTGACTTGGCATAAAGCTTGTGTTCACGAAGTCTTTGTAGTACCGACTTCAAATGGTGCTCATGATCTTCACGATTTTTGGAATAGATGAGGATGTCATCAATAAAGACAACAACGAATGATCCAAATATTCCTTAAATACACGGTTCATCATATCCATGAAAGCGGCGGGGCATTAGTCAATCCAAAGACATGACCAAGAATTCATAATGCCGTGTGTCGAGTCACTGAATGCCGTCTTTGGAATATCCTCGGTTTTAATCTTGGTGATGATATCGAGCGAAGATCGATCTTTGAAAAGAATTGCGCTCCTTATGGCGGGTCGAACAGTCATCAATGCGAGGTAGCGGATACTATTCTTGATGGTGACATGGTTCAATTCTCGATAGTCAATACAAAGTCGTATACTCCGTCTTTCTTCTTTACAAATAAAACAGGGAGCACCCCAGGAGGCGTACTTGGGACGAATGAAACCGATGTCTAATAACTCCTGTAGTTGGACTTTTAACTCCACGAAGTTCAATAGGAGCCATTCGATATGGGGTTTTAGAAATGGGCTTTGTGCGGTTCAAGGTCAATAAAGAATTCAACATCACGTTACGGGGTAGGCCAAGGGAGCTCTTGAGAAATACATCGAGAATTCTCTAACCACGAAATATTATTCAAATCGACTTGTCTTTATTCAAATCCATAACATGGGCTAAGAAAGCTTGACATCCGTTTTTCAATAAACGAATAGCTTTGTGGCTTGATATGACGTGGTGATTTTAGTGGTTTAGTGGTTTGAATTAAGTATGATGAGTTGGTTAGGAATATGAAAACTAACAACCTTACAAAAACAATCAATTTTGGCATGATGAGTGGTTAACCAATCAATTCCTAAAATCACATCAAAAGCAAGTATCTTTAAAGAGATAAGATCAACGAGTAATGTGATAGTGCCAACTTGGATCATGCAAGATTTATAAACCGTAGATGTAACGAAGGTTTCACCCAACGGAGTTTCAACGATAAATCAAAATCTAATTTCTCCTGGTCAAGTTTAAGCGTTGAGCACAAGCGGAGAGATAAAAGAATGGGTAAACCCGGTATCTAGTAAGGTATAAACTTCGCAAGAATTCAAGATTAGCTTACCGTGATCACCTCGTTCGGGTTCCTCACGTTTTGGCGATCCGACGAAAAAAAGCTCTTCCAGAACAATGATTTTTCGACTTATCCGGAATGACCCTTGGAATCACCACTCCATCGGCTGAACTTGGTTTCGCTATAGTACAATCTCGGCGATGTGGCCTTCCTTTCCACAGGTTGTAACATACCTTGGATTGTTGTGGGCGGTTTGGTGATATGTCCTCCTTCCCGCATTTGTAACATCTAATCAAGGCGGTCGTTCTCCTCCCTAGCATTTGTTATTGGTCTTTGGTCTTCTTTGTTGATGTCTTCCCGTCATTGTTGAATCTTCTCTTTACGAAATTTCCACTTGAGTCACCTCTCCTATTATCATGTCCACGATTACCACCCAGTGGTTACCGCCTTTGTCCGTATTCTTTCCTCCTCGCTGGTTATCATCGTTCTGATGACTACCCTGATTGTGGTCCCTCGATTGAGTATACTCACTATCTCGCTCTAATAACTGAGCCCTGTTGACAACATCTGAATATAGAGAAAATTTATGAGAGATAAGGTATTGACGAATCTACGGTTTTAGACCTCTCTAAACATATGCATCATTAGTTCCTCATTCTCCACCAAATGAGGTGCAAACACGGATAATTCTGCGAACCTTGCCTCGTCTTCTGAGACACCGCGTCATGTTTGTTACGCTTCGAGTCTAATAAACTCAACCTCCTTCATATAGCGAATACTTTACGGAAAGTACTTGTCATTGAACAGCTCTGAAATCTTTCCCAAGACATGTTAAGTGCATCCATTTGGATGCGCTTCACGATTCCCACCAATGTCTGCCTTCACCACGAAACATAAAGGTGGCAAATGGAACCTTCACATTCCTCAAGTGCACCCCAAGACATCGAATATCTTGGTAATTTGCTTGACCCACGTTTACGCCTTGATCGGATCCGGCTTTCCATGGAAATCTGGTGGTCCCAACTCTTTGAATTGTTTGGTAGTGACAAACCTTGCGTTACTATCATTTCCTCCGTATTTTGTACACGAGTCTCCTCATGCGATTTTGCATGAATCGCAAAAAGCTTCAAACATCCTGTCGTTCATCATTTGCTTAGTGGCGTTGTTCACGGGGAGGAACATTGCCGACTGTTGAACGTTCTCCTCGTTGGTGAATACTGGCGTCTCCACGGTCTCATAAACTCCATTGTTAACGTTCTCGTGACCATTCTTAAATCTTGCCATAAAACAAGGGTTAATTAAACAAATTAACATATCACATAATATCTTATATTATGACCGACCAACAAATAAGCTTAGGTAGGACACACTAGCGAAGGATTTACTCGTCTCTCCCTCCTAGTTCTATTCCCGATCTCCTTGAGAGATTATATCCCTAAGCTCGATACCAACCGTGGCGCCCAAATAGGTATATACACACCCATTACGAGTCGCCAAAATACATGGTATAAAAGCAAACTACAACTTTGACAATCACGGATGTCGTGTAGAATACGACAATCAATTTGTGAGTTCGAATACAAATATTGTCTTCTAGACAATGTATACACCCAAATAAGTCCTCATTAATTATTCATACACTATTTTATAGAAATAGTGAGGACAACTAAAACATCTTCCTAGCACCATCACTCCATACCCCATACTAGATCCTGCTATGTTCTCACCTTCCTCGAAAGAAAATGGAACAAAAAGGAAAAGGGTGAGCTCAACTAGCCCGATAAAGAATATTATGACTAAGATAATATACAACAAATTATCGTTAGTCTTCAACGGGAAAAAATCTAACGAATACAATAGACAACAAGTTTTAGATCAACAAATGCACGGAGAAACAACAATCCATTAGAAGAGTCAATGTGAGAAAAAATCTCTGTCTTCAAGGTTTAAAAGTCCATCATCAATAGTTTATCCTGTAATAACAATCAATATACATCTTTAATCATCTTTGCACTTTCTGGATCAAATATATTCATTTGTATCACCAGTTGGTCATGTTCATCTCAACACTGTTCATCTTTTACTTTCTGAAAAAGATATTCATCGATTAATCGTTCATCTTTTGCACTTCTGAATAAAAGATATTCATTTATATCACCATTTAGGATTTGAGGATGATGAAAAACATTTTTAAAGAAAGCGAATCCGGTGAAACAAAATGACAAGGATTAAGGATTAAGGATTAGAGTACTTTGTTTTACCCATGTCCAAAAATACTTGAAAATAATCATATTGGTGTAAAATTCAAGAATGATCAAAACATGGATCTGATCAAACCCAAAGATCCGAATAGATATTTTGGACAAAAAGAAAAATTTTTATTTTTGATTGAATAGTGTAAATATTCGTGAATAGTGTAAATATCGTGAATAATAGTCAGTATACGTGAATAGTAACCCACAGAACACAACAAGTTCCAAATTTGATAAAAAAGTTCACCAATACTTGGCATAATGATATTGAAGAAAAATATCATTTAAGAAGAAAATAATACCCTTACCTCAAAATAACCGCAATCTTACATTGAATTTCGGTATAGTCTTGTGAAACTTCTTATAGTATAGCAACACTCAAAGTATACTCACAAGAATACACTCGATAATTTAGAGAGAGAAAGAGAGAAAACTTAGTTTCTGGTGTGATTTTCAATTCTAACTTAGCCCTCTATTTATAGGAAAATGTTAGAGCGCCAAAGGAGACTAAATTAATAAAATATATTATTATTTACCAAATATTCAAGCCCACCACCAAGGAATCTGATTTTAGCCACCAACCACATGTTAAAGATGCTCACCAACCTTTGAAAAACGTTTTCTTGAAAATAATAATTAAAATTTCCAAAATCAATTATTTGAACTCAAAACATCAATAATTCACAATAAATATCCCTTTTATCGGAAAATTCAAATCTATTGATTTTCCATGGGAAATTCCATTCTCTACAACTTTGCGAGAAGAAAGTTTTCTAAATTCCAAATGAAATTGACCAAAAATTCACAAGCAGTGATTTTATAGTCATAATCAATTTTAGGTCGAGAATTGTGTCCATGAACACACAAAACATATATTAAACATTTAATGCCACAAAATACTCTACCTCATATACTCATATATCCCACATTCATTATAAAATATCACCAGTTAATATATTATTAAAATAATATATTTAAATGAATTATTTTATTAAAAAAGATAAAATATTAATTTTCAACAATTGTCACATTAAAAATTTTCTCCATCTATATCCACATAAAATAAATATTTTCTTTATCATAATAATCAATAATTAATTATTTTAAAATAATATTACAGAATCACAAGATCTTGTGACACCAGGTAGTTCCAGGAAGAGAGGGCTTTCCAATAAGAATTTCTCTTCTTGGCGGCAAGAATTAGGTGACCAAACCTCTCCTTGAATGAACTTTCTAGACATTGCCAATAATGTTATCGATAATATTATTCAAATAATATGAATTATTGATTTGATAATGGAAAATCTTGTGTAATGACAATTATTGAAACAACAAATGATACAAAAATATCAACGCAAGAATTATTGAATCAATAAAATATAATATTGAGCGAAGACTCTCATAACAATTATTGAGTAGTGCCTTCTTACGTAAGGATCAATAATTCAATAATCTTTGTAATACTGGTAATACTTGCAACTGCAAGCGTATTACTTATATTTTAACCACCGGGTTACCCAACAAAGTGTTAATTCAGGTAATAATTTACGTCGTTATTTATAAAACTCAATCTTTGTCGTTTTCTTTCATCCAACCGTTTTTTTCCGTTATGGGCCCACCAATGATCGCTGGCGTCAATGCGGAGATTCCGACAAAAAGAATATTCCACGACCAAACGAATATTCCCAACAATAATGAATATTTTATAACCACTTCTTTATTTTGTAAACTTTGCACATTTCACCCATAACCAAAGAATTATATCAAATTAACCCTTATTAATTTAGAATAATGAATAAAGGAAAATTCAATTTTATTTATAATAAGTTGGGGTCTTACAACAACTATAAGGATATATCATGAGGAATGGAAAAATGAATGACAATGAATTCAACAATATGAATATCTGAAGGATTCAAAAATATGAATATCGCAAGCAAAGATAATGATTGCTTTTAGAATAACTGCTAGTCAAATAGACTTTGAACTATAACACTCCAATGGAATCAATAGCTAATTGACCCTTTGGTTATCAAGGCTCTGACGTATCAAGTACTTGAGGGATCACCTCACGTACTACTATGTATATGCATAACATTTAAATCTGCTTTGTGTATCTTATATTAGATACCTGGGGTACTCCCCTATCATAGAAGGGGTGTTCTTTCAGTCTAAGAATCCTTACCATCAATTGGTTTGGATAGCTTTTATAAAACTTCATACGCTTGTCTGACCGAACAAAGGTTCAGACTATATCTCACATAGTTCAAGAATTATTTGAACTTTAAATGATGTACAAATCCAAGACTGTACGAACTCAAGTGCACTAAGTGCGAATATCAATAATATCAATGTGGAATAATTGTAAGGTAATTAGGCCACTTAATAGCATGCTTGGAAATAAGATTCAAGCTTAAATGAATAATTTTTAATTCAACAATAACCTACTCAATACAATATGAGAAGGATAAGAAACTTTCACAACAAACAAAGTTGTGTAAGTTAGGAAACTTGCAACACAATAAAAATAGTGTTCAAATACTTGCTCAAGTAAAAGAGTAAGAATTCAGGAAACATGCATTCAACATACGAATCATATGAAATTTAAGAACTTGCACAAAATCCAAAGTTTGTGTAAGTTAGGAAACTTGCTAAATAATAATTGGAGTAAGTTTAGGAAACTTGCCTGTTTGCTCAGCTACAATATAATACTAGCTTTAACTAACTCGCGTTGAAATGACCTAACATTATCAAGTCGATCATTTCAATTAGTACGTGTAAACTAATATGCGTTTACACTTACAACAATCAAGTCTTCACATAACATGCTTCTTAACACATTGCGTGGCACATTGGTCACATATTACAAGATAAAGTAATCATATAAGCATGTCTTGAAACTTCAAACCAAAAACAGAATCTTGGCAAGAATGCAGGACGGCGCAGTTGCGCCTGGTCTAGGCTTAGGGACGGCACAACTACGTTGTCCCTTGGCCAGACCAAGGTTTGAGCTTTGCATCCTGCTTTCAGTCCAACTCTTAATCATACCAATAACTTATACTTTAACATATATATATGCTAGAGGTTCTCACATATAACACATGTGTGACACCCCCAAAATAGGTATACATCACCCATTCTGAGTTGTCAATACACGGTACATAAACAACTACAACTTTATTATTACAACAGTAAAACTGTGAGTTTAAATACAGATATTGCCATCTAAACAATATCCACATACAAATAAATCTCCATCATAATTATTGATACATTATTTACAAAAATGGTGAGGACTACTAAACAACTCTCTAAAACCATCATTCCATACCCCGACTCGTACTCGCTACATTCTCGCCTCCCGAGAAAAAAATGGAACAAAAGGAAAAGGGTGAGCTCAACTAGCCCAAGAAAGAATATTATGACTATGATAATATACAACAAATTATCGTTAGTCTTCAACAGGAAAAATTTAATAGAATACAATAGACAACAAGTTTTAAATCAATACTCGCAATGAAAATATTAATTCATAGAAGAGTTACGTAGAGGATGAAATCTACTAATATCTATGAATTTAACGATCCATCATCAATATTTTATCCCTCGTAACATCAATCAATATATATCTAGAATCATATATTCATCCTTGCACTACTGAGCCGAGGACATTCACCAGTTGGTCATGTTCATCTAAACACCTGTTCATCTTTGCACTACGGGCCAAAGATATTCATCAGAAATCATTCATCTTTGCACTACAGGCCAAAGATATTCATCAGAAATCAATCATCTTTGCATTACAGGCCAAAGATATTCAATAATATCATCATTTAAGATTGAGGATGATGAAAAATATATTTTTTTAAAGAAATGAATCTAGTGAAATAAAATGACAAGGATTAAGGATTCGTACTTTGTTTTATCCACGTCTAAAAATACCTCAAAAATAATCATAGTGGTGTAAAATTCAAGAATGATCAAAACATGGATACAATCAAAACTAGTATCCACAATAGATATTTTGGACGAAAAGGAAAATTTTCATTTTTTGATGAATAGTGCCGTATTCGTGAATAGTACCGTATACGTGAATAGTGCCGTATACGTAAATAGTAACTCCGACACCAAAAGTTCCAAATTTGATAAAACTTGATCAATATTTCAAATAATGATATTGAATAAATAATATCATTACTGAGAAAAAAAATAATATCCTTACCTCGGAAAGACAAGTGCTTAACTAGAATATCGGATATAAAGTATAACTTGAACTTTCACCGTATAGCAATACTCAAAGTATACTCAAAATACTCACAAGAATACGCTTTCGATAATATAGAGAGAAAACTTGAGTTACGTGTAATTTTCAATTCTAACCTAAGCACCTATTTATAGAAATTGCTTAGAACACCAAAGCGAAAAATTTAATATAATAATATATTTATAAAAACTTTTCTACGCCATCCTTTGGGAATCAAATTAGCCACCTAGCATGTGATTAATGAGGCTCACAACATATAAAAAATGTTTTGTTATTTTAAACAATTAAAACTTCCAAAAATCAATTATTTGAACTTATTTTCACGAAGCCTTTGTAGTACCAACTTCAAATGGTGCTCATGATCTTCACGACTTTTGGAATATATGAGGATGTCATCAATAAAGACAACAACGAACCGATCCAAATATTCCTTGAATACTTTCAACATCATATCCATGAAAGCCATAGGCATTAGTCAATCCAAAAGACATGACTAGGAATTCATAATGCCCGTCATTAGAGTTATAAAGGCGATCTTTGGAATATCCTCGATTCTAATCTTCAAATGATGATATCCGAATCGAAGATCGATTTTTGAAAAGAATTGTGCTCCTTGCAGAATTGGTCAAACAAGTCATCAATACGAGGTAGAGGATACCTATTCTTGATAGTGACATGGTTCAATTCCCGATAGTCAATACAAAGTCGCATACTCCGCTTCTTTCTTCTTTCTGAATAAAAGCAGGAGCACCCCAAGGAGATGTACTTGGGGCCAATGAAACCGATGTCCAACAACTCCCCGTAGTTGGACCTTTAACTCCGATGTTCAATAGGAGCCATTCGATATGGGGTTTTAGAAATGGGCTTTGTACCGTGTTCAAGGTCAATAAAGAATTCAACTTCACGTTACGGGGTAGATCGGAAGTTCTTCAGAAATACGTCGATCAATAACAATGGGAATATTATTCAAATTTGACGTGTCTTTATTCAAATCCATAACATGGGCTAAGAAAGCTTAACATCCGCTTTTTAATAAACGAATAGCTTTATGATTAGATATGACGATGATTGATTTTAATGGTTTAGTTGCTTGAATTAAATAAAAAGTTGTTTAGGAATATGAAAGCTAACAACCTTACGAAAATAATCAATTTTGGCATGATGAGTAGTTAACCAATCAATCCCTAAAATCACATCAAAAGCAAATATCTTTAAAGAGATAAGGTCAATGGTGGGTGATGGTGCCAACTTGAATCAAACAAGATTTATAAACGATGGATGTGATGAAAGTTTCTCCTAATGGAGTTTCCGCAGATAGGTCAAAAGTCTAATTTCTCCCGAGTCAAGTTTAAACGTTGAGCACAAGCAGGAGAGATAAATGAATGGGTAGCACCGATTCTAGTAAAGTATAAACTTCACAAGAATTTATAAATAGCTTACCCACATCACCTCGTTTGGGTTCCTTGCATTTTGACCAGTCCACAACAAACGCTCTTCCAGAACCAGTTGACTTTGACTTTTACTCGGGCGATCTTTTGAGTCACCGTCTCCCCATCGAACTAGGTTTCGCTACCATGCAATCTCGAAGCGATATGTCCTTCCTTTTCACAATTATAGCATACCGAACTGTTGTGGGCGCTTTGGGCGATATGTCCCTCTTCCCAGCATTTATAGCATATATAATGAGTGGTCGTTCTCCTCTCCTTGGAACCAGATTCTTCTTTGGCATTATCGCGTCTTCACATGGTCGTTGTTGAATCTACTCTTTTTAAAATCTCCTCCCACTCGCTTTTCTTCTATTTTCATGGCCATGATTACCACCGAGTGGTTACCATTTTTATCCATCTTTTTCTTTCTCCACCGGTTATTGTTGTTTTGTTGATTGCTATCTCCTAGATGATCCTCGATTGTAATACCTCAGTTAGCAGTATTCGTTATCTCGCTTCTAACAATTGAGCCTCATTAACAACATCCTGAATAGAGAGAAAATTTATGAGAGATTAGATCTTGACGTATCTGGGGTTTCAAACCTCTCGTAAACATTCGCGTCATCGTTCCTCATTTTCCACCAAATGAGGTGCAAAACTGGATAACTCGCAAACTTCGCCTCGTCTTCGAGACACCGTCATGTTATTCTTGCTCCAGTCTAATAAACTCTACTTCCTTCATATGACGAACACTTTCGGGAAAGTATTTGTCATTAAATAGTTTCAAATGTCTCCCAAGACATCATTGGTCTTGTATGGATGGAGTACTTCACGCACTCCCACGGTGAGTCCGCTTCGCCACGGAACATAAAGGTGGCGAATGGAACCTTCTTCTCTGTGCATCCCAAGACATCGAATATCTTGGTAATTTGCTTGACCCATGTTTCTGCCTTATCGGAACCGGCTTTCCCTTAAATTCCGTGGTGCCAAATCTTTTAAACCCTTGTGGTTGTGACAACCCGTGAATTGCTATCATTTCCTCCTATGTTTTGAACACGAGTCTCCCTCGTCTGATTTTGCATGAACTGCAAAAAGCTTCTAAACATTGCGTCGTTCATCGTCTGATCAGTGGTGTTGTTCACAGGAGGAACATTGCCAGCCTGTTGCACGTTCTCCTCGTTGGTGAGTACAGGCGTCTCCACGGTCTCATTTCCATTGTTAATATTCTCAGTCGACATTCTCAAATACTGTCATAAAACAAGGGTTAATTAAGGAAATCAATATATCACATAATATCCCTATATACTGACCAACTATCAAATAAGCTTAGGTAGGACACACTAGCGAAGGATTTACTCGTCTCTCCCCTCCTAGTTCTATTCCCCGATCTCCGCCAGAGATCATATCCCTAAGCTCTGATACCAACTGTGACACCCCCAAAATAGGTATACATCACCCATTCTGAGTTGTCAATACACTTGCATGTAAACAAACTACAACTTTATTATTACAACAAAGAAATCCTGTAGTTTAAATACGATATTGCCATCTAAACAATATCCACATACAAATAAATCCTCATCATAATTATTGATACATTATTTTACAAAATGGTGAGGACTACTAAACAACTCTCTAAAACCATCATTCCATACCCCAACTCGTACTTTCGCTATATTCTCGCCTCCCCGAGAAGAAAATGGAACAAAAGGAAAAGGGTGAGCTCAACTAGCCCAATAAAAGAATATTATGACTAAGATAATATACAACAAATTATCGTTAGTCTTCAACAGGAAAAATTTAATAGAATACAATAGACAACAAGTTTTAAATCAATACTCATGCAATGAAAATATTAATTCATAGAAGAGTTACGTAGAGGATGAAATCTACTAATATCTATGAATTTAACAAATTCATCATCAATATTTTTATCCATGTAACATCAATCAATATATATCCGAATCATATATTCATCTTTTGCACTACGAAAGCGAAGGACATTCACCAAATGGTCATGTTCATCTAAACACTGCTCATCTTTTGCACTTTCGGGCCAAAGATATTCATCGAAATCATTCATCTTTGCACTACAGCCAAAGATATTCATCGAATCAATCATCTTTTGCACTGCAGTGCCAAAGATATTCAATAATATCATCATTTAAGACCGAGGATGATGAAAATATTTTTTTTAAAGAAACGAATCCAAAGAAATAAAATGACAAGGATTAAGGATTCGTACTTTGTTTTATCCACGTCTAAAAATACCTCAAAAATAATCATAGTGGTGTAAAATTCAAGAATGATCAAAACATGGATACAATCAAAACTAGTATCCACAATAGATATTTTGAACGAAAAGGAAAATTTTCATTTTTCGATGAATAGTGCATATTAAATGAATAAATGCAAGTATCGTGAATAATTAGTCGTATATCGTAAATAGTAACTCGACACCAAAAGTTCCAAATTTGATAAAAACTTCAAATCAATATTTGACATAATGATATTGAATAAATAATATCATTACGAAAAAAAATATCCCTTACCTCGGAAAGATGATGTCTTTAATCGGAATACTTGGATATAGGCTATAACTTGAACTTTCACCGTATAGCAATACTCAAAGTATACTCAAAATACTCACAAGAATATGCTCGATAATATAGAGAGAGAAAACTTCAGTTTCTGGTGTGATTTTCAATTCTAACCTAAGCACCTATTTATAGGAAATTGCATAGAACACCAAAGCAGAAAATTTAATATAATAATATATTTATAAAAAATTTTCTATGCCATCCTTTGGGAATCTGAAATTAGCCACCTAGCATGTGATTAATGAGGCTCACAACATATAAAAAATGTTTTTTTTATTTTAAACAATTAAAACTTCCAAAAATCAATTATTTCGGAACTCCGGAACTTCAATAATTCACAATAAATAGCCATTTTGTCAGAAAATTCGAATCTCATTTGTTTTTATAGGAAATTCAATTCTCTACAACTTTGCAGAAGAAAGTTTTTTCAAATTCCAAACAAAAATTGACCGAAATCCACAAACCAGGCGATTTTACAAAGTTATAATCAAATTTCGTCAATAAATGGGATCCAATGAGCATGTTTAACATGTTTTAAACATTTATTGCAACAAAAATACTCTTCCTCCTCGTATACTCATATATCCCACATTCGTTGTAAAAATATCACCATTATTATATTATTAAAATATAATAATATATATATTTAAATGAATTATTTTATCGTAAAAAGATAAAATTTCAATTTTCAACAATTGTCACATTAAAAATTTTCTCCATCTATTTCCACATAAAATCAATATTTTCCTCATCATATGAATCAATAATTAATTTTCACAAATAACGGTAACATACTTGAATTTTTAAACATTACTTTCTTCCTCCAGTTTAACTTACACTTTATATTCACAAGTCATATAAAAAACGATAAATGAATCATGTAAAAATATTTGCGTGTTTTACATCATGCTTAATACATATGAATCATGTAATTAGAGAGTATTATAGCTTACTGATAACATGACATCTTACTACTTTAGTATCTAAGTACTCACATAATATGCAACTTAATATGCAACTTATTTGAAAACATGTCCAAGGTTGTCTTTTGAAATCATTTTAGCATGAATGATGTAAGATAAACACATATAAGACAACTTCAAAACTCTTATCATAAGGAGTTAAGTTATGTTAACCTCCTTTTCAAGATCAAAATCTAAATCTTTTAGCATTCATGTTCATTAGCCTTAACTAAAGCTTTTCTTTTCAAACCAAGTTCTAGCACAAAGCTTATCAAGTTGGGTCATGGATACAAAATCTATGGATCACATATCATGCTCATTTAGGTTCCAAATCACCATGTATATGGTCTCATAAGTTCAGAACTTGTGAACACAAGTTTTCCACAAAGTTAGTTTTGAAAACTTTAAGTTTTGCTACAACTTTCTTACTAATCCAAGTTGATTACTTTATACCACATACAAAAAACTTTACATATCATGTTATACTCCTCTATAGGTATGTATCTAAGTCATAACATCAAGTTAGTAACATATATAACCAATGTAAACCAAAGAATTTTTCTGGTACATGGCAATTAAGCCGCACCCTAGTACAAATAGGGCAATCAATGCTACCATGCCTCGCACTGCAGAGGCAGTGACTCTTTCCTGCTTCAGCAGAGCATCAAACAACAACACTTCATTTTGATTTAAACATGCTTAATACCATCATTTAAGAGTTCAAACATGTAAGTCTACTTCCTAAACACATCATGGCATGCCAATTCACTTTGATTAACAAAGAATTTCAAGTAATTTCAAGAATTAACAAAACCCATTTCAAGAACATAATTAAGATTTTATACCTCTTAGCTTGAATTAGACTTCCTTACACACTAAGTATGCTCCCAAAATTTTCTCAAAGAACTTAGAACTCTCAATATCAAACTTAACAAACAACAAAAACTAAAAATTGAGCTTGTATTTTTATGAAGAACTATGAACTAGATAATCACATTACACTAAGGTTGGAGCTCATGGTGCAAAGGAAGAACACATTGGTTAATTAAGAAGTGGTTCAACAACTCCCCATCGTGCCATCGGCCTTAAATCATTACCTAAGTTTTAGCCAAATTTGAAAGTTACGTAAATCAGCTGTAGGCTACTCGCTCATGTACCTTAGTGACACTCATTTTGGGACAAGAAAGAAAATCTCAAAGAATTGTTATTCTAAGGCTTGGTTTGGACACTATAATTCCCATAATGTAATATAAATGTGTAAATGCTACTACACAAAGAAATTTAGGGATTATTTATGTACTCACATTATATAATCCATGTACATTAAATACACGCAATTAAAATAACATAGCTTAAGTATTATTGATCGGGTAGTTCCATAATTATCTCTACTACTCACATAGCCATATTATAACATTATTTAATATTATATATTCAAAGGTACACACATAATTTCTTTTCCCAATTTCTAAAATACACAAATATTTAATTATTTCTCATTTAACAATCACTTATGATTTTATCAGACTACTTGATACTTCATATCATTATAATGTATTCTTATTATATGATTTTATGCATGTCACACATTACACACTAATGTTCCATTTCATTTTCAACAATAACTAACTAATTTTTCTCAGTTTGACATCACATAAGAAATGCACCATTTTGTATCATTGGAGGGCGCAATGCAATACTTACCCCCTCGTAAAGGCCAAAATGGGTTAGCTTCAAGCCCAATTCTCTATCTATCACCACATAAGTCCTATATGAGATAATTTAACTTCTTCAATGGTGATATCTCCATACTTGACATAAATCAATATGTTCAACTCTCGCCACTATATTCAAATAAATTGAATATTTAATCATTAAGAATCCTATCAATTCCTTGATATCAAACTCTTAGGGTTAGTCCACTAATTTAAATAACTATTAGTGACTCCCTTTAATCAATTCATAAATTCACATAACCACATAAGGTTTAAATAAACTCATAAAACTAACTTATTAAAATTAAATCACATATTTAATTAATATGGAGTTTAAAATTTGTGGATGTTACATCCCTCCCCTTATAAAAAATTTCATCCTAAAATTGTAAAAATAAGGTTACTCAAATAAAAATGATAATTCGCTCTCATTTTCTCTTCTAGCTCCCACGTAGCTTCTTCATCACTACGTGATTCCTCCAGAGAATCTTAACTAATGGATAATCTTATTCCTCAACTTCTTTCCTTCCTATCTAGTATCCGGACAGAACTTCCTCGCATTTATAAGTCTTTCTCGACTTGAATTGGTTCATAGGAGATAACGTGTTTGTAGTCCAGTTTATATGGTCAAGTAAATATCGACATACATGAAACACGCTGTGAATGTGCTCAAGTTCGAGGTAACGCTACCTCAGACGCCACTTCACCGACTCGCCTCGTAATCTCGAATCGGTCCTATGAACCTAGGGCTCAACTTTCCTTTCTTCCCAAAAACGAATCTTCCCTTTCCAGGAGATACTTTCGTAAATGCATAGCTTCCTAACTTCAAAATCTCTCTTCATGATGTAAATCCGCATACTTCTTCCTCGGCGATCTTGAGTCGCTACTAATCGTGCTCTTATCACCTTAATGATTTCTACCGTCTGTTGTACCAATTCGTCCCAACAATGACGCTCTCCAACTTCATCCCAAAGATAAGGGCGCTCTACATTTCCTCCCATACAAAGGCTTCAGACGGCGGCATTCCAATATCGGGCGTGATAACTATTGTTATACGCGAACTCTACTAATGGAAGGTGATCCTCCCAACTACCCTCAAGTCCATCACACAAGCTCCTGAGCATGTCTTCAAGTGTTTGAATTGTTCTCTCTCTTTTGTCATCTGGCCATGGATGATACGCGCGTACTCATTCGTAGTTGTGTCCCCATTCTTTCTTGAAGACTCTTCCGTAAGTTTGACGTGAATCGCGGATCTCTATCTCGATATAATAGATACCGCACCCCATGCCTCGAGATAATTTCCTTAACATACAATTTGGCTAATCGTCCAAACTATACTTAATCTTAATCGGCAAAAAAGTGAGTCGACTTAGTAAGACGATCTACAATCACCCATATGGCGTCAGTGTCCTTTCTCATTGGTTGCCGAAAGTCCCACCACAAAGTCCATCAGGATGTGCTCCCATTTCCATTCTAGAATTTCTAATGGTTGTAATAACCCGCTTGGTCGTTGGTGCTCTCCTTGACTCTCCGAACAAGTTAGACATCTACTTACGATTCCGCAACCTCTCTCTCATCATGTTTGGCCACCGTAAGTGGTGACGCAAATCTTGGTACATCTTCGTGCTTCCTCGGGTGTATCGAGTATCTCAGATCGCGCGCTTTCTTGCAAAATCTCTTCTCTCGCCTCGTACTAACGGCACCCAAATTCGTCCTTCAAATCTTAGCAAATTCAAAGGCTATCAATCTTAAATTTCAATTCATCACCTTCACCAATCGCTTCTTGATGTTATTGCAATCTTCATCCTTTTCTTGTGCTTCTTTAACCTTATCCAATAAAGTCGACTCATTGTCACCAGAAATAATTGTTCGTTGGTCTCCATCGATACTTAATCTCCAAGTCTAGTCGTTCAAAATCTTTCACCAATTCTTCTTGAATGGTCAACTTCAATAACTTCTCTCGCTTTTCTCGCCAAGGCATCTCGCCACTACATTTGCTTTTCCCGATGGTACAAAATCTCACAATCATAATCTTTGATCAATTCTAGCCATCGGCACACGCTTCATGTTTAACTCTTCTCTCGTGAAGATATACTTCAAACTTTGTGGTCCGTATATATCTCACACTTCTCGCCATACAAATAATGCCTCCAAATCTTCAAGGCAAAAACTATCATCGCTAACTCCAAGTCATGAGCCTCGATATCCCTTCTCATAATCTTTTAGACGACGCGTGAGCGTGACGAATGACCCCCCCCATGTTGCATCAAGACACAACCAAGACCCTTGTGTGACGATCACTATACACTATAAAACCTCCCGTGTTGTCCGGTAAAGGCCAACACAAAAGCTCGACTAAGCCTCTTCTTCAATTCTAGGAAACTTTCTTCACACTTCTCCGTCCAAAACGAACTTAACTATTTTTCCTCTAAGATTGGTCAACGGTGATGCTAATTTCAAAAATCCCAATAAATCTTCGATAGTATCCCGCCAATCCTAAGAAACTCCTAATTTCGCTTCTGCTTCTTTCTACCGCTTCCCAATTGATAACCGCTTCTACCTTCACCGGATCCACCAAACACCATTCTTCTTGTCGATAACGTGTCCTAAAAAATCGCACTCTCTCTGCAACCAAAACTCACACTTGGAGAATTTTGCATACAACTTCTCCCTCCTTAATGTCTCCAACACTATCCAAGATGCTCTATGTTCTTCCTCCGCCGCTCTCATATACTAGAATGTCATCGATGAATACGACAACAAACTTATCCAAATACTATTTTTGAACACTCTGCTCATCAAATCCATAAATGTCACATGCGCATCATCAATCCAAATGACATTACCGTAAACTCAAAGTGTCCATACCGAGTTCTCAATGTCGCCTTTGAATATCCTCCTACCTCACTTTCAGCTGGTGATAACCGGGTCCTCAAGTCAATCTTTGAAAAGTACTTTTCCCCTTCAACCGATCAAACAAATCGCCTATCCCGGCAACGGGTACTTGTTCTTAATGGTGACCTTGTTCAACTCTCAGAGTCGATACAAAGTCTTAATGACCCATCTTTCTTCTTTACTTAATAAGATCGGTGCTCCCCACTACTGATACGCCTCTATTTAATGTATCCCTTTATCTAACAACTCTTGTAATTGAGCCATCAGTTCTTTCATCTCTACCGGTGCATACGACACGGCGCTTTGTATACCGGTGTCCCCCCCGGTGCCAAATCAATAACAAACTCAATCTCTATCCGGTGGCAATCCCGAAATCTCGCTCCGAAAGACATCAACGAAATCCCTTACAATAGGTATCTGACTCACCACCCTCGACTCGTCGAGTATCAACCACGTGAGCCAAATAACCTATACAACCCTTCCTAAGCAATCTCTCATTGCTTGCACCATCGCTGTATTACAATGAGATTGTCTCAATGATTTACTACCATAAAATACCACCTTCGACTTATTCGAGTCTTAAGGTGTACACACTTCTTCTTATAATACTATAATCGCCTCCGTGAACCGATAACCAATCCATTCCAAGGATTACATCGAACTCCCCAAAACGAATTCCAGATCAAATCCACTTTGAGCTTAAATCCTCAAATTCTAAGATAACAATTCCTATGAATGTATTCTACGGGATAATTTCCTTGTTCGCTACTTCTACGCTCATAGGTGTTCTAATCTCTCACTGGGTAAGTCTAACTGCTTAGCAAATTCTTCTAAAACAAAAGAGCAGTGTAGCACCCTAATCAAATAACACGTATGCATCTATATCATCGATCGGAATGATACCGACACCACGCCCCTTAGACTCCACCGCATCCTCGTATTTGGCCATGTTGAACGCTCGTGCTCGCTGGTCTGTTGGCTTCGACCGGTCGATTCTCCAATGTTCAAATTTATTGTTGTTGTTGTTGTTGCTGCCGCTAGTCGCATCGCCTTTTTTTCTTCTGGGCAATCCTTAATTTGATGGTCCGTGGCTCCACACGAGAAACATCCTCCTTCTCGCTTATTCGACACCGAGGAGCCATGTGCCCCGCTTGTCCACAACGATAACAAACACTCTTTCCCTTCATGCACTCCCCGAGTGATTCCTCCCACAATTGTTGCACTTCATACTTTTCTTAGCCTCCCTCCCCTTTATTATTACCTCCAGAGGATCGGCTCTCCGTCCATTTACGCTTGTCGGGGTGTCCGCCCGCCGCTTTCCCCCTTCCTTTCGCCTCTTCCCGACCGCCTTTTTTTTTTTGTTTGAATCGAAGCGATGGCTTCATTGCCTCCTTCTAAGAATGATAGCCCTTTCCAAAAGATCGTAGTAAGTCTTAATCTTTAATACAACCACCGCTTTCTCGCACTCATGGTTTCAAATTCCTAATTCAAACCTCCTTGCCTTCCTAGCCTCCGTGTCAACCTCGATGTGAGCGAATCGGGCCAAGCTAACTCATAAATTTTGCACAGATCATCATCATACGATGCATATACTACCTTGCTTTCAGCCTCTAAAACTTAACTTCCATATCCTCGTCACAGTATTCTCCGAGAAGTAATTCTCGAGGAATAGCTCCTTAAATCTCTCCCAAGGAATAACTCCTTCGTCTCTTCTACCCTTATCGGCTTTCCACCAATAGTTAGCTTCACCTTTCATCATGAAAGTGGCAAAACTCGTCTTCCGTGTTCTTCTACCACACGCATGCACCTCAAACACCTTCTCCATCTCTTCTATCCATGTCCGGGCTTCAATTGGGTCCAAGGTTCCTCTAACTCCTGTGGTCCTACCAATTTAAAGTCCTTAAAGCTAGCCAAGTGTTGTCCCTGGTCGCCTCTCATCATCAAGGGGGTCTATTTTGCATTGCCTCCATTAATGTGTTAACGGGTTCTCATTGATCAACATTTTCCCTCCACCATTGTTAATCTGATCCTTCCTCCTCCGATTCCGCTTAAATTCTCCTAGCGCAAGATGATCCGAGGAAAGGAAGAAAATTATTAGGCTTTATGTGATATGCTATCCATGTTAGCATTAAGAAGTTTAAGACGCCTATCAATCATTTTTGATTTAAATAAACAACTTCAAATCACAATAAAACTCGATGGATTTCCTCAACCCATCACTTACATACTCTACTTGAGTTTTCTACTAAGGTTATAACCTAGGTTTCAGATTCCTAACGCTTATAACCTACAGCTTTGATACCAACCTCAGACACCCCCCTAATCCGTCCTCCTCAATTTCTGCCTTGGCCATCACGATAAAAATACAAACATCCACCTCTAAACAACATACGATAAACTAAAATGCGGAATATAATAAACGACGTCGCTCATTCAAAAGGTGTTACTAGTCCCAAGATACGATAACCTTAATATCATCTTACAAACATACCCTAAAATAAACATTAGGTTCATTCATATTACATAATAGTAATTTAAACTAAGCATAAGGTAAAGTCTTGCTTCCTTGCCACTATTCTACATCTTTCCTTTACCCTTGTCCTTCCCCGAGGTCTCTCAGCTTAGTCTAATAATATATTCATTCATGATATAGCAAGGATGAGCAACAAGTTTGCTCAACAAGTTTAAATACAACAATAAGGATATATCATGATGAATGGAAAATATCCGCAAAATGAATTCAACAATATGAATATCTCAAGGATTCAACAATATGAATATCATAAGCAAAGATAATGATTGCTTTTAGAATAACCGCTAGTCAAGTAGACTTTGAACTATAACACTCCAATGGAATCAATAGCTAATCGACCCTTTGTTATCGGGTTACGTAATAAGTACTTGAGGGATCACCACGCACACTATGTATATGCATAACATTTAAATCTGCTTTTGTATCTTATATTAGATACCGGGGTACTCCCTATCATCATAAAAGGGGTGTTCTTTCACCTAAGAATCCTTACCATCAATTGGTTTGATAGCTTTTATAAAACTTCATACGCTTGTCCGAATCGAACAAAGGTTCGTGACTCTATCTAACATAGCTTCAAGAATTATTGAACTTTAAATGATGTACAAGTCCAAGACCAGACGAACTCAAGTGCACTAAGTGCTAATATCAATAATATCGATGTGGAATAATTGTAAAGTAATTAAACCACTTAATAAAGATGCTTGGAAATAAGATTCAAGCTTAAATGAATAACTTTCAATTCAACAATAACCTACTCAATACAATATGAGAAGGATAGAAAAACTTTCACAACAAACAAAGTTGTGTAAGTTAGGAAACTTGCAACACAATAAAAATAGTGTTCTTGATACTTGCTCAATATAAATTTGAGTAAGAATTAGGGAAACTTGCAATCAAAAAGAGTAAGTTCAAGGAAACTTGCTCAATAAAAGAGTGAAGTTCAAAGAAAACTTGCTCAATAATAATTGGAGTAAGTTAGGAAACTTGCTTAAAAATAAAAGAGTAAGTTCTTGCTCAATAATAATTGGAGTAAGTTTAGGAAACTTACAATAAAAGTTTGCTCAAGCCTCACACAATTAATACTAATTCTAGCTTTAATTAACTCATGCTTGAAACGACCTAACATTAACAAGTCGGTCTTTCAATTAGTATGTGTAAACTAATACGAGTCTACACTTACAAGAATCAAGTCATCACATAGCATGCTTCTCAACACATTATATGGCATATTGGTCATATATTACAAGAGTAAAGTAATCATATAAGCATGCCTTTGAACTTCAAAACAAAAAATAAAATCTTGGCAAGATCAGATTTTAAGAGCAATGCTACCTAGTCTAGCTTAGGGATCTAAGTATGCTACTGTCCCTCGCTGCACTAAGGTTGAGCTCTTTGCTTCTCCTCGACTTCAAATCCAACTCTAACACACCAATTACACATATATTTTTTAACATACATACATGCTAGAGTTTCACATATAACACATGATCATACTTGAATTCATTACTTCAAGTTTAACTTACAATTTATATGTCATTAAAACATAAAAATCATGTAATCATCATGCTTAATACATATGAATCATGTTTAGGAGTATATATAGCCATAATATGACATCTTACTACTTTAGTATCTAAGTACTCATAATATGCAACTTATGTTTGAAAACATGTTCAAGGTTGTCTTTTGAAATCATTTTAGCATGAATGATGCAAGATATATATATAAGACAACTTCAAAACTCTTATCATAAGGAGTTAAGTCATGTTAACCTCCTTTCAAGATCGTAATCTATATCTCTTAGCATTCATGTTCATTAGCCTTATAAGATAAAAGCTTTTCTTTTCAAACTAAGTTCTAAGACAAAGCTTATCAAGTCGGTCATGGATACAACATCTATGAATCACATATCATGCTCATTTAGGTTCCAAATCACTATGTATATGGTCTCATAAGTTCGTAACTCAGAACATAAGTTTTCCACAAAGTTAGTTTTGAAAACTTTAAGTTTTGCTACAACTTTCTTACTAATCCAAGTTGATTACTTCATACCACATACTGTAAAAGCTTTACATATCATGTTATACTCCTCTATAGGTATGTATCTAAGTCATAACATCAAGTTAATAACACATATAACAAACAAAAAACCAAAGAACTCGATTCTGATTACTTGGTACTTAAGCTAAGCACACTAGTACAAATAGGGCGCAATTGCATGCATGCCGCACTGAGAGGCAAAGAACTCGCTCTGCTCACAGAGCATCAAACAACTTGACACTTTTTTTGATTTAAAACATGCTTAATACCATCATTTAAGAGTTCAAACATGTAAGTCTACTTCCTAAACACATCATAGCATGCCAATTCACTTTGATTAACAAAGAATTTCAAGTAATTTCAAGAATTTGACAAGAAACCCAACTAAAGAACATAAGTTAAAGATTTATACCTCCTTGAAGCTTGAATTGAACTCTCCACACACCGAGTATGCTTCCAAAATTTCTCAAAGAACTTAGAACTCTCAATATCAAACTTAACAAACAACAAAAACTAAATTAATTTGGAGCTTGTATTTATAGAGGAACTTGACTAGATAATCACATTACACTAAGGTTGGAGCTCATGGTGCAAAGGAAGAACACATTGGTTAATAAGGAGTGGTTCAACAACCCACCATCAAGCCATTGGTCTTGAAATCATTACCTAAGTTTTAGCCATTTGGAAGTTACGTAAATTAAATGTAATACTACTGCTCATGTACTTTTGTGACACTCATTTTGGGACAAGAGAAAAAAATCTCAAAGAATAAGTTATTTAAGGCTTGGTTTGACACTATAATTCCCATAATGTAATATAAATGTACAATTGTTACTACTATTAGGAAATTTGGGGATTATTTATGTACTCACATCATATAATCCATGTACATTAAATACAGCAAATTAAAATAACACAGCTAAGTATTATTGATCCAGTAGTTCCATAATTATCTCTACTACTCACATAAACATATTATAACATTATTTAATATTATATATTTAAGGTACACACATAACTTCTTTTCCCAATTCTCGAATACACAAATATTTAATTATTTCGTTTTAAAAATCACTTATGATTTTATCAGACTACTTGATACTTCATATCAACATAATGTATTCTTATTATATGATTTTATGCATGTCACACATTACACTAATGTTCCATTTCATTTTCAACAAATGTAACTAATTTTCTCTCAGATTGACACTCCACAGCAATACCCATTTTGTATCATTGAGGGCGCAAAATACACGGCCCCCGATAAAGCCAAAATGGGTTAGCTTCAAGCCGCTTCAAATTTCTATCACCACATAAGTCCTATATGAGGTAATTTAACTTCTTCAATGGTGATATACCCATACTTGACATAAATCAATATGTTCAACTCTCACCCACTATATTCAAATAAATCAATATTTAATCATTAAGAATCCTATCAATTCTTGATATATCAAAAACTCTTAGGTTAGTCCACCAATTTAAATAACTATTAGTGACTCCCTTTAATCATTTCATAAATTCACATAACCACATAAGGTTTAAATAGACTCACAAAACTAACTCATTAAAATTAAATCACATATTTAATTAATAAGGAGTTTAAAATTGCTATTCAATCTTTGACTTAAATAACATTGTTCAATTCTAAATTATTGTGTTGAACCTTCAAATAGCAAGCAAACTCTTATTGATTGGACTAATCTATAATTGAATAGTGTTCTAAAATTCTAGAACCACTGATAAGCTAGTTCCAAACAAAACTTTCTTTAGTGCAAAAATCCTAAAATTCAAACTAAGATGAACAACCCTAATATAGGGGATTATGTATGTGTTAACGTTTAGATGTTTATGCACAATACATGGTACAAAGGGTTGATCCCCCTAAGTACGTAAGGAAGGGTCTGTATAGTCTAAATGACTGTTAAGGTTGAGGTAATAATACCTAAATATCGGGGACATTGTCCGTGGTCGTAAGACCCTCAGACATAAATCTTGAACTTATTTTCTATTCTTGATTTGTAGAACGAGTTCCCTATTATCCAGTAACCATTGTTTAATCTCATGTTGTTGCTATTATTATTCTTTATATTAGTGAGCAATTGTTGGCTCACTCTTGCAATTAACACTACAGCTAAAGTTAAGAAAGTCGATGAGCCATCTTCTAGCAAAGGAAATGGCAAGATGTCCAAGTGTTGAAGACTTATTTGAATTTATTTAAATGAATTATGTTATAAGACTTATGTTACGTTGTGAAGTATCCCGCAGACTTGTGTAATAGTTTAAGGTTAGATTACCTGGGATTGTTTTCAGTTGATGTAACCCTTTAATGGGAAATATTATTGTTTAAGTTATTTAAATTATGTCTTTATCCTTTATTATGGGTAGTTAGATGTAATAGTTTTGGATAGCGAGCACCAAATCCTGTGGGAATGGAGTACTCGGATTTGGGGGTATCACAGGTTGGTATCAGAGCTTTAGGTTATGAACCTTAGGTGGGAAAAACATTAGGAAGTAACCTTTAAGGAGACAGAAAAACATAGAGGTGTCAAACTCTTATCGAGTTTTAAGAAATGTTTTAAGGCATCCATTAAAGATAAACAATAAAAGAATTTATGTGCTATGTGTTAGTAACTTATGTGCTTGCGAGTATCAAAGAGTTTTGAATAATAAATAAAACTTAAAAATATTTTGTTGTCAGGATGTCTAACGTTAGAGGATCCGGTCAAGCTAGGGAAGTGATACCTCAGATACCTAGAGATGAGGAACCCCGAGATGTCCACGTTGTGCGGGAACAGTTGATTCAGAGGGAGCCTTCTCTGTTGGTCGCTAAGGAAGAACAGGAGGATGAGCATATGTCTGATCCTGAGGAGGAGAACTCTGAGGAGATAGAGGAGGAGGATGAGGAAGAGGATCCTGTGGAGTTTCCACCAAACTCCATATCAGCTGAGATGTATGATGCGTTGTATAATCGAAACATAGAATTACAAGATAAGGTTGAGGAGCTGAAGGAGTTGGTGAGATCGTCGAAGCTACTATAGAAGCGAGAAGGATCTTTGAGATTCAGGAACTCGACTCACAACTTGGAAACACGGAGTGGGACCTAGTTCATACAAAGGGTCAGCAAGAGGGTCTGTTGGATGAGAATGAGAAAATGAAGACTGATGTGGAGAAGCTGAAAGATGAATTGAAGGAGGAGTCAGCTAAGCGTTCGAGGGTAAAAGATGCTTGGATAAAGGCTACTCAGCGTGCATATCGTGCTGAAGCTAAGGTCCAAATGAAGAAGGCCAAGATGAATGAAATGGATTATACCTTTCATTCTACGATTGATAGGGCCCAGGATCGAGTCTTTTATTACCCACCTCAGTTTAAAGACTTTATGTGGTTCGTGATGGATCATAGGACGGCATATCGTATTATGGAGTAAGAGCGTAGAGAAGCCTCTCAACATCTTAATATGCCAAGATAGGAAGAATAATAATAATATGTGATTAAGTATGTGAATAAATAAATTATAAATCCTTTATTTTGAGATAAATAAAGGGGTAGTATAAGTATATAATCCTGAAACTTGTTTAGTTCAGGAAAATGGATGTTGATAGCAGAGATGTTATCCTTATTATGATTATGAATAAATAAAAATATCAAAGTTTATTGAAATGTTATGTGTTATAGCTTTAATCTTAGATGTTTAAGTTAAACTTCAAATATTCAAGAAGTTGAGTAATAAACTAATAAGCATATATTTTAACAGAAAATGCCTCCTAGAAAAAGACAACCACGTCAACAACCACCTCCTAAGGGGTCTACTAACAATAATAACGAGGACAACGCTAACCCGATTCAGCAGTTGGTGACTTTGTTAACGGGAGCACTTGTGAATCAACCGCAAGCTCAAGTCACGACCTTCAAGGACTTCAAAGCGGTTGGACCACCAGAGTTTCAAGGGTTTATGAATCTATTTGAAGCCCAAACCTGGATCATGGAAATGGAGAAGGTGTTCGAAGTTGCCAGAGTTAACGAGGATCAGAAGACCGCTTTCGTAATGTTCATGTTGAAGTCTGAAGCTAGCTATTGGTGGTAGGCGAATAAGGTTCGTGGGGGATAGGGAATAATAGCGTGGGATAGGTTTAAAGAGATGTTTTTTGAGATGTACTTTCCAACGAGTTCTCAGAATCAGTTGGAAGTTCAATTCTTGGAGCTAAAACAAGGAACGATGACTGTGCCAGAATATGCTGCGAAGTTTAATGAGATGGCAAGGTTTGCCACTTATCAAGTTAATAATGATGAACGTAAGGCGAGAAGGTTAGAACAAGGGTTGAAGCCCTGGCTTTATAGCAAGGTTTCAATGTTCCAGTTAAACACATTTGCGGCTATACTGGAAAAGGTAATTATCGCAAAAGGTAGAAGCGATACCTTAACCAAGTATAACCAAGAACAAAAGAAGAGAAAGAATGAGAATGAAAATAAGGCTAGTGGAAGCAATAATGGAAGTAACAGTCAAAAGAGGAAGTGGAGTGAGAATTCAAACACGGGAGGATAACAAGGAAGTCAACCAAAGAAGAAGTTTGAAGCTTGTGCTACTTGCGGGAAGAACAACACTGGGGTGTGTTTGAAGGGTAAGAGGGTGTGTTTCAATTGTGGCCAGGATGGTCACATTGCACCGAACTGTTTTAGCCCAAAGAAGAGAGCATGTTTCACATGTGGTTCAAAGGATCACATGGCTCGTGATTGCCCTAAAAAGACAGCGGGAAGTGCAAGTGGAGGAAAAAGAAACAACAATGGAGGTACTTTAACTATCATTGGACCAGCAGAATCCAGCTGACCTGCTATGAGTACTTTCAATATGACTGTACAGGATGTTGCGCAGTCAAAGGATGTGGTGTCAAATATCATTCCGATTAATGGTATTAATGCTTATGTGCTATTTGATTCGGGTGCTACTTGTTCATTTATATCCGATGAATTTGCTCAGAACTTAGATTTGCCTCAGGAAGAATTAGAATTTCCTTTAAGCATAGAGATTGAGAATAGGGAGGTGATTCCGGTTAGATTCATAGATAAGAATTGTAGAGTGGTTATAAAGGGTCACGAGATGATGGTAGATTTAATACTAATTAAACTTGGGGGAATTTGATGTTATACTGGGAATAGATTGGTTATTCAATTACGGGGCAGTAATTGATTGCCAAAAGAAGTGTGTTAACCTTATGACTCTGTAAAAGGTAGTGTTTTATGGTAGTAAGTCGCCTCGACAAGCAAGTTTTTTGACGGTGATGTAAGCCAAGAAGTTGTTGAGACAAGGATGTGTAGGATACTTAGCCTACATAGTCGATACACAAAAGAAGAGTGTGAAGTTAGAAGAGATACCAGTTATAAGAGATTTTACAGACGTATTTCCAGACGATTTGCCTAGACTTCCACCAGATCGAGAAGTTGAGTTCGTGATTGATTTGGTACCGGCCCCGATATCTAAAGCACCATACAAAATGGCCCAGTAGAGATGAAAAAGTTAATGTTACAGTTGCAAGAATTACTCGACAAGAAGTATATCCAACTGAGTGTATCGCCATAGAGAGCGTCGATGTTGTTTGTTAAGAAGAAAGATGGATCGATGCGGCTCTTCATTGACTACTAAGAATTGAATAAGGTCACGATCAAAAATAAGTATCCATTACCAATAATCGATGACTTGTTCGATCAACTGAAGGGGGCAAGATATTTCTCGAAGATAGACTTGAGGAATGGTTATCATCAGTTGAAGGTGAGGCCAGAAGATGTACCGAAGACGACATTCAGAACTCGGTATGGTCATTACGAGTTTCTGGTTATGTCATTTGGTTTAACTAATGCACCTGCAACGTTTATGGATTTTATGACAGGGTGTTTAAACCATTCTAGGATAAATTTGTGGTGGTGTTTATTGATGACATATTGGTGTATTCCAATATCAAGAAGGAACGTGTTGAACATTTAAGGATGACGTTGGAGACATTATCTTTATGGAGAAAGGTGTGAGATATATTTAGACCATAAAAGTCTGAAGTATATCTTTACACAGAAAGCTTTGAATATGAGATAGAGAAGATGGTTGGAGTTGATTAAAGACTATGACTGCGAGATTTTCTATCATCCCGAAAAGGCGAATGTTGTTGCTGATGCTTTAAGTAGAAAGGGACGGGAGAAATTAATGATGTTGACTGCTCAGGAGAAGCTAGTGTCAGAAATGGCTAAGATGGAGTTGGAAATTAAATATCTGGCAGAATCAGACGAAAAATTATTCCAGATAGGAAACAGTTCAACGTTGGTAGATAAGGTGATGAATGCACAACTTCAGGATGAAAACTATGAAGAGATAAGAAGAAAAATATCTAAAGGTGAGAAAAACAAATTTAAAATTGATTCAGAAGGGTTACTTCGATTCGAAGGGAGAATTTGGGTATCGCTAGTACCAAAAATTAAAGAGGAAATTTTAAGTGAGGCCCATAACTCACGATATTCGATTCACCCTGAAAGTACAAAAATGTACCAAGATCTCAAACATCATTTCTGGTGGCCAAATATGAAGAATGACGTGGCTGAGTGTGTGGCAAAATGCTTAATGTGTCAGAAAGTTAAAGCCAAACATCAAAGGCCTAGTGGATTATTGCAAGCATTGGAAATACCAGAATGGAAATGGGAACATATCACAATGGATTTTGTGGTAGGTCTTCCAACGACTCAGCAAGGTTACGGCGTTATCTGGGTGATTGTCGATCGATTGATGAAGTCGGCACACTTTTTGCCAATCAAGATTAGATTTAACCTAGACCGGTTTGCAAAACTGTACGTGAAGGAAAATATTTCAAGACACGGTGTCCCGGTGTCCATTGTATCAGACAGAGATCCGCGTTTCACATCAAATTTTTGGAAATGACTACAAGAATGCTTGGGAACGCAGTTGAGAATGAGCACAGCGTATCATCCTCAAACCGACGGACAAAGTGAGAGGACCATCTAGACACTAGAGGATATGCTCAGAGCATGTATTATGGATTTCAAAGGGAATTGGGATGACCATCTACCATTGGTTGAATTTGCCTATAATAATAGTTGTCACACGAGTATTGTCATGCTGCTTTATGAAGCGTTATACGGCAGGAAATGCAGAACTTTGTTATGCTGGGACGAGGTAGGTGAACGTCAGCTATTGGGTCCAGAATAGGTACAACAAACTATCGAGATCATCAAGGTGATTCAGACAAGATTGATAGCTGCACAAGATAGACAGAAGAAATATGCCGATCAACATCGACAGAATCTGGAATTCGATGTCGGTAGTTTTTTTTTCTTAAAAGTGTCTCCCTGGAAAGGGAAAATTCTGTTTGGTAAAAAGGGAAAAGTAAGCCCTAGGTTTATAGGACCTTTTGAAGTGCTGCGACAAGTTGGTAAAGTGGCGTACGAGGTAGTTTTATCTCCGGAATTAGAACATATTCATAACATTTTCCATATTGTGGTATTAAGGCCATATAAGCCTGATTATAAGCATGTTATAGAATACAAGCCATTATAGTTTGAGAAAGACTTGTTATATAAAGAAGTTCCTGTTCAAATTATCGACAGAAAAGAAAAAGTACTAAGGAATAAAGTAATACCTTTTGTTAAGGTAATCTGGAGAAACCACAATGCTGAGGAAGCTACGTGGGAACTTAAAGATTATCCTCAGTTATTTGCTTAATCTTGTATAGTGATTCTGGGGACAGAATCCTATTAAGGAGGGAAGAATGTAACAAATAAATTTATCGAGTTGTGATTCTAGGGACAGAATCCTTTTAAGGAAGGAAAGATGTAACGATCGAGAAATTTTATAATTAAATTTAAATATTTATTGAATTAAATAAATATTTTAAATAATTTATTTATTAAGATAAATAAATGATGAAATTGTGGAGATAAATAATTGATGAAATTGTGGTGTAATAATTTAGTTAAGTATATATGTTAACTAAATTAATGAATGATAATTTTATTTGAAGATTTGATTTAATGAAGTAATTAAATTAAATTAATTGTTTGATATTTAAGAAAATAATTAGATAAATAAAATGATATTTTAGTTTAATTTAATAATTAAATTAAATGTGTAATAATTTGTAAAGTATAAAAATAATTATAATGGAAATTATAATTATAATTGTGAAAACATAAATTAATTAATGAAAGTGTGACAAGTGAAATTATATAATACAAATGTTATAAAAATAAATTGAAAGAGGGGGAAATTCTGTGTAGCCAAACTCAGCCTTATGGCCTTTAGCATAACATAACCGATAAGGCGTATTATTATTATTTTTACCTGACGTACGTGGGGAGTCAGTTTATATCATACGCGTATATTCCTAAGCTAAGTACAAAGAGTTTGGAGAGGAAAAGAAAGTAGAGTGTTAGAGAGAATTGAGAGAAGAGGGAAAATTGTTAAGATTGTGGGTTTTTGTTGTGGAAAGGGAAAGAATTGAAGCCACTCTCTATCATTTTCTTTAATAATCAAGGTATAATTTCTCCTAATATTCTATGTTTTGGTTTCTCAATGATTATTCACTATGAATTGAAAGTCACGTTGGATTGATGTATATGTGTATGTATGGTTTTGTAGAATCTGTTAATCATCAAATATAAGTAAGTTTTAGTAATTAAATTCATTGAAATTGGGTTGAAAGAAGAAAATTGATGTAACAGTGTTATATATATGAAAATGGCTTATTTGAGTCAAAAAATTTCATGTTTAATCCTTGATATAATCAGTAAATTGATTGTAGATTGTATTAGTATATCTAGAAACGAAAACAACGCAACTGAAATGGTGTAATTTGGTTAAGAAACAAGGATTTGGAGATGGAATTCGCTAAATGTGTTGAGAATGGAGAAAACAACAAAAACATGGTTTAAATCCTTATAAATTTGGGTGTTTTGGTGATTAGAAGTGTTATGTCTATGCCTAGAGTTGTTGTAGTAAACTTATAACTTTTGGGTTTGCTGAATTGCTGTAAAAATTAGAAAAATTGGTGTTTGAATTATAGCAGGAAAGTCATGTAGTTTCTATCTGCGTCAACGTCTTTTGCACTGTACCAAAGGCGAAAATGGCGTAGCGCTTTACCCTTCTCGAGATCTTGGACCAAGCGTAGGCTGCGTCATGCTAAGGCTTAGGCGTAGCAATTACTGGCTGCGTACTCTGATCGATGGCGATGACTTTGATTAATTGTAGACTGGAATATGAAGACCTAATCTAGTTTTGTATACATGATAAGGATGTTAAATCATAGCATAAGATACAATAACAAATTTTAATGTAATACTATATATGAGGATTTTAAATGATCACTTAAACAAGTTATGTAATGAATGAAAATTGATGTTTGAAAGAGTTAGATGTGAATGATAAAGTTTATATTAGGCGATAGTGAGATTTTAGATTCGTGTTAGTGGTTAACCAACATGATTAGACATTAAGTTAAAGGTTATGGCTTAAATGGTGGGTTGAACCTATAGAGCTAATGATAATATAACTAATTAGTATTGTGATTTCAATGGTATGTATAGGGTAATTGGCGAATGTTATTATACTTTTGTAGCTTACACACGAGGCAAGTTCCCTAACTTCATTCTCTTTGTAATGAATGCAAGTTTCATAATTATGTTTATCCTTTATTGTCAAGCAAGCTTTATTAACCTAATTTATCATTATGCATGTTCTCAAATCTTATATATAAGTTGAGCAAGCTTATTGATTCCATCTAGTTTATGATCATACAAGCTCTTGTAATCTAATTCTTTACATCGAGCGAGTTCCACATACCAGACTCTTGCTCTTGTTATTCAAGGAATATACTGTTTAAATTCATTGATCCAAATGAGGTTTTCCTAACTCTTTTGGATGTAGTACTTTGCATATATACTATGTCTATTCAATTGTATATTGTTGTTATTCAATCCTTGACTTAAATAACATTGTTAAATTCTAAATTATTGTGTTGAACCTTCAAATAGCAAGCAAACTCCTATTGATTAGACTAATCTATAATTGAATAGTGTTCTAAAATTCTAGAATCACTGATAAGCTAGTTCCAAACTAAACTTTCTTTAGTGCGGAAATCCTAAAATTCAAACTGAGATGAACAACCCTGATATAGGGGATTATGTACGTGTTAACGTTTAGATGTTTGTGCACAATACATCGTACAAAGGGTTGATCCCCCTAAGTATGTAAGGAAATGTCTGTATAGTCTAAACGACTGTTAAGGTTGAGGTAATAATACCTAAATATCGGGGACATAGTTCGTGGTCGTAAGACCCTCAGACATAAATCTTGAACTTATTTTTTATTCTTTATTCGTAGAACGAGTTCCCTATTATCCAATAACCATTATTTAATCTCATGTTGTTGCTATTATTATTCTTTATATTAGTGAGCAATTGTCTGCTCACTCTTACAATTAACACTGTAGCTAAAGTTGAGAAAGTCGATGAGCCATTTTCTAGCAAAGGAAAGGGCAAGATGTCCAAGTGTTGAAGACTTATTTGAATTTATTTAAATGAATTATGTTGTAAGACTTATGTTACGTTGTGATGTATTCCGCAGACTTGTGTAATAGTTTAAGGTTAGATTACCTGGGATTGTTTTCGGTTGATGTAACCCTTTAATGGGAAAGATTATTGTTTAAGTTATTTAAATTATGTCTTTATCCTTTATTATGGGTAGTTAGATGTAATAGTTTTAGATAGTGAGCACCAAATCCTGTGGGAATGGAGTACCCAGATTTGGGGGTGTCACAGTTGTTTCCAGTCCTTTTAAAATTTTAGATGGTAATAAGGATGAAAAGAAAATCATAGAGAAAATAATTTTACAAATCAGTATCTAGCAACCATAGGGAAACAGCTAGATAAAATTGATGAAAATATTATTAAAAAACCAGATTTCAAATTAGAACAACCTCTGTTAAGCCTTCCTGAAAACAGAGTTGGACTAGGTCTACCTAACCAAGATAGTGAACTTACCCAAGTTATAGATAAATTATTTAAAAAACTAAAAACTGAAGCTGGAACTAGCAGTATTATTGTTGTCATTGATCAGGTTGAATTTGACAATGAAAGTATTAGTCAATCAGATCAGTCTGACAATGTTCCTAATTTTAATGATCAGTTAAATAAATTAACCTTTAATAACGCTAGTATAACAAAAAATTGGTATTCTAAACCTACTCCTCCGGATCTACATTTCGAAGAGAGAAACGTAGATAAGCAATTTTTTGTTTCTTCAAATAAAATTTATGAATGGAATATTGATGGTTTTAGTGAACAGAAATTCTGAACAAGTTAAACCATATGTCCATGGTAGCCAATAGCTATATTACTAAGTTCAACAATCTGAGTCAGCCAGATATTGTTGAATTAATAGCTAGTGGATTCACTGGTATTCTTAGATCTTGGTGGGAAAAATATCTTACTGAAGATACTAGATTATCAATTATCCATGCTGTCCAAATGGATGATGATGCAAAACCCCATCTTTAATGAAGATGTTGGTGTTGGTCTGCCAGATGGAGTTAGCACACTTATATTTACCATAATCAAACATTTTGTCGGAACTCTTAGTAATATTACGGAAAGGATTCATGATCAGTTAAGTAATCTCAGTTGTCCCACTCTAAGTGATTTTAGATGGTACAAAGATGTATTTACTTCTAGAGTTATGATGCGAAATGATAGCAATAAACCATTTTGGAAAGAAAAATTTGTTAATGGTTTACCTAACTTATTTGCTCATAAAGTTCGTGAAGAATTAAGTAAAGATTTAGGTTACATTGATTATGATAACTTAACTTATGGAGATATAATCAGTTATATATAAAAAATCAGATTAAAAATGTGTATTGATTTCAAACTAGCTAATCAAGCTAGAAAAGACAAAAACAAAGCTAAATATGAGTTAGGGACATTTTGTGAACAATATGGTTTACCCCAAGTCACTCCTTTTAGAAGAAAGCACAGATATAAACATATTGACAAAAGTCACAAACGTCAAAAGAAAAAACATAGTCATCATAAAAATAAAAATAGTTACTATGATAAACCTAAAACATTCGGTAAAAAATCGACTAAAAAATTTGATAAAAGTAAATTTGTTTGCCACAATTATGGGCAGAAAGGACATTACAAAAATAAGTGTAAAATAAAACAAAAAGTATCCCAGTTAAAGATCTCCGATGAAGATACTTAATAACTGTTAGAGTTAATGAGGATTGAGAACAACATCAGTACTGATGAGGGTTCTGATATTTCTTATTCTTCTAATAGCAGTATTAGTAATAATAAAACAGATAGTGATAATGAAGAAGTTACTATCTATGCAGATAATTGCAATAAAAATCTTTGCAATAAAAGATTAAATGTAATTACCAAAGAAGAAGAAGAAAGTTCTTTGTTAATCAATCTAATTAGTAAAATTAAAGATCCTGAGTTAAAGGCCAAATACACAAAACAATTGAAGGATTTGCTAACTAGGGATAATAATGGCAAAAACCAAATGATTAAAGCTAAAGATAAACCTATATTTAGCCTTAATAAAACTCTTGAAAGATTTAAAACACCTAGTAAGGAAGTCACCCTCCCTGAATTAAATCAAGAAGTTAATAAACTAAAAAAAGAAATATATACCCTTAAAATTGATATTTCCAATTTAAGAAAAGAAATTGAAATTAAGAAACCAAATCTTCAAGTATACGATTCTTCTAGTGATGAAAATCATGACGAACTAGAATCATCAAATACTAGTGATGAGTCAGACTTGGTTATTCAAGGTCTTTCACTTAAAAGAATTAAAGATATCACCATTCAAAAATGGTATATTTCAATTACTTTGGTAATTGATAAAACTTTCACAATACAACTTCCTGCCTTAGTTGATACTGGTGCAGATCTGAATTATATTTAAGAAGGTTTAATCCCTACCAAGTACTATAAGAATACTAGTGAGAGGTCGAATTCTGCTAATGGTAGTCAAATAGAAATAAAATAAAAATTGTCTAAAGTTCATATTTGTCAAGATAACATGTGTTTTAAAACATCTTTTGTTTTAATTCTCAATCTTACAAATAAGATCATCTTGGGATTACCGTTTATATATTTATTATACCCTTTCACTACTAGTAATGAAGGATTAAGCAGCAAACACTTAGGCAAAAAGATAACATTCAAATTTCTCATTAAACCTAAAGAAAGAGATTTAAAATTTATTCAAGATGAATCTATTTCTAAATCACTAAACTTACTAAACTGTAAAATCACCCAGTTAAACTTCTTAAAGGAAGAGATTAAATATGAGCATGTTGAAAAAAAGCTTGAAGATAAAAAGATTCAAGAAAAAATTGAAGGATTAAAAAACTATTTAAATGAAAATCTTTGTTCAGACTCTCTTAATGCCTTTTGGCATCGGAAAAAACATGTTATAAGGCTTCCTTATGCTAAGGAATTCAAAGAACATTTAATTCCTACTAAGGCTAGACCTATACAAATGAATCATGAACAAATAGAGTTATGCAAAAAGGAAATTAATGATCTCCTTCATAAAGGATTAATTTTACATAGTAAATCTCCTTGGTCCTGCCTTGCCTTTTATGTTAATAATGAAGTAGAAAAGGAAAAAGGTATTCCTTGCCTAGTCATTAATTACAAACCATTAAACAAAGTCTTAGAATGGATTAGGTATCCTTTACCCAATAAAGAAGATCTCCTTAATAGGTTAAGCAATGCCACAATTTTTAGTAAATTTGACCTAAAGTCTGGATTCTGACAAGTTGTTATTCACCCAGATGACAGGTACAAGACAACATTCACTACCCTATTTGGCCATTACAAATGGAATGTACATCTATTTAGCTTAAAAAATGCCCTAAGTTAATTTCAGAATATTCTTAATGACACTCTAAATCCTTTCAGTCATTTTATCATCGTTTACATTGATGACATTCTTATTTTCTCTAATTCCATTGAAGAACATTTTAAACACTTGAATTCATTCTTCAAAACAGTAAAAAATAATGGACTTGTTTTGTCTTCCTACTAAATGAAGTCTTTTTTATACTAAAGTTAGATTTCTTGGTCTCAATATTTATCAAGGTCTTACTCAGCCAATTAACAGAGCTATTCAATTTGCTAACAAATTTCCTGATAAAATGACCAATAAACCCCAACTTCAAAGATTTTTAGGATCGCTCAATTATATTGGCAAATTCTATGAAAATCTTTGAGTGATCTGCATTCCTCTCTTTCAGCACTTGCAAGATAACCCTCCTCCTTGGACTGATATTCATACTTCTGTAGTCCAACAAGTCAAAAAATATGTTAATGTTTTGCGTTGCCTTGGCATCTCTAATGATTTAGCTTTCAAAATAGTTGAAACAGATGCTTTAGAAATTTGATTTGGAGGCATCCTCAAACAAAAGTTAACTCCTACTTCATTTGAACAAATTGTTCGCTTTCATTCTGGTGCATGGAATTCTACGCAGTTAAATTACAGTACTATAATAAAGGAAATTCTTTCTTTACTAATATGTATTAATAAATTTCAAAGTGACTTATTAAATCAAAAGTTTTTAGTTAGAATAGATTGCAAATCTGCAAAATATATTTTAGAAAAGGATGTTGAAAACGTCGCCGCTAAGCAAACTTTTGCTAGATGGCAAGCTCTTCTAAGTGTTTTTGATTTTGAAATTGAGTATATTAAAGGAAGGAACAATTCAATTCCTGATTTTTTTACTCAGGAATTCATCAATGCAGGTGCCTCGTATTCAAAATGAGTGGGCGAGGTGGTTCTAGTTCTCGTGGATCAGACCGCCCTTCAGGCCCTAGTAATCAACCCAAAGGAACTTTGGTTCCACATCCAGTTAACCCAGTCCCCTCAGTTAATCTAGTTAATAGATATCATCTACTAGGAACAGTCCCCAAACCCTATAACATAATTTTAGTCAGTAACCCCAAACCAGTTGACCCATTTTATGAACCATCACAAGCCACAAATACTATTCAACCATCTTCTCAATACATGCCCAATTATGAAGTTAACATGTTTCATATCGAACCTCATATGAAACCAAAAGATGATATCATCAAACTTGGTTCCCAGTATTCCCTTATGGATGGCACTTTCTTCCCCTTGCTCCATAGAAATCCCTTGCGTATTATAAGGATATTCTTTTACAAACCTAGTCAGTCCTCATCAAGCCTATTTATGCTAGGGATGATGAATCCAAAGTCATTTATCACTCTTTGTATATTAAAAAAATTATCCAGATAACAGACTAGAGAAATCATCCCTCTGATTTTTGTCCACTTTCCAATCAAAATAATTTATTTTGTTATTTCAATTACATGGAAGCCTAGAAAAAGATCTTCCTTTATCAGAACCAATCTTTTAGTCATTCATGGTTCCTCCAATTTGACCATAAATTTAAAAGTCAAATTCCCTTCTGGTTTCTTCTTTGGTGGTCGAGATTTGGTTCTTCATTCGACCTACTTCCCAAGCCATTAAAAGCTCAAGTAAGTCACTTCTGCAATCGTAGTCAGTATAATTTAAAGTTGGAAGGTATCCCAGTATTGCTGCAATTTGTTAGTAAATACAAAATTCCTTGGATCCTCAAATGGCAATATAACCTTCTAACGCCAATTGTAGAGTCATTTTTTCACTCTCCTTCTTCTAGTCAGAATTCTACTTCTACCACTGTTAGTCAAGTCACTATGGTTTCTCATATTTTCTTAATTAAATGGTGGGATAAGTTTGATATCAATATGATAATTGGTCAAGTTCAGAAGGAGTTTCCTTCGGTCCCTCTTCTTATTATCCTAGTTAAATCTGTTCCTTCCGAAGGATCTTCAAGTAAGATAAAAGAGTCAAAATCCAGTCCAACAAATTCTATTGATATTTTTAATATCAAGAATTGTTCAAGTTCAAAAATAAAACTCTTAGCCCAAGCTATCCAAGAAAGAGTCACCAAGTTACATGAAGAAATTGAAGCTTCAGAATGTTCTTCTTCTTCTTCTTCCAGAAAAATAAATGCCAGTAAAGAAGAGGATGATGAAGACCCATATGGCTCCATCAACTTACAAAATGCCCAAGACCCATTTTCCTAACAGCCCTATCAACAGAAGCCAACTGTCACTCCTACTTTCTCACCAAAAGTAGCCTTAGTCACATGCTCCTGCTCTTATCCCAAAAGCATCTCCTTAGTTCAACAAATTCGACCACTTTGTCAAAAGTAGCCGAAAGTGTGCCACTTTGTGAAAAGTAGCCGAAAGTGTTGTTGCATAGTAAAAAGTCAGCATTGTTCATCACTATTCATCAACAGTTAAATATGTCTTTTATCATTCACTTTTGTAATAGTAATCTGTAATAGTTCGTTCCTTGTTCTATAAAATGAATTCGAACTCATTTAGTTATTCAGACTTAGAAAGACTCAGAGTTCTCTTTGACTAATCTTTAGACTCATTTCTCTATCTTCTACCTCATCTATGTTCTAAGTAAACTGTAAGTCACTTTTATTTTCAGCTTTGTTTGTAAATATTTCTTTTATCAGTAAAATTTATAAAGTTTATCTTTTAGTAACTACTTACATTTATATGCGCCACTATATTCTTTATCTATAACTTGGGTAAGTTCACTATCTTGGTTAGGTAGACCTAGTCCAACTTTGTTTTCAGGAAGGCTTAATAAAGGTTGTTCTAATTTGGAATCTGGTTTTTTAATAATATTTTCATCAAATTTTTCTTCAATTTTATCTTGTTGTTTACCTATGGTTTCTAGATACTGATTTGTAAAATTATTCTACTATATGATTTCTTTTCATCCTTATTACCATCTAAAATTTTAAAAGGATTGGCAACAACAGATGTGTTTTTAATGGATAAGAGAACAGTTTCAAGTAAGGGATGACTGGACGAGACTTTTGACTTATCTTTTTTAGTCCACTGTGATTTATTTATAACATTACATTTACCATGATATTTTTCATACCAATTGTAAAAAGTAACGTTTATTTGTTCATTTTTAATAAATATTTTCCATCGATTTATGACTTTTTCTCGTTCTTTATTAGTTGGGTGATTAGAACGGAATAAATGTCTCATTTCTTTATTAGCCTATGAATTGAAATCTTTAACAAGATTATTCCAATCTAATTTAAATTCTTTTTTAGTAACTCTCAATTGATTATTAATGGGAGTTTCAAAATCTGATTAAGTAGGATATTCTGAAGGTGTAGGAGATGTATCTTCTTCTACATGATCATTTGTTGTATAACAGGGATGACTAGTTTGACCATGATTCAAAATACCTTTTAATTTAATATCTTGAATAGAAGTATTACTTAGTATTTTAGTATCTCTTCGTGTATGAATTTAAGGTGCTGAAGAAATAGTAAAATCTTTTATAATAATTGGTCTTCTAGTATGTTCAAAACTTATTTTAACTGTACCGTCAAAAAATTGCCTAATATTTTCTACGTTTAATAAATTGTTAATAACTGGTTTCTGAGGTATTTCACTGGGCAATGTCCATTGACTAGGTAAAGTAATGTCTTTCCAAAGAATGGTCCTTGGAATTTGAATATTAGCATCATTGGTAGAACTTTGAATTAAAACAGTTTGATCTTTGGGACTTTTATTAAGAGCATGAACATTTAAATTTGTTTTCATGGTCGTATAATATATCCTATAAATTAAAGCTAAGGCTTGAGAACCTTCAATCATTTCAGTAATTTCTCCAGCTGTTTTAATATTTAAGGTTAAAACTTTTAATAAGTTAGGATCACTTAGGCTTATTGTGAAATCAGGAAAGCAATTGAAATGGATTGGTCCATTATGTAGACTTGATTCCATTATGCCAATGATACTTGGGAAATAATTAAGAAATATGGCATCTTTGAGACAGATGTAGATACTTGAATTAATTCCTTTAATGTTTAACGGTTTGACTGCAACTTGAATAAGTCCAATATGAATGAAATTATAACCATTTTTCTTATGTTTCTTAATAACATCGGAAGATAAAAGATTATAATTTTCATATTCCTTATTAATTTCATAAACCTTTTCAACAGTTTTAACATGATAATCTATTTTGAAATTATCCAAAAAGGTTGACTGATAAATTTCTTTAGGGGAAACACTGGGTATGTTCCAATTACTCAAAATTTGATTAATGTTTTCATAATTATGTTCTTCCTGGGTCACTATGTCTGGAACATGGGGTAAAGTTGATCGGTGACTAGTTGGGGAGTTAGATCTAAATAATCGATTCATCTTTATCTAAGTTCAAAATTTATTCTTACTAATTATTCATTCATACAGACCCTCTTACCTTAAGTAGGCACATACCTATGTTCCCTTGTTATGACCCAACACTGCTCGCACCTGAGACTAAAAAAGGCTTAAATCACATGAACAAGGTGGACTACAATATGTTTAGGTGACTTCTGAATAATGAAAGAAATGTAATTCTGAAAGAAGGAAAGATTAACTGATTATCAAAGTCTCAAACAATAACTAGAAACAATAAACAACTTGGCCCTGATACCATTGAGGACGAAAAGGAAAGAGAAGAAAGAATAGAGTAGCACACACACACACACACGCACACACACACACATATATATATATATATTATGTTTTAAAGTCAACTTCGTTCAAGCTTTAAAATAATATCATGTGAGCCTAGGAATCATATGGTCAAATATTCAACCAATGGATTTAAACCCGATTCCCATAATGGACTTATTTCAATTGTAATATCAGCTTGCAAACCATTGTATTTGTAATCTTGGGCCTTAAAATAGTATTCGGATTTAAGGCCCCATAATAGTAAAATTGTGGTTGTAGGTGCTCGGTCTTGCTTAGATGGCTTTCATGCCCACAAGGAGCCTGACCCTTATACTTAATAGTTTTGATTTGATCATAAATGTTTCATCACATCCCGATTAAAACCAAATAAAGTCGCTTCTAGTTAAAATTGGAAGTACCAAAGGGACTCGATTCCTATTTGGCGAAGGGTTTGAAAATCATCTTTTTAAAACATCACTTTAATATGCTTTGTCTGAAAAAATAAACTTTCTCTAAATCAAACCCTTCCATCATAGGTTAAAATGCGCACAACACTACTTTCAAAATAAAGCATTTAAGCACCTATTCAAAAGCTTTTCACACACACACACGCGCACACTTATGTTTAGGGAATGAAAAAGTTATGGTAACCATGTTTCACGGAAGTCAGGGGTGCCAAATACCTTCCCTTCGCTTAAGAAAGCCCCCAAACTCTATGAATCTCGGGTTCCAGACCAATTAAACGGAATCATATATTGGGCCCAATTGCGAAAATCTCAAAAATCTGGATAAGTTGGTACATCCTTTTGAATTCATACCAATTGGCGACTCTGTCTAATTCGGCCCAATTAAAATCAATCCTTTCAAAATCAACAACATGTATGTCGGTCCTTTCCTAAACACTCACCCTTAAATGAATTAATCAACCTAGCAAAAATGAAAAGGGTATAAACAAAAAAATTAAGAAAATTGAAATTCCCGGAGTCGACAGACGTCAACGCCCCAAAACCTTGGAAAGCTAATGCCCAAATGGAAATGGCCCTATGAAGTCACTGAAGTGTCGAAGCCAGGAACTTGTCGGCTTCGAGCAATGGATGGTACAGAAGTCAAAAACACTTGGCATGTAGGGAGGCTTAGGAAGTATTATCAGTAGTGCATGTTAAGTAGTTTCCTTTTATGACTCTATAAAATTTTCCAAAGTTATTAATGCAATAAATACTCAATTTTGCTCAAAAGATATTTTCATTAATTAAAAATATTTGTTCATTGGAGATTTTTTACATATAAAAATATAGTTATTCTTGAGGAGGGTCAGCTTCGTCGGAGGAGGAGTCCAAGATGTTGATATCGATGTCATTTGCCAACATCTTCTCCCTTCTTCTTTCTTTGTGACTCTGATAGCCTTCGGTGAACTGGAAGATAATCTGGGTGGTCAGTTCTGGGGATTAGTGATACTCCTTGATAATCCTCCATTTTTCAACTTCGAATATAGTCAATTTTTTGAGCTTCAACCACTTATAATCTTCCTCCAGGTCTGAAGTAGCTTTCATAAAATTTATCATCTTATGGTGGAGTTTTTGTAACGACCCCAAAATTCATACAATTTAATTATTAACTTCGGTCGTTAATAATACGTCTAACTTTTGATTTTACATCATTATTCGATGTTAAACTTTATAAAATGCAGAATAATTAAAACTTTTATATCTTCTTCTTTTTTAATTCCCTGAATCAAAACCTTTATCATCTACATGTCTTTGAATCAATCTTATTTTATGATTCACTTTATCACCGTTATTATATAAAATTTTACATTTCAATCCGATAACCTTTACATATCAGATAACTCTAACTTTAGCTTTACAACTCAACATAAAACTATACATCATAAAACATTTAGTACATCTCATGAATCTTAATCATGGTATAAAGAAATAGCAACTTTAGCTAAAATATTAATCTTCGTGTATTATTTCTCGATCCACGCCATTCAAGTAGCACATATATGTTACCTTCAATCCTTAACTCAAAAAATGGTTATTTGCAAGGTTGAGCTCGACAACCCAGCAAATCTAACAGTTTTCATGCATCACGTAGCACATAGTAACATGCTCAACATATATCTCATAAACATTGGACTAACATAACATACATGTTACAACTCATATAACAAGTATAAAGATTGAGTTCCTTACTCAATCAGCATGCTTTAATCAATCAACGCAGTCATAAGTTGACTTTAACATTTCATACACTCAACATATATATAAAACCTCATGTTCTTCGCAATAAAGATTTAAAACAATCAAATTCACATAGCAAATAGGAACTGAAAGACTTGCCTTGATCGTTGTTTACCAATAACAGTTTAACAGCTTACAGTTATCTGCACTTCACGTGCCCTACACAATTATATAATCATGCACATCAACTATTAGTCACATAGAAATGCATAGTAGTTGTAATGTAAACTTTAATTTACATCTCATAACCCTTCCTATCATAAATACACAATGTTCAATTTGATTGTGTTAACTTTCAACTTATATCTCACTGTATTTCATATTTGAAGTTCATTCAAGTGTTTAAGTCTTGCTAGGAATCATTATTGGTCTTATATTAACACTATTCAATATCTTATTATATTCATTTCATTTGATTTAAAACACTTTTTACGTTCATTATCACTTATCACGGCGTTTCGACGTTTATTCGTCACACGCCCAATTTGTCTCTCGTGTGTGTGCTTAGTATGCGTATTCAACTTATCTAATATATCATTTAATAATGTTAAGCATCATTATAATTCATAATATTCATGTTCTATAACATAGAACAACATCTATTATCGTCGACATCACTATACTTATGTATGTACATGTCTGACGCCCTCCGATTGCCTCCGAATACGCATCAGTCACAAAGATGACCATTTTGACTACTGTTCCCGACCTCAAATTGAAAAAATTAAAGAATAAAAGTTGTAGTTCTATTCGTCCTCGTTCCAAATCATCTTGAATCGCCTCAATCGGAGTTCGTTTGAAAAGGTTATGGCCGTTTTACCAAATTAGGTCAAAACAGTCACACCTTGCACACTAGGGGCGCGGCCGCACCCAATGCCTTCATAGTTTCAAATACTTCATGATGACTTGGCGGCGCTTCATTTGCGCTGCAGCTCTGGGATGCTTGTGATGGGTGCTTGGCTACGCCCAGATTACAGTGTTTTACGATTTTTGACCCTTTTCTCCTACTAATCTTCATAACTTGAGTTATACAATCCAAATTAGTCCGTTTTTGATTCTATGGATTCATAATTCATAGAACTACAACATAATAGAATTCTAACAATTTATAAAAACATTAACCAACCTGAAATTTGACCCAAAACACATGTTCATACTATATTTTCATGTTTTAACATCTCTAGCGAATTCGATCGCCACGACTTCGTTTCTTAATCAATTGACACGATTTAAACTATGTTGTTTTCGTTTCTTCACATACAAACATATTCTAACTTCAATTTGCAGATTACAACACATATAGGACACAAAATTTGGTACTTTCTAAGCTATATCCAACAACATAAACACTGTTATATGAACTCTTTCTACTACAACACAATTTCATGTTTTTAATCATCAAATATCACTTACATATGATAGATAACAAATTATAAATCATAGATACATATATGTGTATCAATCTAACGCCAATATCAATAGAAATTTTAAGAAAACAAGAGTTAAAATTTAGAATTGATTATACCTTTTTCTTTGATTGTTGGCTAGCAAAATTGAGAGCAATTCTTTTTCCCCAAAAACCCTTCTTCTCAAAATCACTGTAATTCTTCTCACCAAGCTCTCTCTCTAATCTCTGTGTTTCTGTCTTGTAGTTCTATAATCTAGCCTTAAGAGAAAATAAGAAGCGTAGAAAAAAAATAACTGACCTCCCTCACCCCCACGTACTCATTAGTTTTAAAAAAATAAAAGACGTTAGTTGAAAAAACCCAAAGGCCACAAGGCCTTGTTTGGCTAACCAAAAAATTTCCCCAAACTAAATTATTTAAATAATCTTATATTATATAGTTTCATGTCACACCTTTAGTTAATTAAATAACTTTAGCTCAATTAATTTAAATAACTTGTAATGGTAATTAAAATAATTTCTATTATAATTATATATCTAATTTAATTAACAATTTAGACACATAACTTTATTTAATTTATTTATTTCCTTTAAATTAAACAATTCATTTATTTTAATTATTTTCTTAAATATTAAGCAATTGATTTAATTTAATTATTTCCTTAAATTAAATCCTTCGGATAAAATTATCATCGCTCAATTTAATTAACACTAATCAATTTAGTTACTAAATTAATTCACCAAAAATCATCAATTATTTATTTATCTCAATAAATAAATTAATTAAAATATTTATTTAATTCAATAAATATTTAAAATTAATTACAAAATTTATTTATTCCTTCAATAGTTAACTTAACTATTAAACCTCACTTCCCAATATATGAATATATATTTCTCTTCACCCCAGATCACATGTTTCAAAATATATAGCACGTATATATAAATACTCAAACTCAACACATCTCATAATAAGAATTTTAATTATTAAATTTCTATTTTAATAACCTATAAAAATTTGGGTTGTCACAGTTGTTTGAATTGGTTTTCAAGGGTTGTGTATGCCTTCTTTAATGCTTCATTATCTCCCTTTAATTTGGCCCGATCAACAAGTAGTTTTTTTCTGCTCGGTGATCTCAGATATCTTCCATTTTAGTTTTATATCTCCCATTTTAGTTCTTTCACTTCCAATGTCAGTGCTTCAGAATGGAGTTGGGTGGCGATGTGTTTACCTCTTTCTTCCATCAGATTGGTTGCAGCATGCTCAAGTTTTGATTGGAGGCATTCGACTATGCTTTTGAGATCTTTCTTTCGAGTTAAAATCTCCTCAACCCGAAGCAGCAGTCGACCAAAGGAGGACAGAGCCTGAGAACAATTTAAAAAAGTTAAAAGGATGCGTATAGGGAAGTTACTAGAATATGAAGGAAAAATTGTTCTTATCCGACCCATAGGGACAATTTTGGCGATTACCAAGTCCTTGGGCTCGAGGCCTTCAAATTTTTCATCGTATCTGGGTAGGACGAAAGCATTAAATTCTCATAAGAAAAGTCATCTGGCGTATCTTGAGGTCAGACAATGTTTAGGAACCACTATGGTAGGCCTTTGGAGGTCAATGACTTTTCAGGAGGAGGAGGAGGAATTTGGCTAGTTTCTTCTGACCAGGCCTTTTCCAAGGGAGGTTTGGATGCAGTTTCATCAATTCGAGAGCCAAATGAAGGTTCTTGGATGATCGTTAAATCAGGGATTTAGGGAGCGTAATTGATTATAAGAGCGTAATTGATTATAAGAGCTTCGGGACGATTGATATTGGTTGTACAACAAGTGGGGGTTCGATTTATGTTGGTGGGTTCCGAGGTGATTCTATGGGAATTTCGGATATAGGGATTGTTTCATCATCAGGAATATCATCGGTGATCGGATGGGGAATTGGTTCGATTATAGGGGAAGGGTGAGAACTAGAGGCATCAACTTTTTCAGTTTAAATATGGATATTGCACACCAGAGAAAAGATTTGTTATGAAATAATTAATTATGAATTAAATAACAAAGTAATATGGTTCGGGACTTACGATCATGCTCGTAGAGCCAGGTTGGATCAGCCAGATTCTCGATGGGTCAATCAATGGTCTTCATCTTGTTGTAGAACGATCTGAAGAGATCTACCATGTGTTAGGTTTGTAATATTTATGAACGCAATCAAATTGCACAAAGTAAGCAGAAACGTGATAAAATAGAGTTTTAAAATTTTACAAACCATATACCCGGATCATCCTTTATGCACAATTATTAATTAAATGAAAAGATAAAGAACAAGAATTACCTTTGAAGAGTCGAGCTTCCTCGGGTATAAGTTCACCTCCAAATCCTTTCGCATCTTGAATCCACCGGGTTTGGTTCCTTCCTTTGATCAATGTTAGCCACCCAAGTGTTTGGCCTCTAGAGGTGATCATCATGGAAGAAGAAAGATTCAAGAAGATGGGAATTTGGCAAAACCCTAGTTTTTTTTATCTCTCATAGAAAATGGTGTACTCTCCCAACTATTAGAATTACGTCTGTTGTGAAAAAGTCAACAACCCACACTCATAATAAAACTTCTCTTATTTATAGATGTAGGCAACTCTCCTTAACTATTAAGAAATTAAGTTTTATTTTAATTAATTAAACTCCTTTAATTAACTATGCTCCCAATCTTATTAGGAATAATTAATTAAACTCTTTTAATTAATTAGCCTCCTAATCTTATTAGGATATATGAGAGTAATTTTATTAATTAATTCGTAAACTCCTTTAGAAATTAAATAATAATAATAGTAGTAATAATAATAAGACTCATCTTATTAATTTATATTTAATATTTCTAAAATATTAAATAATAAATATTAAGCTATTTAATTTATTCTATCACCATAGATTAAATTAAATATACTTAACTTATTATTACGATTATGTCATTAACTTCTTAAATAATTATTCTTCCTTTTATGGTGTGACCCTTTAGGTTCTCTATATTAAACTGGTTGTGAATAAATCAATTAGAACAATTATAATCTTATTTAAATAAATAAATTAAACTATTAATTTATTTAAATAAATAATATTTATTCTACAATAGGGATAAGCCTCCCTAGTGATTAACGACTTTTCAAATAATATAGATTTCAACATTAATCATAAAAGAACCTTTGAGTAAATAGTTACCGTACAATTCAATCTTTCCACCATATAATGTCTCAATTAAATATAAGACATGGAATTACTGTCAAGTCTTATTTTATTTAATTATATGCATTTTGATTCTCAAATGCATAACTCCAAATAATGCAAATTAGAAACTCCTTTCTAATTTCATTATGCCTTGGCCAAGAACTATTGGGTTGTCATTTATCGAATCACATAGGACATTTCTCTTCTTTTACTTAAAGTGGTATATTCTTTATTGATCATACATTATCTCCATGTACAACTTATTATACCCAAGCATACCCTTTGATATACCCTATGGGTCTTAAGGAATAAGTCAAAGTATAACTCATCATACACAAGATACTATGATGATCTCAAGTCCAAGGATCACTTATACTATTATCACTATAGAAATTCCTATTGATAGACAAGTAAAACTCCATTACGTATTCCTTAGCGAGCCAAGTTCTGTGAACTTATTCTCTAATAAGCACCTACATACTTGCTTTAGTGTCTCCACACCAATTATTATGAGATCAATCATCCTCATCCAATGAGCAAGCAATGTATATACCAATCTATCCGAATTCACTAATCTCCAATTTAGTAATCCAATGATTGGGAACTATTTTAGTTTTAAGATTTCTAAGAATTTAGATCTCATTAGAATGATCATCATCATTATCTAAAAGCATTGCTTAAAACTATGGGTTTATCACATATTATAAAGCAGCATCATGTAGATAATTAAAAGCCTTTAATAATTTAATATTTTTTATTAATAAATGAATAATATTGTTACAAAGTATATGCTTTATCATCAAACATGATTGTTTTGTGTGCATACTACTTTCAATCTCCCATTTGCACTAAAGCCAATCGTCATGGTATTTCATACCCTTCTTCTCAAAGTGACGATTATCCTGTTGTTGGATAAGCTTTAGTTAATGGATATGTAATGTTCTTCTTGAGATTCCACTATCGCTATAGTGATTTCCTATCTTTCAATGATTCCTATAATCAAATAAAAGTGTCACAACACATGTTTAGATCTAAGATGAGACTCAGGAACTATTCCTAGTTCTGTAATAAACTTTTCATTTAAACAATCAACTTGCAGCTTCATTTATAGCTATATACTTTTGTCTTTATCACTAAACCAACAACTCTTTGCTACTTGAAACCTTTCCAATTCACTGTACCACTGTTCAAGGTAACACTTTACCTTAAAGTGGATTTTCTGTCGTCTTGGTATGTCTGAAAAAAAACTTGAGTCTGTTAAGCCCTCTAATTTTAATTCAGACCCACCATGAATATGATCACATACTTAGTGTCGGTTAAGTACTTTAAGATGTTTTTTACTAACTCACAGTGAAATTCTCCCGAATATGACTGATCAACATCAGGTCTCATACATTTCATTGCATTCATGATAGTTACTTATGCGATCTCTCTTTTATGAGTCTATGGGGAGTATTAAGAGAGATACACTCCAGGGCTCATCAACATGAGACATCCTATGGAGTTTGTCATGCTAAACAACTTTAGCATCAAATGAATATACATTTCTTGGGATAAGCCGAACATCCTATTAAATCTATCTATATAGATTTGTATTTCCAAATACGATACTCTTCCCAAATCATTCATGGAGGAATTTTTGGACAACTTTATCTTTATTGATTGTAGCATTAGTATGTCATTCCTTATCTGTAATATATCAACATACAATACTAGGAATGTCACGACGCTCCCACTGACCCTTTTGTACATACTAGGTGCATTCTTATTTTTGATAAAATCAAACTCTTTTGATTATTTCATCAAAAAGAATGTTCTATTTTTGAGAAGATTGCTTCAATCCATTTCTCTGAGTGTCTACAACTCTAACCTCATCGTATATAACTGGATCATCATCTTCTATGATGCATACCTCATCATCATCTATGATGAATCCATACCTCCCAGGTATCTTCGGTACTATTCCAGATTTACAATTCGGTTGTGGTACAATAGGTCTATCTACAGGTTCTTCTTATTTGACTTATAGTGATTTGTGGTTCTTGAACCCTTCAAGATTCTATTATCCTCCAACTAGCCTCTTCAATGATAAACTGTGACGCCCCCAAAATAGGTATACATCACCTATTCTGAGTCGCCAAATACATGATACAGAATACAAATACAATCTTTAATATACAACAAGAAAGCTGTGAGTTTTAAGACAAATATTGTCTTCTAGACAATATCCACTCTTAGAATAAGTCCTCATTACATTTATTGTCACACTATTTAACAGAATAGTGAGGACTATTAATACTATCATCTGGACCATCACTCCGTTCCACGACTAGTCCAGGCTACGTTCTCATTTCCTGAAGAGAACAGTGAAAGAAAGGGTGAGCTCAACTAGCCCAGTAAGAAATATTATGACTAAGATAATGCGAAATAAATTATCATTAGTCTTCAACGATGTTAAACCGATAAAATACAATAGACATCAAGTTTAATCTGCGGTGGAACATGCAATCCATTAAAAGAGTCAAGTAGAGAATAAAATCTACTATCTTTTATGATTTAAAAGGTTTTCATCACTTTTATCATTTGGGACTCGACAATAAATAATCCACATCATCCTCGCACTACTACTGACCAGGATATTCATAAGTATCACAAGCACAAATGATCCATACACTACGGGCGAGGATATTCGTGTATTCATCAATGGTCATGATCATGCCAACAACCGTCCCATCAATGCACTACGGGCCAATGAGGACTTTTACCACATCATTTGTAACATTACGGCTATGATTACAATTTGAATAATCCTCGGTCATAATCATACCAAGTCCATCTATGCACAACAGGCCACAGATGACTTTCAAAGAAAAAATATAAACGAAGATGATGACAATGATATAAGAATTCAATAAAACAAGTTCAAGAATTAATTTATCCAGAACTAATAACGTCTAAATTGTCGACATGTACTTCTTTGTAGAGTAAAATTCAAGAATGCTCGGAAGAATATTTCCATAAAAAATCTTTGGATGAAGCCTTGAAATATCAAGGATATTCCACTAATTTCATGGAGTATAAAATCAAAACTTTAACCAATCTAATATAATAAAGAATGGAATAACAAAAGAAATCACCATGCATGCGGTGCTTATCGCAGATGGATATTCCAACAGAATAATAAAGATGAGAACCCGGTCCGGCGTAAACGCATGCATGACGGGATATTCCAACATAATAATAAAGATTTTAACCAGTCCGTCGTAAAACGCCTGAACATGATATTCCAACGAATAATAAAGATTTTAACCGGTCCGGCGTAAAAACACACCGACGAGGATGTTCCAATGTAATAATAAAGAATGGAATAACGTAAGAATTTCACCATGTATGCGCAGCCTGATGACAAAGTTATTCCAACATAATGATAAAGAATGGAATAATGTAAGAATTTCACCAAGTATAGGCTGAAATCACAGATCAAAGTTATTCCAACAATGTAATAATAAAGAATGGAATAATGTAAGTTCTCTTCATGAATATGAAAAAATAATACCCCTTACGAGTACAACAAATAATATCCCTTACCTTATAAAGAAGAGTACTCACCAGATGGTAGGCGGGGATATACTTGAAGAAACTTGCACTACGCTAAAAGCTTTCTTAAACGCTAAAGAAATACGCTTTCAAGATAGAAGAATAATTCTCTCTGCTTTCTCTCTCTAGAGTTTCAATTGAATTCGTAAGAAATAATGAAGGAATGAGCTTATTTATAGAAGAATGGACCTAATAAGAATTAATCCATGAACGGTCGAGATCGATTTACTTTAAACGGATTTTATCCAGTATTGGTTTACAATAAAATATAATATATTCTATTTATAATCTAATAAAAGGAATAACTTTATAAAAGTATTCTATTTTATATAAAAAGATTTTACTATTAGCCTAATAAAACGAATAACTTTATAAAAGTATTTTGTTTTATATAAAAGCTTTTCTGCTTTTATTACATTAATAATACTAATAAAACAAAACTTCATCATCATTATTATTATTCACACTATTAATCGACCGTGTCGTTCCTGTGAAAGAAGGGGGCTTTCCATTAAGGATTTCTCCCTATAGGCGCCATGAATTAGGTGACCAAACCTCTCATACAATAATATTCTCCTTCTCGATCGTTAACAATACAACTTTAATCTATCTTTACATCATTATTCGATATTAAAATCACTAAAAATGCGAATATATTTAAAACTTTTATACATTTCCTTCTGTATTGCCCTAAATCGCAACCTTTACATTACATCCCTTCGATTCAAATTTATATCATGAATCGTTACAACAAAATGACTATACAAAGTCTTACATCATAAATAGATATCCATATACACTAGATAGCCGAACTTACAATTCAACAACATGTTACATTCAAAATATTAAATACATTTCTCATAAAATATAAGTAATCTTCGTGAATATGGATCTCTATAATTCACTTAGCACATATCCTTACCTTGAAATCTTGACCTGCAAAAATTATTATTTGCAAGAGTGAGCTCGACAAATTTCAAAGAAGTTCTAACAGCTTTTCATGCATCACATAAAGACATAACAATATGCTCAACATACATATCCTAATAATTAAAGTAACATGGCATACATGCTTTAATTCACATAAAAATATAAAGATTGAGTTCCTTACTCAATCATCATTATTTAACCAAAATAATGTAGTCATAAATTGACTTTAACATTTCATGATTACAACATGTATAACATATCATGCTCACATAACAACACATATATATCATATCATGCAATTTAAAACAGTTCATCAAGTCCACGTAGAAAATAGGAACCGAAAGACTTGCCTTGATCATTTGTTTACCAATAATAGCTTTAACAACTTATAGCTATCTCGCACTTCACGTGCCTACACACAATTATATAATCATACACATCAACTATTAGTCACATAAATATGCATATAGTAGTTGTAATGTAAACTTTACACTATATCTCATAAGTCCGATGACATCCAACTTTGGATATGCTGTAAACATCATATTAACCTATTTTTAAAAGTTATTGGACACCCATTTCGGATAAGATAGACAAATCCAAAAACAAAGTTCAAAAAGGGCGTTCAAAACTATTTTTCATTCTTTTCCCAACTTTACCCTCTCTCGCTAAAACAGTCATAACTTTTCCGTTTCAAAAAATTTTTGAGCGATTCTTGAGCCCACGCGAAGCTAACTTCCGGGACTACAACTTTTATTCTTTGACCTTTTCCAAATTCTAAACACGTAATTCTAAAATTAGTTCAAGGTGATCGCCTCGAGTTGGTTAGATGCTTTTGACGCGACTACTTTGAATGGTCATAACTCTTTGCTCAAGTCGAATTAGTCCGTTCTCGAGTCTATGGAAAGCTTATTCAGTGTACTATAACATACCAAAAGCCCAAAAATTTTCTAAATAATCTAGCTAACCCCAATTTTTTGTTTTTGGATCAAGCAGATCCACTAGTTTTTCGGACTTCTCGTTTTGGCATCCAAAACTCACCTCGACTGCTCCAACCCAACTTTCTTTACAAATAAGTCTTATTTAACATAATCGACTCGTCTAAGGTCTCTTGGCTCCATATCTCTAATTACAATCATTAGAACTCATTTACATAATCAATTCCAAGCCAAAATAAACATAGTAAACTAACTAGTTTACTAACAAAACTAACTAAACTTCCAAAATTCAAACTTTAACTAACAAACTAAATACAATATTTAAAATAATAACATTACCAAAAAAATTAAATAAGAAACATACCCAAAATACAAATTCCACAAACCCTAATACGTATTTCAACCAAGATTTAACTAAGGAGATCTTTATAAAAAGTCCTCCCACAACAAAGCCTTTCTCAAAATTGGAGGCCTTATTGTTAGTGAATGAAACAAAGGGCCAAGCCCTTCTATTTATAGGTTTAGAAAAGGGGTAAAGTTCTCAATTTAGTCGATGTGGGACTTGGTTTATACTAATTTTATTTGGTTTATACCAATTTTTCATATTTTTAACATGCTAAGTGTATTCATTCATCACGAAATTCATTTCTTAACCAATTCGATCCGCTCAAGTTAAGTTGTTTTTTCGCTTTTATAGAGGAGAACAACAATCATCCATCAATTTAAAGTTTCAATCACGAATTCATCATCAATTTTAGTCTCAAAGTACACCAAAACACACATTACCATCAAAACCCAAATTCCTCTTCTTTAGCATAAATACATGAATTTGATTTCTGAAAAATCATTTTTAGATGACCATTATGAAATTATAAAATCTAATAACATATATAACATCATAACCCACAAATTCATTAACCAAAACCCCAATTTTAAAAGAAACTCAAGAACACATAAACTAGAAATATAAACTAGATTATGTACATTTAATTCCTTAAGAAATAAAATTAACCTTATCAGTAAAATTATAATTTCTATTCAACCATTATAATCATAACATTATTTAACAAATTCTCACTCCTCTAATTTAATTATTTAATTAAATTAGAATATCACCATTATACTCGCGTAATAAAATACGTATAAATCTCATCTATTTTATCACACTTAAATAAACTATCCCATAACAATTTTCATCAAATATTTATTTAATACCATAAATATTCATTTTAATTCATAAAGTTTCCAACTAAAATATTTAATGTACTTAATAAATATTTTACTCATTATTATACTAACATTTATATTTTCATGCAATATATTACCTTCTCACTTTATTAAATCAATTATACTTGTATTAATTCACTATTTTAATTAAGTGAATTATTCACACTATTTATGAAACTTAACTCATAATAATTTCCATTGCCCATACAAGGCATAACAATTAAAATTATATTATCTCATAACATAATTTCAACTTAATTCAATTTCTTTAATAGTTTAATTAACTATTAAATCTCACATTCTCCAACATATGAATATATAATTCTCTTCACACCAAATCACATAATTCAAAATATATACACCTCATAATAAGAATTTTAATTATTAAATTCTTATTTTAATAACTTATGAAAATTCTGGTTTTCACATCCTTCCTCCTTATAAGGATTCCGTCCTCGGAATCAAAGAAACCTCCCTTACTCTGGGCTTTCACCAAATCTCTTTTCAAAATTTATCGTTGAATATCTTCAACACATTACCTTAATATAGGTTTTATATTTCCTACTACATTCATTACTTCAACAAATTCTAGGTTTTATTTCATAACTTTCACTTGAACTCAATTATATTTTGAGTATTATATATTCTTTAACCCATTCATTTCCTTCTCTAAGGATCGTTATCATAAACACTCGGGATATTACATTCACCCATTCTTCTAAGAATTTCATCCTCAAAATTTTATTTATTAATCTTCATTCAATCAATCTATCAAAATAGATTTTACGTTAATACTTTATTCATTCATTGGGTTCTATAACCACTTCTTTCCACAAAGATCTTTCTACAATTATTAAAATTTTCTATTAAAAGTTTTACATTATTTTTTTTGATAACTCATCTCCTTCTCATTTCAAAATTTCTTTTCTCACTTATTCAATATATCATCATTTACTGTCGCATTCTACGACTTACTTCTTTCTAAGGAATATCATCCTTATCATATGCACTTCAGAATAACATGAATCCTCCACAATTGCTCAATAATTGGGAAGTAGTATGAATAACTCAGGATTTTAAAAGATTATCCAATCATGCTGAGGGGTCACAAGACCATGAACTCATTTCTAGGTTTAATAGTGCTTCACCCCTTTAGCTCTTCACACTTTAAACCCTTTTAACATAATGTTTATCAATCACAAAGACCGAAAACACCTCCGCAAGTACTCTAGGTGATCAAATTTATCGTATCACTACACGTCGTCATAACAACGTATTACATCTTAACATCATAACGACTATATGCTACTTTTTTTTAACCATTGTCTCCGATAACATGTCCCTTTTATAGGGTTGTTCACCTCGACTTTTCTTAATATCTCAATCGCACTAAAAAATTTGGTTTGGTATAGTTTGACAAAGAACGCTTGAATTTCATGAACATCTTTCAATATTCGCTAGTCAATCAAATAGCATAGACTTCTACAACAACTCTCGGACATCAATCAATCATATATATATATATATATATATATATATATATATATATATATTCTCATATCTTAAAGAAATCTCAAAAATCCTTTTATGGCGTCATGATTATGACGTTGTCATACTACATCTCACCATAGTGGGTTGACGATCATATGATCACATCCAACACCAGGTTCCATTGCATTGATGACTCCATCGTTTATCATATCACCCGATAAATATAATTAAAATATATTTTTAAAATTTAAAAATCATATATTTTTTTTTATCTAAATAAAAAACAAACAAATAGATACGAATAATAATAAAGATTGTTTTAAAAATTCTTTGGTTCACTAAGTGATCCAACATTTTTCAAAAATTAAAAGTACAACCATCGCACACGAAGTCAATAAATTTTGAAAATCTAGCAAAGCTAGAAGATTTGGAATATCTAATTTTCTCATTAATTTCAATCTTTACTTCATTACCTCATTATCGACTAATTCTTTTTATTTCTAGCACCACTAATGCTCTTATACTAAATATTCTTGTATTTCAACTTACAATCTTCCTATACCCCCAAAGATAGTTCATCAAACTTACATCGCACATTGGAAGTTCAGAACTTGCCACAATAATATGAGTTTATGAACTTATCCTAGTCGCACCATAAAGCGCCCATTCATTGAGGGGTTCAAAACATACCATATTATTATGAGTTACTTAACTTACCATATGTATTAGTTTTAAGAACCGCACCTAATCCTAATAATATCCGACTAATCTTAATAGTTTCTAACTATCAAATATACACATGAGAAAAGAATCACCTTTTCGCCACATATACATTGATAATGCGACACCAACATTCCAATGATTATCAATGTGATAAACCGAAAAGCAAGCACAAAACCCTCACCCATACAAAGGTTTGTATAACTCACCATCACATGAGTCCTCAATTGAAATCCCACCTAACTCTATCTTGCGTATAACTTGCTCTTTGCTCGATACGAATTTTTCGTACCTCATCATTTATAACTCCTCGTGAGTTTATCACGTATTATTTCATAGTACATTATCGTCATAGTATCAAGCCATAATTATTCAAACATTATAGACCATCTTTCTTTTATAACTTAAACAAATCACGTCTTGATCTTAATCTATAATCATCTCCCTTAAAATTCTTTTCTTCACTCGTGATCGTTTTGTTTTATGATCCTCTTTCTTTCCTTTTTCATCATTTACGATTTCATTTATGCTTTTAATCTTACAAATTTTGTCTATTCATCATTATTCGTTATCTTGGCTATTGGAGTTAGGTAACTCCCATTTCTTATCTTTATATCTCTTCAAGATTCTTCTTTGAATTTTCTTGTTTATATAACAATTCTTCCTTTAAGAATTTCCAACTTCATTTACATTGCTCAACATTTCATTCGAGTTCCACATTTTCATCATACGTATCCATTTTCTACACTTGGTACACATCGAGTCTCTAATAGTTTCAATATAGTACGCTGAGTGGTTTCCCACAAACAACCAACAAACTAGGTTCCGAGTTGCTAGTTCGTATATACCTTCGCTCTATGAAGGAATCGTTTAGCCCAGATACCATACATCAACTATTAAAGAGTACGATTGTACCATACTTAAATATAACTTTTTATCTTAACTTTTTATCATTCTCTTTCTTATAGACATTGTCTATTTATTATCATCTTACATCCTTATTATTGGAGTTGGGTAACCCCACATTCATATTCCTTATAACTCTACGAGATTCTTCTTTTGAATCCTCTCACGCATGTTTTAATTCCTTCTTTATAAATTTCTTAAATTACTTCTTATTGTTCAAACTCTATCTGAGCTTATTCTTTATCATCTTCTCCTTTATTCTCTAAGGTTATAGCCTAGGGTACTCTTACCTAAGGTTTATAACCTACAACTTTGATACCAACTGTAACGACCCCAAAAATTCAGACAATAATATTCTCCTTCTCGATCGTTAACAATACAACTTTAATCTATCTTTACATCATTATTCGATATTAAAATCACTAAAAATGCGGAATATTTAAAACTTTTATACATTTCCTTCTGTATTGCCCTAAATCGCAACCTTTACATTACATCTCTTCGATTCAAATTTATATCATGAATCGTTACAACAAAATGACTATACAAAGTCTTACATCATAAATAGATATCCATATACACCGGATAGCCCAACTTACAATTCAACAACATGTTACATTCAAAATATTAAATACATTTCTCATAAAATATAAGTAATCTTCGTGAATATGGATCTCTATAATTCACTTAGCACATATCCTTACCTTGAAATCTTGACCTGCAAAAATTATTATTTGCAAGAGTGAGCTCGATAACTTCAAAGAAGTTCTAATAGCTTTCATGCATCACATAGCATATAACAATATGCTCAACATACATATCCTAATAATTAAAGTAACATGGCATACATGCTTTAATTCACATAGCAAATATAAAGATTGAGTTCCTTACTCAATCATCATTATTTAACCAAAACAATGTAGTCATAAATTGACTTTTAACATTTCATGATTACAACATGTATAACATATCATGCTCACCACACAACACATATATCATATCATGCAATTTAAAATAGCTCATCAAGTCCACGTAGAAAATAGGAACCAAAAGACTTGCCTTGATCGTTGTTTACCAATAATAGCTTAACAACTTACGCTTATCTCGCACTTCACGTGCTCCTACACAATTATATAATCATACACATCAACTATTAGTCACATAAAGAACGCATAGTAGTTGTAATGTAAACTTTACTCTATATCTCATAAGTCCGATGACATCCAACTTTGGATATGTCAGAAACATCATATTAACCTATTTTTAAAAGTTATTGGACACCCATTTCGGATAAGATAGATGTATCCAAAATAAGGTTCAAAAAGGGCGCTTCAAAACTATTTTTCATTCTTTCCCAAATTTTACCTCTCTCTCTAAAAAAAGTCATAACTTTTCCGCTTCAAAACATTTTTGAGCGATTCTTGAGCCCACGCCAAAGCTAACTTCCGGACTACAACTTTTATTCTTTGACCTTTTCCAAATTCTAAACACGTAA